>CM054124.1:71088029-71525529 GCA_028751855.1 Ambrosia trifida
TAACAACACCTAATCCGACTTACTTGGCCCAAAACCCCAACAGGCCCATACCGCCTACGGCCTACAACAACCGGACCCCATTCAGTACATGGACACATGAGCTTCATCCACTATGACACACGAGCAAGGCACCACTCCTACGATGCAACAGCAGTGGTGATCTTTATCCCTTGCTGTTCGGGTCATCCACCTCCCAACCAACCGCCCTTGCTGCTATCTCCTCACAACTCTGGTATCACCGTCTTGGCCACCCAGGACGTGCATCTTTAAAATAATTTAAAAACTTCCAATGCATTAGACTTTGATGTTTCGTCTAATAAAGTTTATCAGTCTTGTATTTTTGGTAAAAGAATTCGTTTACCATTTTTTCCTTCTAATAATATTACTTTACAACCATTTGACATTATTCAGAGTGACGTGTGGACATCACCCATAGTTAGTTCTTCAGACCATAAATACTACGTTTTATTTCTTGATGATTACTCCAATTTTTTATGGACCTACCCCATTATACAAAAATACCAAGTTTTCCCATCCTTTACCCATTTCGCATCCAACATTAAAACCCAGTTCGAGCGTACCATTAAAACATTCCAATGTGATAATGGTGGCGAGTACGTAAACCACTCCTTTCAACAAATTTTCACCACAAACGGTATACTTTACCGCCTGTCCTGCCCCCACACATCATCACAAAACGGTAAGGCTGAGCGTAAAATTAGAACCATAAATAATATGGTCCGTACCTTAATGGCTCACGCCTCACTACCTACCCACCTATGGCACTTTGCCCTCAAAACAGCTGTAACACCCCAACCGATGGCGGAAACATCGAGGTGTCACGTAAGAATGAGTATACGGTAGCACATGGTAATCAAATTTTAATTAAAATTAATTTAAAGTGCAAATATCCAAAAGTCAAAATACATAATGAGTTTTAAATGGAAATCTAATACATCAAAATAACCAAATAAGCATAGACTTCAATTTGTCTTCTCATGCTAACACTCTAGTCTTCACGCATCATTATTTCCTGCTGAGTTGTAAAAATGGGGGGGGGGGGGTCAACTAGAAGTTGGTGAGAATACATAAGCCATATCAAGCAAATAAGTTTAAGTATAAAAGTTTAGCAATTCATATGTCTATCATAAGTTTAAGTCTACATGAATAAACATGAAATGTTGAATCGACATAATCAAACCTCCGACTAGTTTAGGTCCATCCCGTCATCCACGGTTCACCTTAATAATATGTTGGAACGATAACAATCACCCGCGCTCCCCATAAAAGATGTTCAACGAATCTAGGTGGGTTTGTCAATCCAATAGATCTATTATTGAGTATCGCTGGCTTGGCCATAGCTAATGATTATGTATTGTTGAAACTTGTTGAAATGAATCTAACTGTTGTTGTTGTCTAAATCATGAGGCATTAAAGTTTACAACTAGACATGTATGTAGAATTTCTTAAGTATAATGTTGCAAGTATAAAGAATTGCATAAACATGGTTACGTAAACTCACCTTAGCAAAGAATTAAGTCTCTAGAAAAGTATAAGTGTAGCCCCAAAGTTGCCAAGTATTACCCTATGTATAAGGTAACAAATAAGTCTAAGTCTATCTAATCTACAAGTATATTCTAGGGTTTCGAATTAAGGATAAGTATTCGTTGGATTAATAAATAAAATGTTTAATAAATAAGAGAAATTCGATAAATACATAAACAAAAGTCTTTTTGTAATTTTTAAATTAAAGATGGTCACAATATAAAGTTTTAAGTATGAAAATAATTTTTATAAAATTATTTTCTTAAAAATAGAATATTTAATCTATTTATTTCAAATTGTCAAAATATGGCTTTAATATTTAAAAATATTAAAATTAAAGAATTATTAAATTAAAAATTGTATTTCTGTTCTAAATAAATAGAAATAGTTTATATAAAATTTTGGTGCAAAAATATTGAAAAATGAATTTATTATGATTTATTTATGATTAAAACTAACAAAAATTGATTAAAAATATTAAATAAATGATTTTTCAGAAATAAAAATCATTTCAGAAAACTTTAATGTTATATAAACCCAGAATAATTTTTGTGGAAATTTATATAATTGTTTTGATATTTTTATAGAATTTTATAAATAATATAGAATAAACTTGAATTATTTATTATATATATTAAATAAATAATTTTTGGAAAACTAAAAATTGTATGTTAAACTTTTCTACTAGAATAACATAAAATATTTTTTGTAGAATTTATAAAAAAGTTTTAGTATTTTAAAACTAATTTCAAAAATACAAGGGAATATATATATATATATATATAAGCTTTAAATAAAAAAAATGTTCTGTTGATGCCAAGAATCGAACCCGCGTCAAACCCGGGTCGGGGTTTTAAATCACAAGCCCATACCAGTTGGTCTGGACCCTGAGAACGAATAATCTTTGTTAGAAATAATTATATTACTATGTTGAAACTTGATTTATAAAGCTTTTTAAAAGAAAAGAAAAATCGTTTGGTGTGGGACTCGAACCCGTGTGCCCCGGCTCGCAAACAACAGACATAACCACTTGATCTAGATCAGTGGTTGTGTTTGATTTCTTTTTGTTTTAATCAAATACATGGGTCTGCGATGGTGTTCTTCCCCTATTCGAGTTCATACGAGCCCTAGCCTAACAAAAATACGATTTACACAACAATAACCCAATTGAACATATGGTTATTGTTGTGTATAGGCCGATGAACAAAACCCATCAATAATAAAGAACTTACAAACACGAATCGCGTTTAAATCGCTTGGTCAACAGAAAAAGTCAAAGCTCAAACAAGAGGCCTTGAAAGCTGAATTAAACCAGAAATTGGAGATAGAGAGAGATGTATCGGCGAGTTTAGAATGAATTGGGAGGTTCAATTTATAGGGTGAGGGTTCGGATTGACGAATTGGTAAGTTGACTCGTTTAATGGTGATGACGCGTTGATTGACACGATTTGGGAATGATTTGATGATAATTGTTCGTGTAATTGACGCGTACCAGTCAACAAATCATCAATTCATTCCATATTGAGGATCAAAACGCGTTTGAATTGTTTGATTATGGTAAATCGAGGTCACAGTTGACTTTCTAAGTCAACTGTTGATACACCAAGACATTATATAATTAAAACGGGTTGGAGATAAACCAAATATGTTGTGTAGACTAGCTGGTTGTGTTGTCTGTGTTTGGTTGACCCGGCTGTGGGCGCGGGTTCGAATCCCGGCCCAAGCCTATTATTTTTTATAATTATTCCACACAAATATGTATAATTTTTATATATAGTATTGTATTAGGGGTCCAAATGCGTCACAAAAATATTTTTAAAAGACGAATAATGATGAAACTTGACGTTTTATTCATAATAATCGTAACGTACAAGTATTTAAATGCGAAATGTTACAGTCTCCCCTACTTTAAGGAACTTCGCCCCGAAGTTGGAGTTGGAGAGTCTGGTGGAAAAAGATGCGGGTATTTAGACTTCATCTGGTCCTTGCGTTCCCAAGTGAACTCTGGACCTCGTTTAGATTCCCAACGAACCTTAACGATTGGTATGCGGCTGCGCTTGAGTTTCTTGACTCCAGTATCTACGATCTCGACGGGTTTCTCGACAATGTGCATAGTTTCATCGATTTGCACATCTTCAAGAGGAACATGGAGGTTCTCATCTGCTAAGCATTTCTTGAGATTCGAAACATGAAAGGTTGGGTGAACATTGCTTAGCTCAGGTGGAAGATCAAGTTTGTAAGCCACTTTTCCAATCCTGTCAAGGACTTTAAATGGGCCTACGTATCGAGGAGCTAGTTTTCCCTTTCTACCGAAGCGAATCACTCCTTTCCAAGGGGATACCTTAAGAAGTACAAGGTCCCCGACTTGAAATTCCAAGGGCTTACGACGTTTATCAGCATAGCTCTTCTGACGACTTCTAGCCTTGAGAAGATTATCCTGTATGAGTTTGATTTTATCTGTGGTTTCCTGGATTAGTTCGGGTCCAGTAATTTGGGCTTCACCAACCTCAGTCCAACAGACAGGTGAACGACATTTACGACCATAGAGTGCCTCGAAAGGAGCCATGTTAATGCTGGCATGATAACTGTTGTTGTATGAAAACTCGACCAAAGGAAGATGAGAATCCCATGCGCCACCAAAATCGATGACACATGCCCTGAGCATATCCTCAAGTGTCTGGATGGTCCATTCAGTCTGACCATCTGTTTGAGGGTGATAAGCAGTACTCAGGTTCAACTTGGTACCCAAAGCGTCTTGTAAAGAATCCCAAAAGTGAGAGGTGAAACGACCATCACGATCAGAGATAATGTCCAAAGGTATACCATGACGACATACGATTTCACTTACGTACATCTTTGCCAACCTTTCCACAGAATACTTCTCACGAATAGGTAAGAAATGGGCTGACTTGGTCAAACGGTCGACGATTACCCAAATGCTGTCAAAACCTTTGGGTGTACGAGGAAGTTTAGTGATGAAGTCCATTGCTATACTCTCCCATTTCCATACAGGAATTTCTGGTTGTTCGAGCATACCAGATGGTCGTTGATGTTTAGCCTTGACCTTTAAACAAGTGAGGCATTTTGCAACGAAAAGAGCAATATCTTTCTTCATACCAGGCCACCAATATGAATAACGAAGATCTTGGTACATCTTGTCAGTTCCAGGATGAATAGAATAACAAGACTTATGAGCCTCGTTCGTAAGAAAGGTACGAAGATCATCACGGTCAGGGATCCAAAGTCGATTAAGAAAATAGAGTAGACCATCAGGTTTGGTTTCAAGTTGAGTCTCAGCACCACAAGACATTTCGTCGTACATGTTACCTTGGGTGACTGAAGTATGTTGAGCGTGGAGGATACGAACCTGAAGATCAGTACGAACTCTCGCACAATGAAGTTGGATACACTCTTTACGACTGAGTGCGTCAGCCACAACATTCGCTTTGCCAGGATGGTAGCGAATTTCGCAATCATAGTCGTTAAGTAACTCAACCCAACGCCGTTGCCTCATGTTAAGATTTTTCTGGTTGAAGACATGTTGGAGACTTTTGTGGTCCGTGAAAACCACACATTTGGTTCCATAAAGATAGTGTCTCCAAATCTTAAGAGCAAAGACGACAGCGCCCAATTCAAGATCATGGGTGGTATAATTCTTTTCGTGAGTCTTGAGTTGTCTAGACGCATAAGCAATAACCTTGCCTCGTTGCATGAGAACACAACCAAGACCTTGGTTTGATGCATCACAATAGACCACGAAGTCATCATTACCATCAGGTAGAGACAGGATAGGAGCTTCACAGAGTTTCAGCTTAAGAGTTTCAAATGCTTCCTCTTGCTTCGGTCCCCACTCATAGGGTTTACCCTTGTGAGTTAAGGCAGTGAGAGGAACAGTGATTTTAGAGAAGTTGGCAATGAATCGACGATAATAACCAGCCAAACCAAGGAAGGAACGAACTTCTGTTGGTGTTTTAGGAACACTTCAATCTTTAACAGCTTCGATCTTTGTGGGATCAACATGAATTCCGTTCATATCAATGACATGTCCCAAAAATTAAACTTCCTTAAGCCAAAATTCACATTTTGAGAACTTGGCATACAGTTGTTCTTTCTTTAGGAGACCCAAAATTGAGTGAAGATGTTGTTCGTGATCGGATTTTGACTTTGAGTAAATCAAAATGTCATCGATGAAGACGATCACGAACTTGTCGAGGTAGGGTCTACAAACCTGATTCATTAGATCCATAAACACTGCGGGAGCGTTGGTCAATCCAAATGGCATGACCATGAACTCATAATGACCATAACGTGTACGAAAGGCTGTCTTGGGAATATCTTCATCGCGGACTCTAAGCTGATGATAACCAGAACGAAGATCAATCTTCGAGAAGTGGGTTGCTCCTTGAAGTTGATCGAAAAGATCTCAATCCTAGGCAAGGGATAACGATTCTTGATGGTGAGTTTGTAGAGTTCGCGATAGTCGATACACATCCTGAGAGATCCATCTTTCTTCTTTACGAACAAGACAGGGGCTCCTCATGGAGAAGAACTGGGGCGAATGAAACCTTTATCAGAAAGTTCCTGTAGTTGACTGGCAAGTTCTTGCATCTCAGAGGGTGCAAGACGATAGGAGCTTTGGCGACAGGATTTGCACCAGGAACAAGATCAATCCTAAATTCCACTTGTCGAGCAGGAGGCAAACCAGGCAAATCCTCTGGAAAGACTTCAGGATAGTCCCGAATGATTGGGATGTCTTGGATACTTTTGCCCTTTTCCTTCTTTTCTATCACGTTAGCTAAGAAAGCTGTATACCCCTTTCGTAAGTATTTTTGGGCAGTAGTACAAGACATGAGCTTAAGCTCGCCACAAGGCTTTTCACCATAGATCTTCAAAATATCACCAGATTCGAGAGGAATGCGAATGACTTTCTCAAAGCATAGAATTTCACCACGATGGGTTGAAAACCAATCCATGCCTACTATGACATCAAAACTTCCAAGATGCATAGGGATGAGATTGATAGAGAAAGTATGTTCGTCGAGGTTCAACACACAGTTACGAATAATAGAATCGATCGAGATAGACTTCCCATTAGCTACCTCTACCACTAAAGGTTCCTCTAGGTTAGTTTGGGGTAAGTTAAGTAAGGGTTCAAACTTTAGTGATACAAATGACTTATCAGCTCCCGAATCAAATAATATGGATGCATAGTGGTTATTAACGAGAAACGTACCATTAACCACCTCGTTGTTGTCGCGGGCCTGGTTAGCATTGAGGTTGTAGGCGCGACCTCGAGCTCCTTGGTTCTGGTTGCGGTTCTGGTTTTGGTTGCGGTTTTGGTTCTGGTTCTGGTTTCCAAGTCTAGGGCAAGCATCCCTATAATGTTCCGTGCTTCCACATTCATAGCACTGGCCACGAACAGGCCTACCATTTTGAGCATTAGGAGCTGGATTATTTCTGGCAGGGTTGTTTTGGGTGGCAGGGGCTTGGCAAGCATTGGTGTAGTGTCCAAACCACTTGCAGTTATTACATTGGCGGCATGGTCTTCCAGGAAGATGGTCGTATTGACAATTGTTGCAAAGAGGGTGGTTCCCGCCATACGGCTTCTTGGCTGGGTTTTGTGCTGCAGGTGGGGTGGTAGCAACCATGTAGTTCCTAGCCTTGCGCTTCCTGTTGCTTGAGGTCTCGGGCTTAACCTCAATAGCGGGCTGAGGAGTGTCTTTTGCAGTAGTCTTCTTGGTGTTCTTGCGGAAGAGAGTACTGTTCTTCACATGATTATCGGTAAGAGTAGCCGCCAGACGTTTGGCTTCCTCATAGGTGGCAGGATTCCTTCCCCATACTGTGTCCTGGATTTGCATGGGCAGACCACCGATATACTTCTCGATGGCTATAGGTAAGGGAGTAACTTTATGGGGCAGTAACAAACTGAGCTCGTGAAAGCGGGTATTGTAAGCAAGGTTTTCCCCACTATCTTGAGCAAGGGTGTGGAACTCGTCTTCCAGTTTCTTAATCTCGTTGCGAGGACAGAACTCATCTTTCATAACCTCCTTGACTTGATCCCAGGTCATAGCTAGTGCAACTTCAGTTCCTCGGGTGCGCTTTTCCTTATTCCACCAAGTGAGTGCTCGTTTGTGAAGAACACTCATGGCGTAACGAACCTTAAAGTTATCGGGACACTCACTGTTAATGAAGGTATTCTCCATACCCTCGAACCATTGTAGAAGACCCGTAGCTCCTTCTTCTCCACTGAACTTAGGGGGATTACAGGTATTAAAGTGCTTATGAGTGCAAGCTGGGACACCATTCCCGTTTCCATTCCCGTTTCCATGGTGGTTTCCATTACCGTTTCCGTTGCCGTTGCCGTTTCCGTTTATCTGGATGACTTGAGCCAGTAAGTTAGGAACCAGAGTCACGATCTGCTGTGCCATTTGTTGAGAGATGATCGCAGCCAGTTGAGCATCAACGCCATTGTTGTTGTTGTTATTGTTATTGTTCTGGTTAGCGTCGTGGTTATGATTATGGTTGTCGCCACCTTCCTCGTGGTTCTCACCATTGCTATTGCGAGTGCTGCGGCGTGGAGGCATGATCTGTAAGAGACACAATGAAATGAATGAGGTTATATAAGGAATGTAATCATTTATTCATTAATTAAAACGAATAAACGAAAACGTTGACTTATAAAAGAATCTAGATTCTAATAACACAATGAAGACATGCTTTAGCCTATAAGTGAACACTTATCCCGAGAATTCCCAGGTAGGCATCCGGGTCCCTCGTCTGATTGGGATATATGCGCAATGCCAGCCTAGACAGAAGACTCAGAATACAGGCGTTCACCCTTCCAGATTGCACGTGTTCGTTATTAAAATCTAGAACTTCGACGAGATCTCAAGGTGGTTCAGGTTATACCTGAGGATTTTGTCCTATTAATCTAATGGTGGATCAGGATTGCAGCAGACGAATAAGAGTAGTCACTTGTAAAGCTTAGGGTTGTATAAGGTGTAGGATAGGGATAAGATTAGGGAAGCAATTAGGGTTACAAGTAAGAGAAGCAAGTATTGTTTAAGTCCCTAAGGTTATAGTCTAGATTATTTTCTAATAACCTAATTCCCTATAACCAAGGCTCTGATACCAATCTGTAACACCCCAACCGATGGCGGAAACATCGAGGTGTCACGTAAGAATGAATAAACAGTAGCACATGGTAATCAAATTTTAATTGAAATTAATTTAAAGTGCAAATATCCAAAAGTGAAAATACATAATGAGTTTTAAATGGAAATCTAATACATCAAAATAACCAAATAAGCATAGACTTCAATTTTTCTTCTCATGCTAACACTCTAGTCTTCACGCATCATTATATCCTGTTGAGTTGTAAAAATCGAGGGGGTCAACTAGAAGTTGGTGAGAATACATAAGCCATGTCAAGCAAATAAGTTTAAGTATAAAAGTTTAGCAATTCATATGTCTATCATAAGTTTAAGTCTACATGAATAAACATGAAATGTTGAATCGACATAATCAAACCTCCGACTAGTTTAGGTCCATCCCGTCATCCACGGTTCACCTTAATAATATGTTGGAACGATAACAATCACCCGCGCTCCCCATAAAAGATGGTCAACGAATCTAGGTGGGTTTGTCAATCCAATAGATCTATTATTGAGTATCGCCGGCTTGGCCATAGCTAATGATTATGTATTGTTGAAACTTGTTGAAACGAGTCTAACTGTTGTTGTTGTCTAAATCATGAGGCATTAAAGTTTACAACTAGACATGTATGTAGAATTTCTTAAGTATAATGTTGCAAGTATAAAGAATTGCATAAACATGGTTACGTAAACTCACCTTAGCAAAGAATTAAGTCCCGAGAAAAGTATAAGTGTAGCCCCAAAGTTGCCAAGTATTACCCTATGTATAAGGTAACAAATAAGTCTAAGTCTATCTAGTCTACAAGTATATTCTAGGGTTTCGAATTGGGGATAAGTATTCGTTGGATTAATAAATAAAATGTTTAATAAATAAGAGAAATTCTATAAATAAATAAACAAAAGTCTTTTTGTAAATTTTAAATTAAAGATGGTCACAATATAAAGTTTTAAGTATGAAAATAATTTTTATAAAATTATTTTCTTAAAAATAGAATATTTAATCTATTTATTTCAAATTGTCAAAATATGGCTTTAATATTTAAAAATATTAAAATTAAAGAATTATTAAATCAAAAATTGTATTTCTGTTCTAAATAAATAGAAATAGATTATATAAAATTTTGGTGCAAAAATATTGAAAAATGAATTTATTATGATTTATTTATGATTAAAACTAACAAAAATTGATTAAAAATATTAAATAAATGATTTTTCAGTAATAAAAATCATTTCAGAAAATTTTAATGTTATATAAACTCAGAATAATTTTTGTTGAAATTCATATAATTGTTTAGATATTTTTATAGAATTTTATAAATAATATAGAATAAACTTGAATTATTTATTATATATATTAAATAAATAATTTTTGGAAAACTAAAAATTGTATGTTAAACTTTTCTACTAGAATAACATAAAATATTTTTTGTAGAATTTATAAAAGAGTTTTAGTATTTTAAAACTAATTTCAAAAATACAAGGGAATATATATATATATATATATATATATATATATATATATATATATATATATATATAAGCTTTAAATAAAAAAAATGTTTTGTTGATGCCAAGAATCGAACCCGCGTCAAACCCGGGTCGGGGTTTTAAATCACAAGCCCATACCAGTTGGCCTGGACCCTGAGAACGAATAATCTTTGTTAGAAATAATTATATTACTATGTTGAAACTTGATTTATAAAGCTTTTTAAAAGAAAAGAAAAATCGTTTGGTGTGGGACTCGAACCCGTGTGCCCCGGCTCGCAAACAACAGACACAACCACTTGATCTAGATCAGTGGTTGTGTTTGATTTCTTTTTGTTTTAATCAAATACACGGGTCTACGATGGTGTTCTTCCCCAATTCGAGTTCATACGAGCCCTAGCCTAACAAAAATACGATTTACACAACAATAACCCAATTGAACATGGGGTTATTGTTGTGTATAGGCCGATGAACAAAACCCATCAATAATAAAGAACTTACAAACACGAATCGCGTTTAAATCACTTGGTCAACAGAAAAAGTCAAAGCTCAAACAAGAGGCCTTGAAAGCTGAATTAAACCAGAAATTGGAGATAGAGAGAGATGTATCGGCGAGTTTAGAATGAATTGGGAGGTTCAATTTATAGGGTGAGGGTTCGGATTGACGAATTGGTAAGTTGACTCGTTTAATGGTGATGACGCGTTGATTGACACGATTTGGGAATGATTTGATGATAATTGTTCGTGTAATTGACGCGTACCAGTCAACAAATCATCAATTCATTCCATATTGAGGATCAAAACGCGTTTGAATTGTTTGATTATGGTAAATCGAGGTCACAGTTGACTTTCTAAGTCAACTGTTGATACACCAAGACATTATATAATTAAAACGGGTTGGAGATAAACCAAATATGTTGTGTAGACTAGCTGGTTGTGTTGTCTGTGTTTGGTTGACCCGGCTGTGGGCGCGGGTTCGAATCCCGGCCCAAGCCTATTATTTTTTATAATTATTCCACACAAATATGTATAATTTATATATATAGTATTGTATTAGGGGTCCAAATGCGTCACAAAAATATTTTTAAAAGACGAATAATGATGAAACTTGACGTTTTATTCATAATAATCGTAACGTACAAGTATTTAAATGCGAAATGTTACAACAGCCACCTATCTCCTAAAAATTCTCCCTTCCAAAATCACCCACAACAAAACACCAACCGAACTACTATACATGTCCACACCCACTTATGACCATCTCCGTGTCTTTGGATGCCTTTGCTACCCACTTCACCCATCTTCCACAATCCACAAGCTTGAGAATCGCTCCCACCCGTGCGTGTTTCTCGGTTACCCCCCAACTCACCATGGATACCGGTGTCTCGACTTAACCACCAAATAATTCTTCATCTCGCGTCACGTCGCCTTTGACGAGACCACTTTCCCTTTCGCCCAAACTGTTGGACCCGCTCCCACCTATGAATTTTTAGGTGACCCGTTCCCTCACCATCTATGCCCCCACATTCAAACAACAACCTACCCCGGCCAAAATACGCATGCCCCATCCCCCTATTCCTATTCCACGTACTACCCAACCCACACAAAGCTCCGGCCCACATCTCCACACTCACGGCCCAAACCCCACTATTCTAACCCCACCGCCCCAGCCCACTCCAACTCAACCCGACGCACCTTCTGACATGAACACATCCTCACAACCCACTGCCCAACACAATGCACCACCCGCACCCATACCTCCTCCACGGCCCATCCCGCAAGCCCATACCCGCACCATCCATACATGCTCAATGAACGACATCCACAAACCTAAACAACCATTCAACCTATCCACCACCACCCCCACCATCCTCCCTGTACCCAAGAACCCCACCGATGCCTTGGCCAGTCCGGAATGGTTTTCCGCCATGACTACCGAGTACAATGCATTAATTAGAAACGATACATGGGAGTTAGCCCCTCGTGCACCTAACATGAATATTATCCGTTCAATGTGGCTGTTTAAGCACAAATTCTGGTCAGACGGGACATTGGAACGATACAAAGCACGTCTTGTGTGCGATGGTCGCTCCCAACAGGTTGGCATAGATTGTGGTGAGACCTTCAGTCCGGTTGTTAAACCGGCCACGATACGTACAATACTCTCTCTCGCTTCTCAAAGGGCTGGCAGTGCATCAGCTAGATGTTACCAATGCATTTTTACATGGAAATTTACAGGAAATCGTCTACATGCACCAACTAATGGGGTTCAGGGACAGAAATTTTCCAGATCATGTGTGTTTATTGCGCAGGTCACTGTATAGGTTAAAACAAGCTCCTCGGGCGTGGTATCAACGTTTCACAGATTACGTTTTATCTTTGGGTTTCTTACATAGCAGGTGTGATGCTTCCCTCTTCACATTTAAGCAAGGACACGATACGGCTTATTTATTACTATATGTGAATGACATTCTCTTGATCACCTCGTCTGACACTCTCCGTCAGTGCCTCATGGCGAACCTTGCTGCTAAATTCGCCATGAAAGATCTGGGTCCTCTTAGCTACTTCTTTGGCATCTCAGTTCCGCGACAAAAGAACTCCATGTTTCTCTCTCAGCAATCCTATGCCACCGATATAATTGGTCGAGCAGGTATGCAGTCTTGCAACCCTGTACACACCCCAGTTGACGCAAACGCTAAGCTGGGTGCTTCACCAGATGAACCATTTTTAGACCCCACCTTCTACCGGAGCTTAGCAGGGGCCCTTCAGTATCTCACATTCACTCGCCCAAATATTACTTATGCAGTCTAGCAAATCTGTATGCACATGCATGCCCCTTGCACTGCTCACTGGCTTGCTCTAAAGCGCATCATCAGATACATTAAAGGCACTATTGATTTCGGATTATCTTTAGGTCCCTCCACCGCGGCATCTTTGATCGCTTACACTGACGCTGATTGGGCCGGATGCCCTGACACCCGCCGCTCAACAAGCGGATATTGCATTTAATTTGGTGAAAACTTTATTTCATGGTCCTCCAAGCGTCAGGCAAATGTCTCTCGTTCCAGCGTTGAGGCAGAATACCGCGGCGTAGCCAATGTTGTTGCTGAAATTTGTCGGTTACGAAACCTGCTGCTTGAATTGTCCGTCCCAATATTGCGCGCAACCATGGTTTACTACGACAATGTCAGTGCCATTTACCTATCAGGAAACCCGGTGCAGCACCAGAGAACTAAGCACATAGAGCTGGACATTCACTTTGTTCGAGAGCAGATACAACGCGTCATGTCCGCAATCTCCATGTTCCATCCAAATATCAGATCGTAGACATTTTTACATAGGGGTTGCCACGTGTTTTATTTGAAGACTTCAGATCCAGTCTCAGCATCTGGTCTCCTCCCGCTTCGACTGCGGGGGTGTAATAGATTTATATATAGAATATTGAAATTTGAATTGATTGTGATTATCCCTTACCATAATTAAGGGGATAACAATGTATTATTTATAGTTGCCATATCAATGAAATCAAATCAAGGGTTTACATTCTATCACCGACCCAATACGATATGAAGAATTACACGTTGGTGTACGAATCAGATAAGTTTACATTTGGATGGATTAATATTTGTGAAATAATAAATTGTTTGGATTCAAGAGACTTAATAGTAAAGGGGTTTATTATTAAAGGAGAATTTTAATTGTTAAATAAAACGGGTAACACTTTGACTAGTCAAATGGTCAAATATAGGACTTTGACTAATCAAGTGGTTAAGTGCTTTGACTAGTCAAATAGTCAAGTGTAGGACTTTGACTAATCATTACGTGTAAGTTTTATCTTTATAAATAGGGGTATTAGATCAAACTCTAATCAAATATTTATAATGATAAAACAACTTCACCCCTTTTGTTCTCATTTGGCCACCACCACCTTCATACGGCTTCCCCTCCATTGTCATGAACAACTACCATCGGCCCACTCCTCCTCTTGGTTGGAGCGTGCTCAATTGTGAACTTCCTTCTAGCGAGGATTCGTTATAACCTGCGTGTAACAATTCCGGTTTATTCGTCAAAGGTTGATTACTAAACCCTCTATGGTTGTTTATTATTTATTTGTTTATACGCGTGTAACTGAGATCCTGATTAGGAGTATTTTATTAATCGGATTAATAAAATTAAACATATATTTTATATATGTTAATTGTCCTAATATATATTGTATATATAATTCAGTTTTGTAAATAAATATAACCCGCTTCCCTTCGTATATGATACCTTAATTCCCTTCAGTGGTATCACCCTTCAGTGGTATCAGAGTCACGGTTACGCAAGTATAGATGGTAAAATTATAATTTTGATCTATGTTTTATTTGTCAAAAATTGTTTATATTGACAAAAGATCAAAAGCTTTTAGTTGTTCATGGATTGTGATATGAATCGAGCCCAAGGTATTTGACCCTTGTCATGGTTGCGTTTGTGTTGGTTTTATTTTTTTTATTGATTTGTATTTTTTTATTACAGATATTGGATTTGGTGTAATAGATAGGATTAGAATAGATTTGGTTTTATTGTATTTCTAAATTTATTGTTGTAATCCTACGAGTACAAGATCAAGATAAAAAGGCGAACAGGTTCCATGAAAATAGAGATCTCGGGTCAAGTGGGAGTTATCAAAATAGTGTTGAAACCCTTAAGACTAGTTCGTTTCGTTAATGGCTAAAACGAAATGGGCGACCCGTTAGGGACTCGATTCGTTTATTTTATTATTATATATTTTGTGGTTGTGTTTTATTTATTGTAAATAATCAAGATAACCCAAAATAAATAAAAAATTTCACAATCATGGCAAGGGTTTATTAAAACAAGTTTTATAAAACTGAAAAGCATATTTAATAAAAGAGTTTTATTAAAAATTAAAACGAGTTCATTCGCGATAAAACGACCAACATAGTTTAAATAGGGTATTTAAAACTATACCGTGTCGAGTGTTGAAAGGAGTTTCAATTATCACGAATCATATAAAATTGGATTTTATCAACTATTTTGTAACTCGCATCATGCTACGAGTTATTCAAAATATTTATGGTAAATATTAAAATAAATCCCAATTTTAAATTGATATTTTATGCCACCCTTAATGAGTTAACACTTCATTCTAAATCGAACCCAAAATGTTAGTGCTGAACCCTGCATCTGGGCGTCTATTGTGAAAGAAGGTAATCATCGTTTTTCCTATGTAACTTGTCAGGGAGGGTCAAGTTAAGAAATATAACACAAAGAAAAAGGGCAATCAGAACAATCAGGGCAAAGGGAAGGCCAAAGGCAAATCTATTGCTAATAAGAAATCTCGGAAAGATGCTAAGTGTTTTCATTGTGATAAACTGGGCACTGGAGGAATTGTGCTAAGTATTTAGCTGAGCTGAAGCAAGCTAAGGCTTTAGGAGGAGAGTCCTCAAGTATAAATGTTATTGAAATCTTTGCGTTTTCTAGCAAAACATGGGTGTTTGAGACAGGATGTGGTTTCCACATTTTTAATGTTTTGCAGGGACTAAGAAAGATTAGAAAGCTGAAACAAGGTGACTTGGAGGTCCATGTTGTCAATGGACAAAGAGTTGTTGTGAAGGCTATAGGAGAACATGTTCTTTTATTACCTTCTGGTTTAGAACTTGTTTTGAACAATGTTTATTTTATTCCTAGTGTTACTAGAAATATTGTTTTGGTTTCTGCTTTGCGTGGACAAGGTTTTAATTTTCGTTTTAATGGTGAATTCATTTATGCTTATTTTAACAATAAATTTTACTTTGATACAAAACCTATCAATGGAATCTATGATATAGAAATCCAGACTAATAACATATTATGCAATATCTCCCATAAACGTAATAAGTTGGACTTGAATGATACGTATATGTGGCATCGTAGACTTGGTCACATAAGCAAGAATCGTTTTAAACAACTCAAAACCACAGAGATCCTAGATTTCAAGGGTTCAGAGTCATTTGGTAAATGCGAATCATGCTTGAGTGGAAAGTTAACAAAAGCACCTTTTTCAAATGTTGGAGAAAGAGCTAATGATCTCTTAGTACTTATGCATACATATGTATGTGGTCCATTCAGAACAATGTCAAGACATGGAGAAAGGTACTTTGTTACATTTACTGATGATTTCAGTAGATATGTCGGAGAAAGAGCTAATGATCTGTTAGGACTTATGCATACATATGTATGTGGTCCATTTAATGATGTGTCGAACAAGCCTTCCAAAATCCTTTTGGAGTTATACTTTGGAAACTGCCGCAAGACTTGTAAATATAGCTCCAACAAAGAAGGTTGACAAAACGCCTTATGAGATATGACATGGAATGAAACCTAAAGTATCCTATCTTAAGGTCTGGGGATGTAATGCTTATGTCACTCTAGAATCTTTGGATAAACTAGATCCCAGAGGCGAAAAAATGGTTTTCGTTGGATACGCTAAGAAGATCAGTTACCTACTCTACCACCCCCACTGAAAATAGGATTTTCACTAAACGCACGGGGCACTTTCTTGGAGGAAGACCTTCTAGCGTGAGGGATTAGAGATAACCATATGGATATTGAGGAAATTCGAGAGCCACAAGTGATTGAACCAGTCATTCAGACAGAACCAGGAGTAGCTGTTCATGTTGTTAAAGATGAGCCTGAGAGGACTCATGAAACAACAGAAACACGAAGTGTTCGAAGAAGTATTAGAGGTCGTCGTGCACCTGAAAGGTATGACGATATCTTCATTATTGATGAAGCTGATCCTGCTACTTACAAAACTGCAATCTTGGATTTGGAATCCAAGAAATGGCAAGAAGCCATGAGTGCATAGATGCAATCCTTGTATGATAACCAAGTCTTGGATTTGGTTGATCTTCCTACCTAATATCGGATTATAGGAAACAAATGGATCTTCAAGAAGAAGACTAACATGGATGGGAATGCTCAAACCTACAAAGCAAGGCTTGTAGCGAAAGGTTTTACTCAGACTCAAGGAATTGATTATGAGGAAACTTTCTCGCCGGTAGCCATGCTTAATTCTATTAAAATTCTACTTGCCATTGCTACGTATTATGACTACGAGATATGAAAATTGGATGTTAAGACCGCGTTCCTTAATGGACACTTACTTAAAGATGTCTTTATCGTTCAACCTGGAGGTTATGTCGATCCAAAGAATCCTAATATGGTGTGCAAGATAAATAAATCAATTTATGGATTAAAGCAAGTATCTCGCAGCTGGAATCTCCATTTTGATCAGAAAATCAAAGAGTTTGGTTTTATCAAAAATGAAGATGAACCGTGTGTTTACAAGAAAACTAGTGGGAGCTATGTTAGCTTTCTAATTTTGTATGTAGATGACATACTAATCATTGGAAATAATATCCATATGCTTAAAGATGTTAAGGTCTGGTTGGGTAAGTTTTTCACAATGAAAGATCTTGGTGAAGCCGCTTATATTCCAGGAATAAAGACTTATAGAGATTGATCAAAGCGGTTACTGGGTTTGAGTCAAAGTACAAATATTGATAAGGTCATACGACGCTTCTCAATGCAAGACTCAAAAAGGGGGCTCTTGCCCATGGCACATGGAACCATTCTTAATAGCAAACAGTGTGCAAACAGAATAGGAAAATAGAAAGAGTTCCATATGCTTCTGCTATTGGTTCTATCACGTATGCCATGTTATGTACTAAACCTGATGTCTCTGTATGCTCTTAGCATGACGAGTAGATATCAACAAAATCCAGGAGAGAGTCACTGGGCTGCAGTGAAGAACGTCCTTAAGTACTTGAGAAGGACTAAGGACGTGTTCTTAATATATGGAGAACTAGATGATGAGCTATTAGTTAAGTGTTATACTGATACAAGCTTCCAGACTAATCGTGACGATTCAAGGTCGCAGACGGGATATGTTTTCATTCTGAATTGTGGGGCTGTTACTTGGAAGAGCTCTAAGCAAAGTGTGGTTACTCAATCCACCTGTGAATCATAATACAATGTTGCATCAGATGCTGCAAAGGAGGCTGCCTGGATGAAGAAGTTCATTGGTGATCTCGATGTTATGCCTAGCATAAAGAAACCAATCGAGATACTATGTGACAATATTGGTGTCATTGCTCTTTCAAAGGAACCAATGTCACATCAGACCACAAGGCATATACTCAGGAAATTCCACTATATTAGAGAGATAATAGAGCGTGGATACATTGTAATAAACAAAGTTCATACATATCTGAATCTGGCTGACCCCTTTACTAAGCCATTACCTCAAGCAAAAACATGAGGAACATGCTGGAAAGATAAGGCATTGAGTTGCTAGACAATGGGCATGATCGGTAGTTAGCAGTGGTGTTTTATTTTGAACTACAACAGTTACATTGATTATTTATTTGATTTAATGAGTTAAATGCAAATTTAAATATTGTGTAACTATGTTCATTATTTGTATGTTTATATCCTTGAATAAGAATATTCTAAAATATCCATAGTCGATCAAATTACATGGGAATGAATTTGAATGTAAGAATATTGTGAATTACGATGGTTGTATTCATGATATGAATAACTCAAGGGTTTGAGAATCATAATTCACAAATATCATTAGGGAATGATATTGGATGTAACTCGCTTCAAAACGATCTCCATGGATCTGTGTCATGAGATGTTTTGATATTGATATGTTCAATCTGTCATTTTTCTTAATGCGCATATTAAACTACATTGATAAGGACTATCTTTGATGTTATCTAACACTGTCCTGAAACATGGGTAGTAATCTGGGTAGCATTGGGAGAAATCCACGGTTAAGTGGGAGTTCTATGACGCTTATGGAATTCTATACTTCTATAGGATTAGAAGTTTAGACATTCTTGCGCCGTCGTTAACTCAAACTGGTATAAACGCGTGGCCACGCTCGAATTAAGGTAGTTCGTTAGATCACTTTGAATTTAAGACGAGAATAGAGAATGGTTGATCACTATATAGGAATGAATGATCCATGTCTTATGATCAACGGATGTCTATACAGAAGGGACTTATTTATAGAATTATCAGGGCTATAGTATTTGGTTAAGTAAAGCGTTACTTGAACTCAAAGAACTAGTTGACGACTTTAAGTGTCATACTATGTTGGGTGCAGTGTGATGCAGCTAGGCGTCCAACTCTGCGCACGTTGACTCATTTAATTAAAATCGTCCAAGTGGGAGATTTTTGGACATATAGTATGTCCGATGTAATTAAAGTCGAGATCAGCGTAACCCGACCCGGTACGATCTGAAGAGTTACACGTTGGTGCACGAATAAGATAAGTTTACATTTAGATGGATTATTATTTGTGAAATAATAAATTGTTTAGACTCGAGGGACTTAATAGTAAAGTAGTTTATTATTAAGGGAGAATTTTAATTGTTAAATAAAAGGGGTTACACTTTGACTAGTCAAATGGTCAAGTATAGGACTTTGACTAATCAAGTAGTCAAGTGCTTTGACTAGTCAAATGGTCAATTGTAGGACTTTGACTAATTAAGTGGTCAAGTATAGATTACACTTTGACTAATCATTATGCGTAAGTTTTATCTTTATAAATAGGAGTGATAGATCAAACTCTAATCATATGTTTTATAAAGATAAAACAACTTCACCCCTTTTGTTCTGCCTTGGCCGCCACCACCTTCACACGGCTTCCCCTCTACCATCGGCCCACTCCTCCTCTTGGTTGGAACGCGCTCGATTGTGAACTTCCTTCTAGCGAGGATTCGTTGTAACCCGCATGTTACAATTCTGGTGTAGTCTTCAAATGTTGATTAGTAAACCCTCTATGGTTGTTTATTATTTATTTGTTTATACACGTCTAACTGAGACCCTGAATAAGAATACTTTATTAATCAGATGTGAACTTCCAGAGGCGGTCCGTTTCTTGAATAGACTTCAACGGGTGGTCCACACAAACTTTTCGACTCCCTAGGGGCGTGGATTTGTGTTCAGTAGATTAGGGTTTTGTATTCAGAAAGGGGTGGCGACACAGGTTGTTGCCCGCCTACCTGCTGTCCTTATGTAAATTGCTTCGTGGATATGAAATTAAACAGCTATTAAGAATTGACTTATGCAATATATATATATATATATATATATATATATATATATAAGGGATGGTTCAATAGAAAACTAATTTTATTAAGAGAACTCGAGAACTTTATATTACATATGTGCAATATATCATATATTGCATATGTGTAGTATATATTGCACATGTGTAATATACCATATGTTACACATGTGTAATATATATTACACATATGCAATATATGATATATTGCACATATGTAATATATATTGCACATGTGTAACATATGATATATTACGTATGTGTAATATATGATATATTGAGTGTATTACATGTGTGCAATATATATTGCACATGTGTAACATAAGATATATTGCACATGTGCAACATATGCAATAATAATATATTACGCAAGTGTAATATACAACATATGATATATTACATATGTGTAATATAGAGTTCTCGAGTTCTCTCCATAACTATGAGTTCTCAATTGAACTTCCCCTATATATATATATATATATATATATATATATATATATATATATATAGTGTAAAGATCAAATACAAAGTGTTTTTTTGTGAGAACTATGAGAATCAAATGAGGGAAAATTTTTTATTTTTTTTCCCATGTGCTTAAACATACTTTCTAGATTAATAATCCAAAAAAAATATAAATTTTTTTAGTGTAATTACGTCATTAAATAAATAATTAGTTTACACTAGAGTAATTATGTAATTACTCTACAACAGTAATTAATCTACACCAAAATTTATTTATTTTTTGTTTTTTTAGATTCCAATACTATAATACATGTTTAACAATATGAAAAAAAAAATTAAAAAAATACCCTCCTTTGATTCTAACAGTTCTCACAAGAAAAAACACTTTGTACATGATCTTCACTCTATACATATATATGTATACATATATATATATATATATATATATATAGGGAAAGTATAAATTGAAAACCCACTCGAGTTAAGAAAACTCTGAAAACCCGTCAAAAAACCATCTAAAAAAGTTTTTTTTTTTTGAAAAAAAATACACAAGGTAACATACATGTTTTTAAGCGTTTTGGGCCAAATAAATAAAAAAAGCGCCGAACGAATATTTTTGAAAAAAATAAACAACGCAAACTTTGTAACAGCGATGTTAACATATGTTAAAAAGCAGAATACATATGTTAACAGCGCTGTAACATATGTTAAAAAGCAGAAAACATATGTTAACAGCGCTGTTACAAAGTTTGCGTTGTTTATTTTTTTTAAAAATATTCGTTCGGCGCTTTTTTTATTTTTTTGCCCCAAAACACTTAAAAACATGTATGTTACCTTGTATATTTTTTCAAAACAAAAAAAACTTTTTTAGATAGTTTTTTGACGGGTTTTCAGAGTTTTCTTAACTCGAGTGGGTTTTCAAAATATCCACCCCTATATATATATATATATATATATATATATATATATATATATATATATATATGAATTGGGTCAAATAAGAACCTTTCATCAAATTGAGAACTGGGAGAATCATTTTGAACCACACATTTCTCTAAGGCAAATTTTTTTTTTTGTTGCTTTAATCGTTGTTTTTTATGCAGGAAAAAAATATTTTTTTTCAATATACACATGTGTATAATTGCAATAAAGACATATGTATAATGCAACATACACATATGTATAGCTGAAAATGTACTATACAGATATGTATATTTTTATATACACATATGTATAAATAAAAAAATATAAAAAAGTTCTTGCATAAAAACGTTCAATTAAAACAAAATATAAAAATAAATTTTTTTTGGCCTTTATGAGAAATGTGTAGTCCATAATAATTCTCTCAGTTTTCAAATAGGGGTTGGTTCTCTTAGGATGCATACCCTATCTATATTATCTATCTATATCTATATATATATATATATAATAAACCAAATCATTTTTAATGACATGTCATAATACTATGCAATCTTTCTTTTAAGAGATGCCACATAGGATGTGATGTGGCAACTATAGACCAATTAAAAAAAAGGAATAAATATGATTTAAATATAATTTAACATAATCTATTAAATACGTAATCTAATAAATGTAAATGTTAAAACTTTATTATTTTCTCTCTCATGTTTCCTCTCATAACTTTTAAATGTTAATATCTTTTATATACGAGATTTTTTAAAGAAAAAAATTACACCAAATTAACGAGTGTTTTATTATCTTTCTGACGAGTACCATAGTGCTATATAAAAAATGGAGAAAAAAACGACTATTTTTTATAACCCGACAGGTATTATGTCAAGTTTGGAATTAGTTTAAAAAAAATTGTGGGTTTGAGTCGGGCCTGGGATTAGGTGATACCCGACCCAATTACCCTTTTTTTATATTAGAATATGATAACTTATGGCAGAGATTTGTTTAAAATAATAATAATAATAATTAAACATATATTGGCAGATGCCATTTTTATAGTTTAGATACTTCTAATTTTATTCACTTTACTTAGATTTCTCAACCCGGGACGCTCCTGGGGTATAAACTAGTATTATTAATTATTAAGAAGGAGTGATGGCCAGCATAGTCATTTTAATTTTCATACAACTTAGGAAGCACCATGTACAACATATTTAAGCAAAAAATTTAAGGGTATTATTAGGATAGTTGTGACAATTAAGACACAAGGGTAATGCAAACATTTCACCCACCTCATTATTTGCAATATCAAAACACATTTACAATACCACCCTATTTCTTCCATCCTTGTCCTCCTTGAAAGCCTAACATACTAACCGATGTTCAAATCCCTGCAGGCATTGGCGAGGCTTTGTTGGGGCGGGAGGGGGCGGCCGACCCCCCCGAATTTTCGTGTAGAAGTTCCGATTATATAGTATTCGTATAGAAAATTTTGTAAATATAGGGTTTCGACCCCCCAAAACTAACGACTTCCGACCCCCCGATGACTTCCGACCTCCCGAACTTTCAGGTCAAGCTTCATCACTGCCTGCAGGGAATTGAATATAACCCTAATAATCATCTTCAAACTTTCTACATATATATATGTCTCGAAAACTTCATGATTCTCATAGGCTTTTATGTGTTACAGGAGCAACGATATAAATGTATTAAAACCGATGCAGAATATATAATAGTTTATAGGTTACTGGAGTTTTACATTTTTTATTTTTATTTTGATTTTTTATTTTTTTTTTTGCGGGGCAAGCTAAGCATTGTAAAAACTAAAAAGTATTATTTCTAATACGAGATTGTTGCCTTTAAAAAATAGTTTCATGTTTCATGAGCAGAATCTTTTGTTTTTATATGCGGAATGTGAACTTCAAATACTAGTTTGACTTTGTTTCGTCAGATTAGGTAATTTATTTATATATACGCACACGGTTTTACGAAGTTCATTTTAATATCTGAAGTGCATGAAGCTACCAGGATATGATAAATGTCTTAGGGATATTTGCGTTCACATCATAATCACACATCTCTTAGCTTTTAGCTTTGCTAAGTGTAGAATTTACGCTGAATAAGATTGTTGTTGTTATTTGGTTGTTGTTGTACACCATAATTACGCATAATACAAAATAACTATGTAACGTATATAATTAATTATACACAAAACTACGCAACTTATATAAATAGTCAAAAAAGTGTTTATTTAATTATGCAAAATTATGTTCATAAACTTACACGTGTTATTAAACAGGAAATGATCACCATATCTTTTAAATGATTTATTATAAGAGTTAACATAGCAAAACTATACTAAATTAAAAATGATAAAATTCTTAATTAATTTAACAAAAATAGTAAGCAAACAAACGTTATTTGAGTTTTTTAAAAAAAAACATTGAACTATGTTTAACACAAAAAAAGTCAAGAAAAGAGGCTTTTATTTTTAGACCTTTCATCCATTTTTACTTTTTTATTATTCAGTCTTGAATCAACCTTTTAACTGTCGAAAAAACTTAACGAATGTTTTCAAACTACTTCATACACAATGCATGATATATCCACTCCCCCCCCCCCCCCCCCCCCCCCCCCCCCCCCCCCTCCCATTCAAACGAGTCTGTACACTTTTACACTTTGCATGAAACGTCCACTTCGTATATAACATATTTCCACAAAATGTACGAGGGATCAGAAGGCATACTGATTGTAGTGGTAATGACATGTATTTTTTGGGTAATGACATGTGTGTTCGTTAAGTTAAAAGGGGTGCTTAGACCCACGACCCACGATTGTAGTGGTATGGACGCACCATCGTAGTATTATTAGAAACATTGGTGTAATGAGTTTAGACACATGTTTGTAATGTTAGACGCACCACTGTATAGTCGTATTGTAATAGTCGTGATGTATCAATACCTTTAAAACCACAACATTTTTTAAATATTAAATAGAATATTAATATACATAAATTAGAGATAACAATTTTTTTTATTTATGCTACAATTTTTGTTAAAAATAGTTAAATAAATATTTTAAATTTTATGATACAATTTCTTTTTAAATAATAAAATATATAAAAGTTTGAGTTTAAAAAAATTATATGACGAAAACTAGAACTAAATGAGAAATAGAAAGCAACAACATAGGTTATTAGAGCGTTGCCGATTGCCGGGGTGCCACGTCACCCCGATAACGACACAAAACATTGTGCAGCCTCGTTATTGATCTTTGTTACCGGGTGGGTTGTGATTGGGATAGCGCTCCTTGTTCCTTTGCTTGTAGCGTTGGGTGAAGAATTCCATGGCCAAACATGTCCGTTGGGGCTTGGTGGACGTTGGAGTTGGGTAATTTAAATAAAAATAATTGATTATATTTAATATATTATATACCACAAACCACTTCTATATATAAAATATTTTCATCCAATTTTCACACAACCCTCTAGGGTTACGAACGAACCAAACTTTCGGCGAAAAGTTTATGAATCGTTTGGCAGGAAGTTCGTCTGTTTTTGTTCATTTAATAAATGGATGAGCGAGTTCGATTATCACTACTAGAAAAATATCCCTATCTTGACACGCATTTTATGACACGCACTCATTTATGACACTCAAAAGCGTATGTCATAAAAAAATTGTCATGGTTTATAAAATTTGGTGAATTAATGACATGCATTTTTGCGTGTCAGGAATTTAGTGTCAAGAAATAGAAAATATGACGGTATAAAAATTGTGTGTCATCTTTTTCTGTCATAATTTAATTTTCTAAAAATTTTAAAACTCCCTCCTATGTATCTTCATTCCCCCCCCCCTCTCTCTCTCTCTCTTTCTCTCCCTCTCTCTCCACACCAACAAAACCCTCTGCTCAGATTTCCAATCGTTTTTGTTGCCACCGCCCTGTTAACCATAACTTCATCTTCTATCTCCAAGGTTTCCAATCTATCTTCGCTGCAATATCAACCACACCTTCCTATTACTCCTACGTTCACTTATCGTCGCTTTACATCTAACCAAAAATTATACAGACCTGCTCAAACACCCTCAAACCCTCTCCGTCGATCTCCACTAGCAAAACAAAAAATTATCCAGATCTGAGTTGAGATCGTTTCACACAGATCTAAGTGGTGAATCTGACGTGACGAGGAAGAAGGGAGGGCCGGGTTCCTTGGGTTTGGGCTTATTCCGATTTGGGCTCAGGGGTCTAGGCCAATGGAGTTGAGTTTGGGTAAGACTTTTGTTATTATTATTATTATTATTATTATTATTATTATTATTATTATTATTATTATTATTATTATTATTATTATGTTACAGTTCGAGCAATGATGGCTCACTTGTCTGTTAACTGGCTCGATTAAAAACGAGTCAAGTCTGAGGACGACGAATCGGTTTGGTCTGAAGAACATGAGTGTCTTCCCTTGAAGCAGCGCTACTCGCTAAGGCTCTGTAAGTGTTTGGATTTTAGTTGTACGGACTTGCGTTTGTTCTTGTTTTAGGTGTACGGATTTAATGATAATAATATTAGCTGATTGGATAATGTGATTTAGTTAAGTTAGGCTTTGGGTTGTGATATGCAGTATGTTAAATTTTCGTTAAGTGCCAGCAATGAGTGGAAGTTGGAGTGGGTCAGGGCGCCGAGTACATCTGCAGAAATCGGACAGCAGCAGAATCTGCTGCACCTGCTTAGCCGGGTCTCTTTCAACGGCAACCGGGATGTTTGGGAGTGGGCTAACAGTTCAGGAGGGGGTTTTTCGACTAAAGACCTCAGAACGGACATTGCTTGCAAGCTTTATAGTAACCAGTTGGAGCCGAGTTTCAATTGGAATTCATGGGCGCCTCTCAAGAGCAATTTTCTGGTCTGGAGGGCTGCTGCAGGAAAGGTCGCAGCGAAGAAGGAGCTGATCAAAAGGGGTGTCTCAGTCTTCGATACGTCCTGTCACAGGTGCGGGCTTGCAGAGGAGGACGCCAACCACAACTGGTCAAGTGACCGGATAACTTGATAGTCACGTCGGTGGCTCGCACGTCCACAATGGACAGCCTAATAGGTGACCCATATCTTGAAATTTGCACACATTAAATTGATGGATCGTAACACTTTGATCCTTATTCATATGGGTTGTCTTTTTCGCCTGTTACATTTATATTCGCTACAATTAAAGGGGTCAGTTTAACTAAGTTTGTTTTCACTTTATTTTTTTTGTAATGCTAAGCCAGCTAGCTCTATGTCTAGCTTAGTGTGCATATATAATATTCATACTAAAGAGTTGATCCCAGGTTCATATTTTGATTCAATTACCATTACTTTGATTCAAGACTGTTGTGCTTAATGGTGAAGGTGAAACATTGTTTGCTCCCAGGTTCATATTTTGCCGAGCAGTGCTAACACTATATGCTCCCACATTCAATAAAAAGGAATATCTCCAGAGTTCTCCCACCCTCCCGGATTCTGTGCTACCAACAGCACACTCATGCATCACAGCAGTTCAAGAAATGGCCTACATTTTTGATGCAGCAACCATGTTTAATCTTTCACAAGGGTTCAATGCCACCTTATAATTAATTTGTTTCATATCATCCTGCAAGTGTAGAATGTGTATGGTCTCATAATCTTGTGATCTTTACTCTGCTCGAATCGGTAAGTCTTTTGTCTTTTTTTTTTCGCCTCTATATATGTACATTAAGAATTTTGAATAGCGTGGAAATACTGGAAATTGAATGGTAATTTTGTAAGTTCAACTTGGTGTCCAACTGCCCATGTGTTATTCAAGCACAATATAGGTAGAAATACTACTTCTGGACTGTGTATTGTGTACACAGTCATTGATCTTCTCTATGTCAAATGTCAATAACTGATTGTATATTAAAATCACCGTGATCAAAATCAACGAGTTGGAACTGTTACCAGGTGAATGCTTTAGCAACTAGTTCTTCAGTATAGAATTACGAACTGTTAATTTGATTATTCTTTATTTATTTTATTTATAATTATACATATTTTTCTTACAGAGGTTAGAATTTCTCTGTATTGGACTTGCTCATCACTTGGCATCTTTTCAATAAGCACAATGACATTGATCCCGGCGAGCTAACCGACTCAAGGTCAGCATCCGTTAATAATGAAAATTTTGCATATGCCGCTGTAAGAAGAAATCTTCACGGGTATCTGCAGCACCATTCAGTTACTCTCCAAACACAGATTTCAGATTATGTTAAGTTTGTTGCCACCTCATCAACCGACACAAACTCACTCCAAACCAACAAGAGCCCAAAGGCACTTGGTGGCCTAGTGGAGAGCATCGACGGGGCCATATTACTCGATACAAAACTTAATCTTGATGAAGTTTGGAGAATATTTGAGCTGTTGTTAACTCCAATTGTCACACCGGAAAAACTCGAGCTTCCACCTTTAAGGGAATTATTAGAGTTTTGTGACTCCAAAGGTTATTTCATCAAAGACAAGTCTAGGTGCACGGTTGATGGTGTAACGGCAGAGCTAAGTTTGCAGCTTGAAGATGCTTTATTGATTGCAGAGGGTGCGGGACCCACCAGGAAAGTCGCAAGGGGCCAAGCCGCTCTTAAATTGTTACGTCTGCTTGAGGTTTGTACCAAAGTGCCATTTAGCTTCTTTATGAATCCATTCCTTTAACAAGCGATATTTAGGAAACACTCTTTTAACATTCGGTTATCAGCACTTAAACAGTAGAAGCAAATCCATATCCACTTTTGTTAGCAGCTAGGTTTTAAAAAGCGCGCCTGAGCGCGAGGCGACTTTAAGTTTGTTTATCAACTATTTTTTTTTGTCAGAGCATATGCTATATTATCCATTTCGTGGCAAATATCCGTGATGTTAATGACGGTTGGTTGTTCTCACTAAGTTAATATTTACTGAAGCGATTTACAATCCATTTAAATTTGGTTTCTTTAAGTAATATTTAATAACTCGATTTGAATTTCATTAGACTTGGGTTATTTTTATTGATTCCTATACTTTTTACGACTAAGTTTGCAGAGATAAAACAGCTCTTGACAGTGGGTTTGGTTGCCGCATCACACAGGTTTGTAATTGTATTATGTCTGTGGTTTGCATTTGTAGTGCCAATTGAATACTGTTTCATTTGGAACTAACTCCAAACTTGTTTAACAGGATTATTTTGTAAGAAAGATTGATAGAGGTGCATTGATCTCAGAGAGTGAGAAACAGCATGCTATGAAATGCCTAGAAGCTGCAGTGGAGCGTCGTGTATGTGAGGTATTTCATCCTTCTTTCTAAAGTTAATTAAGAACGTATTGTTTTGTAGTTATGTTATCCCAATCACATGTGTAGCAAGCAGAAGTTATCCGTGAGCGAACAAGCTTGAAATATTGGATAATGTAAGTTGATCGAGTCAAATTATTGCCACCCTTGTTTTCTTAAAACTAAATTCATCACGAACTTTAAAACAAGTTGTCAGCCGGAGCCGAAGTGGAATATTGGACAATGTAAGTTGATCGAGTCAAATTCTAGTCACTTTTGTTTTCTTGAAACTAAAACCATCGTGAACCTTAACCTTTCATCTTATTAATTTAATTGTGTCTCAGGTTGGGGGAGAAGTGGAGGCTTACTCGGATGCGGATATTGATTATGTTCGTGAAGAATGGTCGGGTTATGCCTCGCCCTTCATTTTCAAGTTATGATCCATATGTTTAGGCTTACTCATCGACTAATGTAATGTATTGATACAATGTTTTTGTAACCCTTTGTGGTAGGATTCGACATGATTGTAATGGGTTTTTTTGGTGGTATAATATATGCAACTTTATTATTAAATTTATTGTTTTTGTAATTATAAATATAAATTATATCCAGGGATATTATTCATTTTACAAAAAAAAATTAGGTAAAAAAACATGACACGCAAAATGACTGTCATAAAGGTGTGTCATAAATTCATGTGTGTCATAAATGCATGTAAAAAAAATGTCGTAAATGAGTGTCAAGAATGTATGTCATTAAAGAGTGTGTCATAAATGCGTGTCAAAAAAGCATGTCATAAAGGAGTGTCATAAACGCGTGTCATTAAAAGATGACACGCGCCTGCATGTCATAAAATTTTCTTGACATGTTCTTCCTTGACACATTTTTGTGTGTCATAAACACCCTTTTATGACGCGCAATGCGCGTCAAGAAAGGGGTATTTTTCTAGTAGTGTATGTTCGTGAACATTCGGTAACGTGTTCGTTTATGTTTGTAAATGTTCCGGTAACATGTTCGTTTAAGTTCGATAGTTCACTAGGTTCTATACCTTAAGCACTTCAAAATTCCTAGTAACGAATTATTTAATAAATGTTAGTGTATTACATATTAGTATTACTTCAATTATTTTGATTAACTATCATTTCGGTCGATTTAAATGAAGACTTAGAGTTTCTTCTAGATTAAACGAGTACTTCAAGTTTAATATGATAAATTTATGTTATTTGGGACATTATTATGCTAATTAGATTACCAAGATTATGTCAAGTATGTTTGGATAATTAGGTTAGTATATTTTGGACATATTTACGTAATGTTTGTGATCAAAGATACCAATTTTATTCAAAATTTAATATAAGTTCATTTGTGTTCATTAACGTTTGTTTGTGTTCATGAATGCTTGTCTGTGTTCATCTGTGTTCATGAACTTTCATTTGTGTTTGTTTGCGCTCACTTTTGTATGGTACCTAATATTAACAAACAAACATGAACACATTCATTTTCTTAACTAATAAACACAAACAAAAAATCACATTTCATAAGTGGTCATGAACATGTCCTGGACACATTATTTTCGTAACAAACGAACATGAACAAGGCCTTGTTCTTGTTCGTTGGTGTTCGTTCGGTTCTTTTTGCAGTCGTACAACCCACTAATAGTTTCATCCACAATTCACTCGCAACCATATTCTCATCTGGATCTCCCACGTGACTTTCCACCTAATAAAAATATGGAAGAAGATTTAGTTATTGTTGCGGTTCGAGCTGGCATGTAGCTTTTAGTCATTGATGATGAAATGTCAAAACCATTAACAACACTTGCTTTGTTGCAAAGAGATCGTGAAGCCGCTCATAACCGACTTGTAAACGTTTATTTTTTTAGAATCCACTATATGATGACAAAACTTTCTGGCATCGTTTTTGCATGAGTCACCGACTATTCTTATGAATTGTAGACGATTTAGAACACATTTATACAAATTTCCAACAAAGGGAAGATGCACGGTATAAACTAGGTATTCCTTCATTACAGAAATGCACGACGGTGATTCGTCAAATGGCATACAACAGTGCGAATGACTCATGAGACTAGTATTTTAAAATGTCAGATAAAGTGTGTCGCGACAGTCTTTAGTTTTTTTGTCAAGGTATATTTGAATGTTCTATATTTAATTTTTTAAATATTTAAATGTTATGTTATTTAATGTTTAATTTGGGTTTATTATTATACTTGTTATAATTGTAGGTGCTATAGTGCTATATGTCAAGCGTTATTTGAGACGAACGACCTTTAGTGATATCCAAAGGATATGCCAAATCCATAAAGAAGTACATGGTTTTTTCGGGAGGCTTGGTTGCGTTGATTGTACATGTTGGGGTTGTAAGGCATGTCCAACCGGTTGGTGAGGAGCACGCCATCATGGTGATCGCCAACTTTGATACGAGAAGCGGTGGCAACATATGATCTCTGTAATTGGCATGCATATTTTGAAATAGCTAGGGCACACAATGATATCAATGTTATTTGATGATGTTATAAACATCATTGCACCTAAGACTTCATTTTATGCTAGTGATGTGGAGTATGAGAACGGGTATTATCTTACCGATCGTGACAACCGACAAACACCGTACAATGGCTCATGTGTTTTTAATCGTGCTTTTGGAGTACTTAACCTGGTTTAAAGTTAATTTTGATTAATTGAGCCATTATGAGTCCTACGATGTCTTCTCGAAGTTCGTAGAAGCCTCGATGAGTTTAAAGAAAGACTCGCGCGTATTTAACGTTAACGAACTCACATCAGTAGAAATTTGTCATACAGGATTAGCATAAGGTCATTATATGTAAATACGACATGTATTTGCTATTGAAATGATCGAATGTGAAATCAGCGCGGTAAATGGCCAAAAACACAATGTTTTTTTGGAAACGCGAAAAGTAACTGACGCGGGAATCTGACGTCAAAATGGTGGTTTTAACCGTTATTGAACTTTCGGAATAATTATTTATTGTAAATAATGTCATTTATTAAGTTTCGAAGGTAAACGGGTCGTTTAAACGAGGGATAGCACGACCTAATCGATTAGCACAATTTAAATGCGTGTTCTGAAAAGCACGCGTCGAATGACGAAAATAACATTTAAATAGCTCGGTTTAGATGTGCTTTTAATTTCGAACATAACCGACCAGTTTTTGTGATTAATAATCGGGCTTAAAAACAAACTGAAGCACAATACGTTATAATGGGTTCGTATACGCGATACCAACTTACCCACTCAAACCCTAGGTATAAAAGGCATCCCTCTCTCTCTCTCCTCCCTCACTTTCCAGCCGACACCCATCCTCTTCTCTCTCTAGAAACCCTAGATCTCTCTCCCGCTTTCCTGCTCTACTTCTAGCAACGGTTGGCCACCACCATGGATGGTGGTGGTGGCGCTGTGTAAACGTCAGGACTGAGGGGTTGGGTCATTTTTGTGGGGAATGTTTTGATGGATCTTGGTAAGCAGAGGTAGTAAAGGGTCCGGTGGTGGTTTGTGTTGTTGCTGAAACGGCGGAGGTGGTTATTAAGGGGTGGGGTGTGGTCCGATGGTTGTGAATGGTTGGATGGTCGATGTTGGTGGTGGGTTCGGTTAATGGTGACGAAGGGCGACGAGATGCAGCTGTTATGATGGTTCCGGTGGTGGTGAACAGTGGTGGTGACGGGTTTGGTGGTAGATCGGTCGGTTTGGTGGGTTTTGGTCGAGGTAGGGGTCGTTTTGACGAGATGGCAGTCGTGGTGGTGATGTCCGTGGCCGATTGATGGTGGTTTAGTGTAGATCTGTAGGTTTTAGGTGGTTCGGTCGGTTTTGGTTTTGGTTAAGACGGTGGCCCGGCTGTGATGGTTCACTAGTGTTCGATGGTGGCCGGTACGGTGATCTTAGTGATGGGAACCCGATCTGTTTCAGATTTGGGTGTTTGGAGCTTGGTCAGATCTGGTCACTGAGCCAACAGTCAACCCAGTCGAAGCTGGTCAATGGGTTGACTCGGTTAAACAATCTGGTCAACTCGGCCAACTGTCAGATCTGGTAAAGCGGCTCGGTAAACGAACAGATTTGGATCGGTCAAACCGTGTCAACTCGGTCAGAACCGGTGCAGTCAACGAGTCACCTCGGTCAACTATTGGTCAACTCAATAACGCGCGTACGGACATGGTATACATTATTTCGTATTTATTTTGTTGTCATTTATATAAATATGTTTTTTTTATAAATTACAAATACGAATAACAGTTGGTGTAAACTCGCGAACGAACTGAGCTTAATAAACGAAAAGTATTATAAGTTTGTGTATAATAAAGTGTGACATGGTTGTTGATTATCGGACTTAAATTGTTGGAGTATAGGTATATATATGTATATTTATATAAATAGTATACTTTATATAATTGTTGAAACGTATAAAGTCTTGTGGATTGGAAATGCGAATAAATATTTGTCGTCTTGTGGTTGGATTTGATTTTGGGAAATTTGTAGACAACTTGTGTTGTTTAGTTTGTACAAAAACAGAGTAACAGTTGTTATTTAGCGGGTTTAATAACTATATTGTATTTCCTCACAATGTAGTTTCCTTAAAATAAGTATACGAGACAAATATATTTATCCAATTTACGAGACGATCTCTGGCTCGGAAATGGTTATACGTTTCGTAGTATTAGTCAAACATGGTTTACACACTAATAGTAACAAGTGCGCAACTTAGGTGTTATGTCGTATGTTAAACATGATTAATTTAAGTCACGATCGGTTCATCGAGTTAAAACACTTTAGGACTCGGTATGTACACGCGAGTCTAAATAGTTGGGCAAACTATCTTTTAAACGGAAAATAAGCTAGGCTTATACATGATAGACTTTAAGGTGTCATTTGTTGTTAATTAAGGCATGAGGAAGTCAGTCAAAGATATGTTTTGTTTTTGTTTTGGGAGAAAGATAAGCAAAGAAATTAAGGTGAGTTTCACGGCCCATTTTTACTATTTTTGTTTTGGGGGGAAAGATATGTTTTATCAATTATTGTTACATGTCAAAATGTTTTTAAATGTTAAAATGCGATAAGTGGCATGATGAGTACTTGGGTTTGTTGTTCACCACTCAGGATGAGTCCTCGCTACTGTAACCATTTACTCGTGTGTTGTGTGTGTGTTGAAATCGAGAATCGAAGGAATATTTGGATTGTACTACTAGTGCCTGACAAGGCACACCCCTAATCGACAGCGTCGATTATGCAATTGTGTATGCCAGGGGTGCACGTATTCTGAACTAAGTTGTCATTTTCCCAGAGCGACAACTACTCGCGGGGCATTGCTTGTCTTGGTGTGGTTATGGGCTTAAGGGATTGCTGGTCATTGTTTTTGTAGGAGTTAGCTACTCCTTACAATGGTCACTACTTGTGTTTGTTCCGCACGTGTTTTTGTTAAAATGTTGTTGTTATGGAACTAAAACCTGTGAATTTACCAATATTTTATATATTGACGTCTTTTTAAACATATCTTTCATGTAACTAAGTGTTAAATAGATATACGGCTAGTACGGTGGAATATGGGATGTCGGACACTTGTCGGGGGTTCATCTATAGTTACCATCGGGTTGGGACATAGACGGAAACACCCCATGTTGAAACTTTATGTTTGCTGTTTTATGTAATGTTTGAAACAAGGTACTTCTTTTTCGACATCTTAATGAATTGATCTTTTCTATTTAAATATGGTTTGTGTTAATCTTGACTCTGATATGCTTTCGAGCGTTGTGCCACGTGTTTCCGCCATTGGCGCGGTGTGACATCGATGGTATTTATCCAGAGTGGTCCGTGTTTGTGAAAGGATACTCAAGTCAACTTGATGAGAAATGAGTATCATTCACAGAAAAGCAAGAATTTGCGAGTACAATCGGGGTTTTGAAGAAACGACGGTGTATAATTGCCCAACCTGCTAGAATTTGAGATAAAGAAAAGTTACAGAATGTTATGTACACTTGCATGATTTTACGTAACATGATTTTAGAGGTGGTATGTCGATTTGTAAAGATTATGATCCAGACGACATGCAACTACCGGCTTCAACATAAACGCGCAAGAAAGACTAGATATTCTTATGAAATTGCGTCATCGCGATACACATAATGCTTTATGTGCCAATTTGAGAAACCATTTATGGGTTAATCTCTCAGAAGACGATGATGATGCTGAGGAAGATGAATAATTTTTTTCTTTCCTAGTATTTTAGTTTTTATGTTTTGTAAAATGTATTTTATTATTAAATAATTAAATAAAAATTTCAAATAATGGTTGTTAAATAATTGCAATGTAGTTATTCTACAACGCCTAATTATGAGACAGTTTAGTTATTGTTTAGTGCAGGTGAGGACACTTTTTGTTAATAACTAAAGCATATTGTTATTTCACATAGATAGTCTTAGTTATTTAAGTTACTTTTAACTAGAGTTTTGTATAGTAAATACAAGTACGATATTCTTCGTAGAGAGTTCTCATTTCATATTATACATGTTTTTGTATAGAGAAAGATCGTTGGCATTATGAAACTATTTGTGTTTTATGTTTCATTAGATGACATGTGAATTCAAAGGTCAGTTTGACTTTTCCTTGATAAGCTTAGGTATTTTGTAAGTATTATACATTTATATACTACATGTGATAAGTATATAAAATAAAATAAGGGTGTCGCAATAAAATATTGTGAAAAATTTTTAAAAGTTATTGATTGAATTGATAACAGTTATCAATAAATGCAACGTTTGTGTCATAACTGTAAGGAAACAAAGTGGTTATATACTTATACGCTTAAATATAATATCACCTACAAATCTACAATTATGGAAGAGTGGGAGTTCAATTTGTTTATTACAAGTCGACAACTTTGAACATTCTCAATCTTCTTTGATTTGAAATACTTGTTATATTTTTTTTGAATTGCGAATTTCTTGCTTCCTGTGAGACTTGAACTCAAGACCTCACACTTATAGTGTATTAAAAGGTTTTGCCTTACCACTGAACCACCAACCCCAATAGCTGAAATACTTATTATATACTAAACTTCTTTTAGAATTCCAGGTTATAATTTTTGTGCACATAATTTTACACTTTTATAGGTTTTAAGTTATTACCGTTATTTTACAACTTTAATCATAGTTTTCAGTCAAGTTAAAGTTGATTCATAAAAAACTTTACCATTATAGTCGGCAAGACTGATTTCGTTTTTTTTAACGATCAACATATAAACGTCCGGGGTAACTTAATATTGAAATTATCAATGTTGAACGTAAAAGGAGGTTCGGGAGATCTCGAGGGTCGGTTTGGTGGATATCTAAAATCGAAGGACTAAATCGAGTAAAATAGTAATTAGGTCATTTAATTATCATTTGAATTAGCCATTAGTATTAAGTATTAGATTTAGGTTATGTTTCCTATTGTGTTTGGATAATTATAGTTTAGTATTATAGTTCTAGTTCTAGCAGGATTAGTATTGCTAGTCTATTTAAACCTTGGTGTTTTATAATTTTTATCATCCAGCAATTAATAAAGTTTTTAGTTTCTCTTTACAAGTTTGTGAAAGAATGAGATACCCACTTGCAACAAATGGTATTAGAGCGCAAGAAACCGGTCTTGGCTCAGGAACCCTAGTTCTTGGCTGAACCCAGAAACCAATCGGAAGAAAGGAACGCATCCCGGTCGTCGTAGATTGTTTCAACAAGTTAACGTCCAGCTCAAAAAGAAAATGACTAGAGCAAGAACTATGGCAGATTTACGCGTAAGTGGAGGAATTAAGAAGCTCAATCAGACAAACTACAAGATATGGGTGACATGCTTGAAGTCTTATCTCCAGGGACAAGACCTATGGCAAGTCACCAATGGACCGACACCAGGGTACCCACAAACTATATCAATGGAGTGATCGGAAAGTCGTAGGTTAAGGCAGGTCACGCGATGTTTGTCATTAAAACAAGAGTGGAAGAAGACATTCTGGATCATCTCCTAGACATCGAGAACCCGAAGGCATCTTGGGATACTCTTGAAACATTGTTTTCAAAGAAGAATGATGTGCGCAGATGGTTGAAAGTGAGTTATTGACGAGATCACAGGGAGATTAGACTGTACCGTAATATTTCAGGAAGATAAAGAATGTGTGTCGAGAGATAGGTGATCTCGATGTGTAGTCAAGAATAAGTGAGTCTCGCATGAAGCGTATTATTATACAGGACTAAAACCTGAGTACCGCAGCTTTATCATAGCCATTCAAGGCTGGGCAAACCAACCGAGTCTAATGGAATTCGAGAACCTTTTGATAGGGCAGGAGGCCCTTGCAAAACAGTTAGCAAGGGTTTAAGTTAAAGTAGAAGAAGATAAGGCTATGTATGCAATTAAAGAAAAAGGCCATGCATCAAACAAACCTTGGAACAAATCCAAGAATCAAGACAAGTCAAAGAAAACTGATTGGAAAAGGAAGGATCGGAAAAATAATGGACAATCCTCAAGTGAACGAAAAGGAAAAGGAAACAGTGGTCGTCGGTTCCGTCTAACTGTTACAATTGCAACAAACGCGAACATATGGCAAAAGAATGTAGACAACCAAAAGTAGAAGGAAACTCGGCTACTACTACTGAAGAAGAAACTTGGGATGCCGAAGCCATCGTTATGCAAGTGGTAGAAGATACTTCAATGATAGTGTTTATCGAGCCAAAGCGAAACAATTGAAAGAATTGCTTATTGACTCAGGGAGTTGAAAACATTTCAACAGTAAAAAGAAAGGCTAGGCGCGGGTTGTAGAGGACATAGCACTAATAGTAACTACCAAACCAAAGACAAACAAGATGGGAGATTGGATCATTGATTCGGGGTGTTCAAATCATCTAAGCGAAGAGAAAGAACGATTAACCAAACCAAATAAGTATGTTGGAAACTGTAACACCCCAACCGATAGCGGAATCATCGAGGTGTCACGTAGTGACGATTGTTCAAAAGCTCATGGTACTCAAATGTAAATATTTGATTATTGAATATAGTTTTACAACATGTGAAAATAAATACACGACAACAAAAATAGAGACAGTTGATTTATTTAATCTAAGTCCAAAGTCCTATGTGAAGCGTCAAGCAGCTTATCCTGAAACATGCACGAAAATAATTTTGTCAACATACGATGTTGGTGAGTATTTCCTAGCTTTATACATATAGTATAGGTTTGAAAAGTGGTACAATTCATGTGTCTAGCATCACCAAGGCATTATGTAAGCACATAAGTAACCAAAATAAGACAACATCAAATGTAAAGTTGGTAAGGTAAAATTGATAATGAGCACCCTAACACGTGTCAAGTCTAAAAGAGCACCATAACATACGTTATGTCTAAATGAGCACCGTAACAAAAGTTACGTCTACATGTAAAGAGCACCATAACATTAGTTATGTCTAGATGTACGATTTTGTATGTAAGCAATGTTCATGTTCAAACATAAAGCACAAAGATAAACAAGACACGTATATGAATTGTAAATGAAGAAAAATGTATGTGTAAATGAATGTGCAAGTTTTGTATACTTGTACATGAATCACCCCAAAAGTGTAAAAACGAAAAAAGGGGATAAGTAATACTCACATTAGCAAACTGTTAAGTCTTATGGAATAGAATAAGCGTGATCCAACATTGCCAAGTATCACCCTATGTTTAAGGTAATAAATAAGTTTAAGTCTTTCTGGTCTACAAGTATTTCTAGGGTTCCTAATTTGGGGATAAGTAATTGTTTTATTAATTAGGTAAATTGTTTAATAAATAAAATAAATTCGGTAAATTATTAAATAAAATATTATTGTAGATTTTTGATTTAGGATGATCATATTATAAGGTTTTAAGTATAAAAATAATTTTTATAAAATTATTTCCTCAAGAATTGAATATTTAGTATATTTATTTTTATTTGTGAAAGATATAATTTTAATATCTAAAAATATTAAAATTAAAGAAATTTCAAATTAAAATTAACATTTCTGTTCTAAATGAACAGAAATAATTTATGTAGAATTTTGGGATAATAATATTGAAAAATGAATTTATTATGATTTATTTATAGTTTAAAATAACAAAAATCAACTAATAAATAAGAAATGAATGATTTTTCTGAAATAAAATTTAAATCTGAAATGCTTATAGATCTACAAGTTTAAAATAATTTTTGTGGAATTTTATAAGAATGTTTACATATTTTTATAGAATTTTAAAATTATAAATGAATAAACTTGTAATATTTATAATATATATTAAATAAATTATTTTTGGAAATCTAAAAATTTTACGATAAACTTAGTCATGAAATCTACTTAAAATAATTTTTATAGAATTTTTAAGACACTTTTGGTATTTGAAACTATTTTTAAAAGTTTATTAAGTTAGATATAGAGATAAAGAGTCTAAAAAAAATAGTGTTCCTGCCAAGGATCGAACCCGGGTCCTTGGCCGGTTCTAAGGTTTAAATCACAAGTTCAGACCAACTGGTCTGAACCCTGAGAACAATTAAATCTGAATCGAAATTTATTATAAAGGTTAATTGGTTTTGATTTAATTAACGATTTTGAAAAAAAAAAAAGAATTAAGGGGACGGGAATCGAACCTTGGCCTATGGCCGGTTCACATGTTTAAACACACACACACGTTACCAACTGATCTGTGGATCAGTTGGTTAACTTTTTTGTTCAGAATTAAACTTAAAGGTTGTCTGCAGCAGGTTTTATCCCCAAATCTAAGATGAAGAACCCTAGATTTCTAATAAACCACAATACGCGATTATAATCCAATTAACCATAGGGCTATTGGAGTATGATGGCCGACTAACATAATAAAAAGAATAATTGTTACTCATAGCATGTTTAGAGGTGTGAACGAACGGGTCAACGAACACGACAAAAGACTCAAAATTTGCAGATTTAGGAGGTGTTTTAGGATGAATTGAGTATGGGGGTTTGATTATCAGTGTATTGAGCTCCTAGGGAAGGCCTCAATTTATACTATTAACCACGTATTGAAGATTTGGAATGTTTTGACTCGTCCCTTTAATAAAACGCGTATAATACATATAATTGGAAGGTTTTAACTGTTAATTGGCGTGAGGGTTAAGCTAATTAGGTCGGCCAAAGTCATTCCTCAAATAAACACGATCAAAAACGTTGATTGGAGTTGTATTTGGAAGGTATTGATTCGAATTTGACTTTCTAAAGTCAACTGCGACCATTTAATATGAGTTATCTATGTTTGTTTTCAATACAGATCACCAAACATGGGTGCAGCCCAGTTGGTTGAGTTGTTTGTGTAACTTGAGCTGGCCATGGACGCGGGTTCGAGTCCTGGTCCATGCGTTTTATTTTTTTAGCAATTCTATATTATTTTCAGATTATCATAAGTATATAATATGATAATATAAGTCCGAATATGTCACAAAATATTTTTTTTAGTGTACTAGAAGGATAAAATTCGGCGTTTTTGATTAAATAATAAACGTACAAAATAGAGTTGCGAAATGTTACAAAAAAAATGAAAAGTGACAGATGTCACAGCATCCCCTACTTTTAGAAATTTCGTCCCGAAATTCCTTCAAGTAGACGTATAAACAGGGTTCTGGGTACTCGGGTAAGTGTTATAGTGAGTATGGTCAAGGGAGCTTTGGGTAGCGTGATAACCTGACTTGAATGGACTCGAATGTTAGATATAATTGGATTAAATATGTTTAAGGATTATTATCAGTGGTCAAGGCCCAAAGTACTAGGTCTTGAAAATAAATGTTAGGGTGGTTGGAAGGAATAAGTTACACTGTGAATCGATGTTTTGAACTACGAAGAGAATTGGGGTGAGTTCCTGGTCTAACTTCCAGTCTCACTTTCGATGCATAATTGGTGTTTATATATAGGGTGTACCGCAGCTAACCCACCACACCTTTGATACCTCAAAAACATACTGGACGTTTACCAAAAAAAACCCTAATAGAATTTCACACCACCTTAACGTACCTGTAAATTCATGATTACGTTCCGGACCGGAATCATCAATTTACCTTACATTAGGGTTTTATGTCCTTCTATGAACCTAATCTAACAACACATTAAAGCAAATAAGTTTCATAAGAAGATGACACAACAAACACGTTGGGTTACAATGAGGCGTTATCAACGAAATGAGGCTTTGTAATAATGAGGTCAATTACATTGGTTTGCAACGACTTGCAAGCAAAAATTTAAGTATGGGCTACCACTCACCCGGGGAGCCCTTTAAGTGAGATGTTTGTCTGTGTTGAGTGGATAAATGTAGTAATTGTTATTCATAGATCAACATGCAAATTGATAAATGCAAGCAAGTTTGTAATTACGGCAACCATTAAGTATAAGTGTGATCTTAGTTGACTATAGAAAATAGTTCATATTTGGCCAGCCATGTTTACGAGTATCATGAATAATTAAATGTTCAAAGAAAATCAAATTAAGAAAAATCAAGTTTAATATAACAAACAATCATGTTTTTAGAAACGTTCTGTAGGATCAAGTATCAAGTTTTTAATAGTTTGGTTTTCATGGAAATCAAGTCCAAATGTTTCAATAAAATGTAAGGTGGAGTCTTAAATTTCTACGATTAAAATAAACGTAACCAAATATGATAAATTTCCAGTCTGCGCTCGTACATAATAATATGCAAGGAAATTTCTAGATGTTATATGCTTATGAGTACGACACAATTGGGTACAAAATGATAATAGGATCAAGAAAATGAAAACACAGGTATTGGATTCTCAAGTCTTAAGAAGATTCCATCCATGGCTTAGCCAGTGGGGTTAACGCCATCCTGACCAGTTGCTTCGTTGATATTGATATTGAAAGCTCGTCCATGTGCCACCTGGTTTACATTATTCAATTCAGGGCATCGATGCCGCATGTGGTTAGGGTCTCCACAATTATAACATGTCCGGCCGTTAGTAATCGGTAGTGGTTCCTGGGCAGCTGTTTGATGATTATCTTGTGTCCTAACCATTACACGACAAGTAGTGGCAAAGTGTCCAAACCTTCCGCATCTAGTGCATTAACGACATGGAAGATTTGCAGGGTGATGATACTTGCAAGTGTTGCATTGAGGATGGACTCCCGTGTAAGCTTTCTTGATAGGAGGTTGAGTCACAGGATTTATAACAGCATGGTTCTGATTATCGCCCATTCATTTCTTAGAGTTCGAAGAAGTAGTGGCAGCCTTTGCTAAAACAGTCTTAGATGGTTTAACGACATGGGTGGTTTTCTTAGCAGACGTCTTGGTGCCCTTCCTAACCAAGTTTCCCCTTTTCACGTGCTTGTCAGTCAAAGAGGCTGCAAGCTGGATGGCTTCTTCCACCGTAGTGGGTTTGCTTCTAGTGACTACGTCTTGAATCAGGTCAGGTAATCCCTCGATATATTTCTCGATTGCTCGAGAGACCGGGGTGACCATGTGTGGAACCAATATGCTGAGTTCATGATATCGAGTATTATACGCAAGATTCTCACCACTATCTTGTTTGAGCCCATGAAACTCATCCTCCAATTTCTTGATTTCGTTCCTCGGGCAGAATTTGGCGATCATGAGTTCCTTAACCTCAGCCCAAGACAAAGATAAAGCAAAATCAGCGCCCCGATTGCACTTTTCGCCGTTCCACCAAGTTAATGCCCCCTTTTGAAGGACACTGGTGGCATAGCGAACGCGGAGTTCATCAGGACATTCACTGTTCACAAAGGTGCTCTCCATGCTTTCAAACCATTGGAGGAGGCCAGTAGCACCCTCCTCACCAGTGAATTTTGTGGGGTTGCAGGAGTTGAAGTGTTTGAAAGTGCACCGAAATTGAGTCGCACACCCTGTGTTGGCACTGTTACTATTCTGGGTTAACTCACTGACAAGGTTTGGGATCACTGCAGCAATTTGCTCAGCGACTAAAGATGCGAGGCGACGATCAGAACGTTGTCCAGAAGCACGAACAGTGCGTTGGCTGGCATCACGGAGCATGTGGCGAGCAGCCATCTATGAGGCAGTCAATGAATAATCATGAGATTAGAAAATGTAAGTGTATAACCGTACAGATGATTATGATAGTATGAACTTGTAAGCAATATATGAAAATCATGAAATACAAAATATTGTATATGAAACGAGAGAGTATTATTGAAAAACTTGCATAAAATGCTTGGAGTGCCCTTGTCTAGCTGTAAAGCCCAACAAGAACGTTGACTTTTCAAAGGAATTGAACCCAATGGTGATCAAAGAAGACATGCTTTAGCCTATAAGTGGACACTCACTCCAGGAATCCCCAGGTAAGCATAACAGGTCCGTTATTTGGATTTATGCGCTATGCTTGCCTATGCCAGAAAACCCAGTGTACAGGCATCCACCCTTCCAGATTGCACGTGTTCCATCACACTCATTAAAGCTCAACAACTTTGAAGGAGCAAAATAAGAGTAGGCATTATGCCTAAGAGTGTCTTCATGAAAGGTACTGCTCCCGCTCCATGATGATGTAGTCTTTCCACTCCTTGTAGGACACCATCTCTATACACCATGATGAAAGATGAGGAGAAATGGGGAAGAAGGGAAAGATAGAGAAAGGAAAGTAGAGGGAAATGAGGGGTAGGGCAATTTAGGAAATATTATGCATGAAAGTTGAAGTCCGGTTATAGTCTAGGCCATTTCATCTAATAACCTAGTTCCCTATAACCATGGCTCTGATACCAATCTGTAACACCCCAACCGATGGCGGAATCATCGAGGTGTCACGTAGTGACGATTGTTCAAAAACTCATGGTACTCAAATGTAAATATTTGATTATTGAATATAGTTTTACAACATGTGAAAATAAATACACGAAAACAAAAATAGAGACAGTTGATTTATGTAATCTAAGTCCAAAGTCCTATGTGAAGCGTCAAGCAGCTTATCCTGAAACATTCACGGAAATAAATTTTGTCAATATACGATGTTGGTGAGTATTTCCTAGCTTTGTACATATAGTATAGGTTTGAAAAGTGGTACAATTCATGTGTCTAGCATCACCAAGGCATTATGTAAGCACATAAGTAAACAAACAAGACAAGATCAAATGTAAAGTTGGTAAGGTAAAATTGATAATGAGCACCCTAACACGTGCCAAGTCTAAAAGAGCACCATAACATACGTTATGTCTAAATGAGCACCGTAACATAAGTTACATCTATATGTAAAGAGCACCATAACATAAGTTATGTCTAGATGTACGATTTTGTATGTAAGCTACGTTCATGTTCAAACATAAAGCACAAAGATAAACAAGACACATATATGAATTGTAAATGAAGAAAAATGTATGTGTAAATGAATGTGCAAGTTTTGTATACTAGTGCATGAATCACCCCAAAAGTGTAAAAACGAAAAAAGGGGATAAGTAATACTCACATTAACAAACTGTTAAGTCTTGTGGAATAGAATAAGCGTGATCCAACGTTGCCAAGTATCACCCTATGTTTAAGGTAATAAACAAGTTTAAGTCTTTCTAGTCTACAAGTATTTCCAGGGTTCCTAATTTGGGGATAAGTAATTGTTTTATTAATTAGGTAAATTGTTTAATAAATAAAAGAAATTCGGTAAATAATTAAATAAAAGACTATTGTAGATTTTTGATTTAGGATGATCATATTATAAGGTTTTAAGTATAAAAATAACTTTAATAAAATTATTTCCTCAAGAATTGAATATTTAGTATATTTATTTTTATTTGTCAAAGATATAATTTTAATATCTAAAAATATTAAAATTAAAGAAATTTTAAATTCAAATTTACATTTCTGTTCTAAATGAACAGAAATAATTTATGTAAACTTTTGGGATAAAAATATTGAAAAATGAATTTATTATGATTTATTTATGGTTTAAAATAACAAAAATCAATTAAAAATATGAAACGAATGATTTTTCTGAAATAAAATTTATTCCTGAAATGCTTATAGATCTACAAGTTTAAAATATTTTTTGTGGAATTTTATAAGAACGTTTACATATTTTTATAGAATTTTAAAATTATAAATGAATAAACTTGGAATATTTATAATATATAATAAATAAATTATTTTTGGAAATCTAAAAATTGTACGATAAACTTTGTCATGAAATCTACTTAAAACAATTTTTTTAGAATTTTAAGACACTTTTGGTATTTTTAAAAGTTTATTAAGTTAGATATATAGATAAAGAGTCTAAAAAAAATAGTGTTCCTGCCAAGGATCGAACCCGGGTCCTTGGCCGGTTCTAAGGTTTAAATCACAAGTTCAAACCAACTGGTCTGAACCCTGAGAACAATTAAATCTGGATCAAAATTTATTATAAAGGTTAATTGGTTTTGATTTAATTAACGATTTAGAAAAAAAAAGAATTAAGGGGACGGGAATCGAACCTTGGCCTATGGCCGGTTCACGTGTTTAAACACACACATTACCAACTGATCTGTGGATCAGTTGGTTAACTTTTCTGTTCAGAATTAAACTTAAAGGTTGTCTGCATCAGGTTTTATCCCCAAATCTAAGATGAAGAACCCTAGATTTCTAATAAACCACAATACGCGATTATAATCCAATTAACCATAGGGCTATTGGGGTATGATGGCCGACTAACATAATAAAAAGAATAATTGTTACTCACAGCGGGTTTAGAGGTGTGAATGAGCGGGTCAACAAACACGACAAAAGACTCAAAATTTGCAGATTTAGGAGGTGTTTTAGGATGAACTAAGTATGGGGGTTTGATTATCGGTGTATTGAGCTCCTAGGGAAGGCCTCAATTTATACTATTAACCACGTATTGAAGATTTGGAATGTTTTGACTCGTCCCTTTAATAAAACGCGTATAATACATATAATTAGAAGGTTTTAACTGTTAATTGGCGTGAGGGTTAAGCTAATTAGGTCGGCCAAAGTCATTCCTCAAATAAACACGATCAAAAACGTTGATTGGAGTTGTATTTGGAAGGTATTGATTCGAATTTAACTTTCTAAAGTCAACTGCGACCATTTAATATGAGTTATCTATGTTTGTTTTCAATACAGATCACCAAACATGGGTGCAGCCCAGTTGGTTGAGTTGTTTGTGTAACTTGAGCTGGCCATGGACGCGGGTTCGAGTCCCGGTCCATGCGTTTTATTTTTTTAGCAATTCTATATTATTTTCAGATTATCATAAGTATATAATATGATAATATAAGTCCGAATATGTCACAAAATATTTTTTTTAGTGTACTAGAAGGATAAAATTCGGCGTTTTTTATTAAATAATAAACGTACAAAATAGAGTTGCGAAATGTTACAAAAAAAAAATGAAAAGTGACGGATGTCACAGAAACCATGTTGTTGTCATTGCAGATGGGTCAAGGCATCAAATTGCCAACACAGGAGTAGTACAGTTCCGGAAAAAGGAAGGAGAAAAGGAGTTCACCATGCAAGAAGTGTTTTATATACCCGCATGAGGAAAAACCTACTATCTGTTCCTCAAATCACAACAACAGGAAGGTACATTCTCTTTTGACAAAGTGAAGTACGTATATATGATAAATTTGAAACATTATCAATCTCCACTATGACGGGAAAACGTAATGACAGTGTTTATGTCCTAAGTGCTGAATCAACATATGTCAACAAGGCAAATCATGATGAAACTGTAGAGTATGGCACGCCCATCTCAGTCATGTTGGGTACGATCGGCTTGAAGTTATGTTGAAGAAAGACCCATTGCGAGGTTTGCCAAATCACCATGTTAATAAAAATATTGTGTGTGTCGGATGCCAATATGGGAAGGCACGCCAATAACCATTCGAAAACTCAAAGTTCAAGGTGGTACAACCACTCGAAGTAGTCCATTCGGGCGTGTTTGGACCTATGAAACAACCCTCAGCAAAAGGCATAAGATACATGGTGACATTTATAAACGACTTCTCCAGAATTACATGGATTTATTTTTATGAAAGAAAAATCCAAAGTGTTTGAGAAGTTCAAAATATTTAAAGAAGAAGCCCAAACTCTCACATGAAACAAATTAAATAAAATGTTTACGATCCGGTAACGGTGGAGAATACTTGGCATTCGCTTTTGACAAGTATTTAAGGGAATACAAAATCCGGGGCCAACTCACGTGTCTGAATATGCCTCAACAAAATGGTGTATCCGAACGAAAGAATCGTTATCTTGGAGAGACTTGTAGGAGTATCATGCATGCAACGAATATACCTGGACGCCACTAGACTGAAGTCATCAAACCGCGGCACATGTGATAAACAGGTTACATCCACAAAGTCAATTTTATTTATCTTCATATGAAAAATTGTTGAACCATAATCCCAATGTAACACACTTCCGGGTATTCGGATGTGTATGTTATGTGTTCGTGCCAAAACAAATTAGAGACAAAATGGAAAAGAAGGCAAGTTCGTGCATTTTCGTAGGTTATTATACGAATAGGAAAGGCTGGAGGTGTTATGATCTAGTAACGCATCGGTGTTATGTCTCCCATAATGTGATGTTTGATGAAAACTCGTCTTGGTTGTCCGAAAGTAAAGAAATACTATGACATAGAATTGATGAAGGATAGGCTTGAAAATAATATGGTGAAACTAACAATTGATGATGACGAATCTACCGTTGAAGTAGATATTGAACCGAATTCAGCATCAAGTTCAAACCAAGCCCATGAAGAGCAACCGAACCCGTGGTAAACAGGAACTCGGAATCAAGAAGGAAGTTCAAATACATCCATCAGTGTGAGAAGGTCTACTCGTGTATCTAAGACAAATCCAAAGTATATGGCAAATGTAGCAGCTACTAAATCCGAAGAAACCGAACTAGAGACGTTCGAAGAAGCTTGGATTTATGAAGAGTAGAAATTAGCCATGAAAGAAGAAATCGTAGCCATGATTAGGAATGAAACGTGGACTCTGGTTCCTAAACTAGAAAGTGTTAAACCGATTTCAAGCAAATAGGTATTTAAAATCAAACGAAAGCCAGACGGATCGATTGAACAACATAAAGAAAAGCTTGTAGCATGGGGATTCTCACAACAATATGGTATTGACTATGAAGAAACGTTCAGTCTCGTAGCCAAAATTGCAACAATACGTGTAGTTTTGTCGGTGGCAGCAAGTAACGGATGGAAGCTAGATCAAATGGATGTTAAAAATGCTTTTCTCTATAGGGATCTAGATCATACCATTCATATGGAGCAGCCTAATGGTTTTGTATGTAAAAGATTTCATGATCATGTGTGTAAGCTAAACAAAGCGATGCATGGTTTAAAGAAATACCCAAGAGCCATGGTGGTGCTAGTATATGTAGATAATTTGGTAAACTCTGATGCAAGTATGTTTATTAAAACAAATGGCTTAAAGAAGGTGGTGGTGCTAGTATATGTAGATAATTTGGTTATAACCAGGGATGACGAGGAAAGTATCGAGCAGCTAAAGCAAAACTTATGTATTCGGTTCCATATGAAGGATCTCGAAAAGCTTAGCTGTTTTCTCGGGTTAGAGCTAAAGTATGAAGGGGGAGCTATTATTCTTCATAAACAAAGGTACTGTGTAGATTTGCTAGCTTGATATGGTATTGTTAACTGTGGTCCATTGAAACACCCATGGATAGAAATGTAAAACTAAGTGTTGAGAGTGGAACAAAATTGGCCGATCCAACGATGTATCGACGGAGAATTTGGGAGTTTGTTATATTTAACTCTAACGAGACCCGATATATCGTTTGAAGTAGGAGTTTTGAGTCGTCATATGCAAAATCCGAGGAAACCACATCTAGATGTTGTTAGAAGAGTATAACGGTACCTAAGGCATACTTTTGATATGGGTGTGAGGTATAATAAAAGAGAAGCTCTCGAGTTAGTAGGCTTTTGCGACGCTGACTACGCAGGATACTTGGACACGTGAAGGTCAACAACGGGGTATGTGTTCAAATTAGGTCAAGGTTCTATAACTTGGTGCAACAAACATCAACCCACAGTGTCATTGTTGACTACCGAGGCAAAGTACCGAGCTGCAACTATGGCAGCTCAAGAGATAATTAAAACAAAAGAAGAATGGAAAGGTAGTGATATATTGTGGCAATATGTCTACAATTCATTTGACGGAGAACCCGATATTTCATGCTAGGTCAAAGCACATTGAAGTTCACTAACTTTTTGTGAGAGAAAAAGTGTTGGAAGGAAAAATCAATTTAAATATGTGAACATACAACTTCAATTGGCCGATATGTTCACTAAGAGTTTGCCAACTAAAAAGCTCAAGAAAATTCAAGATGGCATATGTTAGAAAAGGCTTACAAAAATGAGAAGAAGAAACAGATAATGAATGACAGAAGCCGGGTTTGTGTTTGACACAATTCCCTTAAACAAATTTGTCGTCTGTTCCCAAGGTACACCGGTTGCTAACAGTGGCGGTAGTGCATTGCCGGACTATCCCAAGTATAATGTAACACAAAGAATTTAATCTCTTCCATTTGGTTTCACCTTATATACTCATCCACTTTTCATCTCCCAATCAATGTGGGACCAAACCAAACTCACCTTCACATACAAATTTCCAACAACATATGAGTGAAGAAAGTCAACATTGAGAGGGAGTATTGACATTATCAATATTGAACGTAAAAGGAGGTTCGGGAGATCTCGAGGGGCGGTTTAGTGGAGATCTAAAGTCAAAGGACTAAAGCGAGTAAAATAGTAATTAAGTCATTTAATTATTATTTGAATTATCCATTAGTATTAAGTATTAGATTTAGGTTATGTTTCCTGTTGTGTTTGTATAATTATAGTTTAATATTATATTTCTAGTAGGATTAGTATTGTTAGTCTATTTAAACCTTGGTGTTTTATGATTTTTATCATCCAGCAATCAATAAAGTTTTTAGTTTCTCTATACCATACCCACTTGCAAATTGCAATACTTAAGCCCATTGTCTTCAGGGTCTTGGAAAAACCATCATTCGAAGATCCACTTCTATAAAACTCGGTTTATATTGGATTCAAACTTGAGACGTGCCCTGTTAATACAAATCTTTATTTCTCTTCCGATACAGTTGAGGTAAAACTCATTGGATAAGTTAGATTTCTTATTCCTCCGTATTTTTGTATCACGTCAAAATTCAAAAGTATATTATATGACTGAAAAGTGAGATGTCGTTTTATCAGTATTTTAGTATTGCACCTAACGCACAATATAATTGAATGTCAGTGATTTTACAAATTGATAATTTTCTCTATAGCCATATTAACATCAAAAATATTTTTATACTTGCACTTTAGAGGAGTTTAAACCTTTACCTCTAGAATACAAATGACGTAACCTTAACACTAAATCATATCCCTCACGGTGACGGATCTAGAAAAAATATTAAGGAGTAACATTTTATAAAAATTATTTTAAGGGGTAACAAAAAATTTGTTTTAGAGGTAACATTTTATAAAAATATCTTAAAAAACAAACATTTTCCACTTTGCCAGGAAAATCGAGGGATAACGTATGTTCCCCTGCTTCTACTATACATCCGCCGCTGATCCCTCAGAAACACATCTTGAAAATTTGTGCATTAATGTGTTTATATTGTGCATTAATGTGTGTGAATTAGGGTATAAATGTGTTTGAATTAGCGTGTCGTAATTTTTTTTAACAGTATGACATGCCAACCACCGTGATATCGGACTCTATTGTCAAGGTAAACCATTGAAGATGCTCTAACAACTAGATTTTAGGTTTAAGTCTCACTGATGATGACAGGATTAAAAAAGTCGCCCTTATAAAAACAAGTTGAATTTTCCGTATACTATTTAAGAATTAAAGGTCCTCAGAAGAGAACTCTAGCCCAAGCTTCATATATCGAGTTTGACTGAACTCATAAACAAAACAAGCATTATACTATATGTAGTCTTTATTTATTTTGTTACAATTAATTTTTCATTTTTAATCCCAAAACTTCTTCATTTTCAACCTTGGTCCTATATACTTTTCATCTTATACAAATTTTTCGTTTTATAATTCGTTCTAAATGTTGTGAGTTAACATGTCGCAACAAGCGTGTATGGTTCAACATTTTACGTCTATTTTTTCTTGTAAAATGGTCCGTCGCAACGCACGAGTCCTAGATCGACTTAGATGTTCTTTTCTATGTTTACTTTTCGGTTCAACGCTTCTACATCTACTTTTTATTATGTTTTTTTTCGTTATTTCTTTTGTTTTACAAACTTTTTTGGTGTTAATAGTCGTTGACGGTGGTGTGGTATGCTACTTGGCACTGTTTTAACTCATCGCAACTCAGAAGACTTGATATTAGTTTATATAAATTTGATAAGTTTTATTCCATATAATATATGTCAATACATCATAACTATTATCATACATGTAATTATGATAAAAGTAACAAAATATATTTAAAATATTATATATGTAGAAAAACTATAGTTATATTTATATGTGAAATTATTTATATATGCATATAAACAAAATGACTAATAACTAATAGATAATAAAAGAGACGAGTCTAAACCAAACTCAAACTTGAATATTTTCTCACGAAACTAACTCGAACTTTTTTGTATAGAACTAGAAAAATTAGCTTGATGTTTATATCTCTATTTAATTACATGTATAGTCGTATAGAAAGGTATTTTAAACAAACAAAACAAGATTTTCAGATCCAGAAAGATGCCTTTAGTGTCTAAAGTCAAGAAAACTATGTTTATACGCAAAATTGGTTTCAACAAAATAATTCAATCAGACCTAACTATGCATAATTTTCTTAAACGTGGATAGATTCAACCCTCAAGTTGTTATAAACTTCTATGATATTATTGTTTAATATTAGTGAAAGTTACAAATTATGAATTTATATCACATGTATGTTATTTTCTCAAAGATTGTTCTCGAATATTTAATTGATGGGTAATCAATATGTCTTCGTCCTCTTGGCATTAGACACATTTGGCTTCTTGACATCGGAGGTGGTTCAGTTCCTAACAAGAGTCCAATGCTTGGTCCACAGCAAATTTTCAACCCCCTCAAGGACGAGGATTTGTTTTTAGTAGATTAGGATTTTCTATTCAGAAAGGGATAGCGGTTGTTCCCTGTCTACTTGTTTGCCTTATGTAATTTGTCCTTTATATATCAATGAACCATAATGTTTGGTTTTTCCTAAAAAAGAGACAAATTACAGAATTCGTCCTTTATGTTTACCTCGTTTTTCAGTGGTTGCCCTTTCGCATTTCAGTTGCTGAGATTCATCCTTAACGATTTAAAATTTTACACCCACTGCCTTAAGGCACTAACCCAATTAAAAATTTCAGTTAACTTTGGTCATGTGCCTTGCACATGAGGGTAAATTGGTAATTTTACTTCTCTCTCTCCCTATATGTTCCCCTCTCTCTAACTTCAACCATCTCCTCCACCACCACCATGAAATCAGTCTTTGGGTTTTACTTCAGTCCTCGGACATATACAGAACCACCGCCGTTGTTGTCGTTCATTATTACCCAACCACCAACCCCCAGCTACGAACCGTCACCACTGCAACCACCATCTCGAGCCACCGTCTTCCATACTCGTCATCCGAGACCACCATCTGACCTGATAAGGGATTGCGCCGCCGTGACCAGTGGTCGAACCCCCTCTGAACCGTAGACTATCGTCGCCACTACCTGGAACCCTCAACATCACCATCCCCCGTTGCCTGTCGTTGTCCGCCCTAAAGACCTGGAACCACACCACGACAACTGTTCACCCTCTTTTCTTCTGCTCCCTCTTCGGTCAAACTTTCTATCTCCTCTATTTCTCGTCTCTAGAGGTACGTGTGTGTGTCGGTACTTTGTTCGGGAGCAGCTCATATGGAACTCGTCGGAGCTCCGCCATAGTGGGCGGCAGGAGCCATCCGGCCCCCTTACTTCTCCCCCTCTCTCTCTCTCTCTCATATGATTGTAAAGTGTGTGTATTGTTTTATCATAAAGAAAAGGGATAGGGAGGGTGGATACGGATATAGGTGGAGAAAACTGATTATTGAGATGTTGATGGTGGTGGCCACAGGTGGTGGGGGGTTTTAGGTGGCCAGATTTCGTGGTGGTGGAGATGGTTGAAGTTAGAGAGGGGAAGATATAGGGAGAGAGAGAGAAGTAAAATTACCAATTTACCCTCATGTGCAAAGCACATGACCAAAGTTAACTGAAATTTTTAACTGGGTTAGTGGCTTAGGACAATGGGTGTAACATTTTAAATCGGTAAGGATGAATCTCAGCAACGGAAACGCGAAAGGACAACCACTGAAAAACGGGGTAAACCTCTGTAATTCGTCCTAAAAAATGATGGGAAAAGATATTTAAAGTTATAAAGAAGTCCCAAATTAGACAACAAATCTTATTATTTAGTTATATTTTGAGAATAGTCATATTTTTACTCGTTAAGGTTAGTTTATTATATGAAGATGACTATATATAAAATTTTCAATTAGATATTTGAACCGGAACTTATGTTCTGAATTGTTAAATTTTCAGATTAATTCAGATTAAGCAGAACTGTATAATATTTAGACATCTTGAATCGCATCTTATCATGTTGAATCAGACAGATTGGAATACATTGTATTGTTTGGTTTTTCATTTTTTTCATCACTAGCTAATTGATCGGTGAAAGTTACTAGTTTGGACCACAAATTATTAGTTTCGATTTCGGACTGATTTTTATTACTAAAGCAAAAGGCCGATTAACTAAAAAAGATGAATTATATATAGTTTAGGTTATATACGGCCCGTGTTACACATCGTTTAACAAAAATACTATAAACGTTTAAATTATAACTAACTGAAAGAAAATATCAACGTAACTTACGTAAAAGTAAAATAAACATAAGATAATTAACAAAATACACAAATAGTTCAAACATCTCTAAATATTTTCATTAGATGTTTTATCTATAACATTGTCATACATATCTAACATTAATAACGTAGCACTAACTATGCTTTTTACTCTTAGTAATGTAACGGGTCATGAGTAAAAGTGACTATTTCAAATACAAATCAACTTGAAGCTTAACCTTTTTGCTGCATAAGTGGAAGATATTGCAACTACTTCTCATATTTGGGATCAGCAAAGGTTAAATCCGTTCACCTATGATCCTGTGGTTTCTTATTTGTGCGTTGCTTAATTAGTATAGATATTTTCCTGTATATGCCATTTTTAAGCCCTTATTTATTTATTTATTAACTTACTGTTTGCATATATCTAAAAGTGATAAGTAAATTGTAATATATTTTTAATTAATATTTAAGCGATACATAAAGAAGTTCAACCTTAAAATTATTCGTTCCGTTTGCTTGTTAGGTAATTTTTTTTTATCGGCGAATAACTGTGTGGCAACCACCCTTGCGGGGCGCCGTGCCCAAGAATCGACTACTCGACCTCCAGCAGCCCCCGCCTTCTCCCGATGCGCGGAAACCCGAGCCCCACCCGCCCGAAGGCACGACAGTGTTATAGAACTCGGTAAAACCTCGCCGCCCGTCAGATTCGAACCGGCGCCACCCGTATTCGATCTTCACCCGGATACCAAACCATAATGTTGGAAGTGGGAATTGAACCCATGATCACCTAAGTAAACATAAGGCCTCTCCACCACTCCACCACTATAGATGGATGTTTGCTTGTTAGGTAATAATAAAAACCCGAATTGTAAATATTATTAAGTTGAATTGTAATTAAATAGGTCATGATGTAGATCCATATTCAAAAACAAAAATGTAATAAGATTTATCCAATTGGACAGAAGACTTTGTTGGCAAAGTCTTTTTGTAGAACATGTTTTAACATGCCTTGTACATATTTTAGTGCCAAGTGTTATAATACTATTTATTAAAATATTCAATTCCAGGTAACATCCAATAATAAATTGAAATAAACAAAAGCCTTCTAGACTAAATAAAATCAATATTTTAGAAAAATGCAACTTACAAAGAAATGACCCTCTTTCAAATCAATCACCACATATTATACTGATATAATTTTATCCTTTGGAATATATTGCCATTTTGAATTTTGATTAATTGCATTATTTAAACATATCAAACTATTGACTGTAATATAATTTTAATTAATTTTTTTATTGAAATGGTATAATATTGACTGTAAAAGTTTTTTAAATCAAATAAGTTAGGTACTTTGTGCAATCACATACTATTCATATTTATTCATGTCCAGTGGCGAAGGTTGGTTCTAGAATCGGAGGGGGCCGGACTCAATTTTTTTCGATTGGTAGTGGCAAATCGGCGGGGGCCGAACTCAACCCGAAATCAATTTACCTACAAAAATCATAAATTTCCACTACTGCGCAAAAAAACAGGGGGGCCAGGGCCACCCCTGGCCCCAATACATCCTTCGCCTCTGTTCATGTCAATTTTCATTACATTTAACAAAAGAAATCGATGATATTATTATTATTATTATTATTATTATTATTATTATTATTATTATTATTATTATTATTATTATTATTATTATTATTATTATCAATCAGTGATTATTAATAACTTCATTTGGTACTTGGTTGGTGTAAAAAAGTGAGATCATTATTTCATGCATGAATGCATGATTAATGAGACGTGGAAATTAAAGAAATTAGAACAATGAATTGACACATGTTTGATGTTGACTTTGAGTCTTTGACCATGTATTAATGAGTGTGGTCCAGCAAGGCGTAGTTGGTATTGACGTTAGAATGCGACATGCATACAAACAAAATATTACGTATAAATGTGAAAGTATAAAACCAATGTTTAATATAAAACTTAGCAACTCAAGTAAAGTCTGCCAATGATCTCTAGCTCAGCTGGTTTGAGGTAGGGTGGGTTTTCCCTTAGGGGTTCCCATTCTGGGGGAGGTCACAGGTTCGATCCATGCACACCACAAAAAAATTCCCCGTGACGGTTTGAGCTTAGGCAAGGAGGACACCGGTGCGTGGGTAGGGATTCGAACTTGAGACCAATAGGTTAGGGTTGTATAAGGATTTCCATTGATCTAAACCTTTCAAAAAAAAAAAAAAAAAACTCAAGTAAAGTCTAAATTAAAATTTTCATTCCTTAAGTCGTTTATGACATAATTGGAATAAATATTATTCATTTTATTTATAAAATGAAAAAATGCAATAATCATTTGAGTTCATAACACAAATTTTAATTTCTTTAGAGTTTGTATAAATAAGGGTCGGCTCAAGGGGTATATTTCAAATATAGTGCTTTAGGCTTCCAATCTAAATCCAAATTTTAAAATAAACACAAAATTACAGATATTGTTCTTTATTTATTACCTAAATTGCACATTATGTCATTTGTCTTTCATTTACACTCATTTTGTTATTTATTTTTTCAATTTGCTACACCCTATGTCATTTAGCCTAACTAAGTTTGGTTAACTTTATTTTTTAATTTTACACTTTTAGCCCCTGTAGTTTTGATCGAGCACTAACCCTTGAACCCATTTTCGAATTCGACTACCGTAATTAACGAAAGCATAGAGCTATTGTAGAACATCAAATTCCGATCAAAACCATATATAACATGATACTTACTTGTGTGTTTTAGAGGTGTAATTGACCGATTAAAGTTGCGACTGGGTTGTTCTTGTTCTTCAAATTGTGAACGATTTAGTGGATGTTTTTTTATATGTTTTTGCACAGAACTGATCGATTATGAAGTATGAATCTATATAAGGTTCCAACTTACGGTATAATCGACTGGTTTTACAAGTGGGTTCGTTAAAGTTTTAAATTCGAAAATTTTTGACGCGTGATTTTGCAGATGTTAGTGAGGATTTCCAGATGTTAGTGTGATTTGGATCTAGAAACAAGTGGGTGTGCTCAGATCTGAGTTTTGGTGCGATTTGAATGAGTAGGATCTGTTTTTGTTAACGCGGGTCAAGTTCGGTTCGGGTTTTGACCTGTTTTTCGATCCGGTTTGTATCGGTTGGATTCGATATAAATTTTTAACAAGTTTCGGTCAGGTTTCATGTTTGTCAGGTTATGTTTGATGTGAATTCGCTTAACTTCGGTTATATATACGTGTATGTTTATATATAAAATGAGTTTTTGTAAAAACAATATATGTTTTTCATCAATCGTTTTACTTCAAAATTATGGTTTTGATCGAAATTTGATGTAGTTTAAAAGCCCTATGATTTTGTTTCATGTTGTGCCTTAGTTTTGTCGTTTTATTTGGAGTTAATGTAAGACCCTTACCCCAAATCTAATCTTATTCATGATTTAGTGGGTGATTATAAAATTTACATTTCTAAAGGTAACTTAAAGGTCAATCATTTCCATTAGAACAACACAAGTTTCAAAAATAACGGACAAGATCTAACATTTACAAACTTCAGACTTAGTTACAGAGTTTAACATAGCGGAAAACATAGTTAGTTGGACACGACATGTTCTGAATCGACACTACCCAAATACTTCCAAAATGACATGCATAGTTCGGTTTGCTTGCTTGCTTGATCCTCGTCAGGGAGCCCCATCATACCTACAACCTGTCAAACACATAACTTACAAGGTTAGTTAGCCTTGGAATACGATTTAGAGCGACTACAGAAGTCCGTAAGCAACGTAGGATAGGTTAACGGTCGTTCACCAATTGTAACGCCCCAAAAATCCGTTTACTTAATCACACCATTAGGTGTGATTAACAAATATTAAAACGGAGTTTCGATGATAAGAATGATGGTTATGTTCTAATATGGGAATAACCTATTGAATGTTATTATCTATATAAGGGGAAATAAACACTATAAACTAACTTGATTAATTGTGTTTTGATAATAAAAGGCATTTAAATGAACTAGAGGGACTAGAATTGGACAAGAAGCAAAGCAATGTGTTATAGATAAGGGAAGTAAGATGTCAACATACACATTCTTGTGTATGTGATCATCAGAGAACAACCTAAGACCAAACCCTTGCTTCTTCACCTCTAGTTCCAAATCAAGAGAAAGTAGAAGCCAAGATGGTGCATGAAGCCAATTATGGGTCATCTAAGGTTTTATATACACCAAGGTACCTTTAATTTGACTAATTATGATGTTATGTTTGTTTTTGTAATTGATGAAAATCTCGGGTTTATGTGAAAACGTGAATCAAGGATGGATGAAGGTTTCTAGATGTTGACAGACACTAAAGGAACCATAATTCATGAAAAATGCATAAGGCTATGCTTGATTCATGTGCTAATTGGATTGTTCTATACCTATGATGGAAGTGGGTGTTGATCTTGGTGTAATCCAAGATCATTCTTAATTAAATTGTTGAATACATTGGAAAGAAAGTGATGATTTGCTATGTTTGATAACTATTGAATGGAGGGTATGTAATGTAGGAAAATAATATGATAATTGATGTTATGAGCTAGAAATCTAAGCATGAAATATTGTCACACCCTCAAATTTCCACATGCGGGGTTTTACCGCGAGGCGCGTGACACACCAGGATCCAAGTCAACGGTCACAATAAACGACATCTATATGACAAGAAAACAACGTAAATTACCATGGAGTTTCAAAACCGTTCAAACACAGCGGAAGCAAAATGTATTATTAGAACTTAAATTTAAAACTCAAAGTCTGAAATGTTTACAAAACATGCATATGATCCCTAGACGCCGTGAGACTCCGTGCGCCTATACTCAATGCTGCTACCTTAGCGACCTGAGAAAACATGCCAAAAAGACGTCAACATATAATGCTGGTGAGTTCACAGGTTTTAAGTTCACAAAACGTTTTCATGCGTAAAGAGTTTCATCAAAGTACCAAATGTGCAAAACTTTAAGTAAATAACAAATGTTTCCTTACTACTACGACTGTGTTGCCGAAACCATTACTGACAAACGTTGCTCAAGTTGCTGCCCATGTGCCAAGTGTCAAAATAGAGACAATATGCACCCGCCCAGCTCCCAGCCGTCGGGTGGGGTTCGTCACGCCCGATATATCTATCCACATTTCCCCCGTTGTGCCCCGCACATTCATGGTTTCAATAGGGACTTAGCGTTGCGTTTCGTCGTATAGTAATTAAGTGCCAAGCGCCAAGTGTCAAATGCCAACCATCAATGTTTAAAAGTGTCAAGTGCCAATGTGAAATATGTCAAGCGCCAAACGTGTCACGTTTCTTAAAAGAGTTACACTCCAAAATGTGTCATGTTTCCAAAAGTGTTGCGTTTCCAAAAGTGGTATGTTTCAAAAGTGTTGCGTTTCATAAGTGTTGTGTTTCAAAAGCATTGCGTTTCAAAAGCGTTGCGTTTCATAAGTGTTGTGTTTCAAAAGCGTTGCGTTTCAAAAGCGTTGCGTTTCAAAAGCGTTGTGTTTCATAAGTGTTGTGTTTCAAAACATAAACGTTGTATTTGTTAAAACGTGTGGCATGCTTCTCCCCCGAGAGAAAAGTGTATAAAAGAGGAGCCGTGAAACTCACCTTAGAGTGCGTCTTCTGATAACTAGAATTCCAACACGTGTATGATAATCCCAACTAATGACAACCTATCAATGAGTTTACATAAGTGTGATGACTATTAACCCGAAGGCTAACTAGTCCCCGATTGTCCAGATCTTGACTACGTGTGTTAAAAAGTGTGTTTAAACGTTAACCGGACATCCCAGGCCGACCCGACATCCCGTTGGTGACCCATTACATCAATCAATAATCAACTTAATATACTCAGATTATCATGAACAATAAACCCCAAATCATATCCTTATCACTATCATCATGAACAAGCCCTAGATCTAACCCAAAATCCCCAAAATGAACAAAACATCATCAATAACCAATTGTAACCTATCTCAATCCTAAATCATCATCAATAACAGTCCTAGATCATTGTTATAACATCTATACAGCAATCAATCATCAAACAATATATAACACCACATAAAACACCATTAACACATGTTAATTTGTATGAAAACTCATTGTTTATGAATAGGTTTTGTTTAGAAAGATATTAAGAAGGTTTTTATCCATGAAAACATGTTTGAATTAGATCTGGACTCTTGGGGTTTAATGAAAACGAATTGAAATGCTTTAAAAATGATTTAGAATGAAGAACACACCTTAGATCTTTGTGTAGAAGATGTTTGTAGGTTAGATTATAGAAAACAAGGGCAAAAACTCCTTCCCCAATGTTTAAAGTTGCTAGAGAGTGTTTTGAGGCGTTTAGGGTTTGTGAAATGGTGAAAAATGACAAAGTGTGGTATTTATACTATGTCCACATTCGCCCCTTTTACCTGGGCGAATGTACCCTCCTTCGACCCTTTCACAAGGTCGAACGTACCCTGAATTGGTTGAATGAAATTCTTTCAATTCCATATCCCAGGTTCACCCCTTTTACAAGGGTCGAACCATGACTCATGTTTTTCTAGTTTCCCAATTTGTCGTGTTTAACGCATTTTAACGCACCCTAACATACGAGCATGCAACCTTAGTCTATGTTTAACATATTTAAGCACGGATGATTATCTACACATCATTTAAACACATCTAAGCATATAATACACCATACGACAATTACTCTACACATACACTTAATTAGTTTATGTAATTCACCAACAACGGGACTCGTATCGTGTGTGTGTGTGTGTGTGTGACTAACCCAATGATCACCCGAATCATTGGACCCTGGACAATACGGACTGTGTTCCGACTCTACTGACCCCATCAAGTATGTTTAATAAACGTTTTTCGCTAAGGTAGACTTATGTGTTTACAAAATGTTGACCCAAACATGCCGGGTGTCACATCATCCCCCTGTTGAAAGAATTTTCATCCCGAAAATTTCCCGAAGTCAAAGAGAACGAAGCGATAAAAAGAAAAATTTTCCCGGTCGTCACATCATCCCCCTGTTGAAAGGAATCTCGCCCCGAGATTCACTCTTCGAAAGTAATGAGTGTCGACCTAACTCAAGTAACGTTTCCCAGAACACAAACGAAATGATAACCACGAATGAAAGATGATATCAACAGATACTCTATGCCGGGGAACCGCCCTCCCCAAAGTGAATACAAAAGAATGAATCCTCCTGATCGAAGGCCTACTAGAGACTACTGTGATCGGTATAAATGACACACCGGTACTGTCCAAGTAGCATCTCTAAAGGACCCACATCAGACCCATGAATGCAAAACGATGACCAAATACCAGACTGAATGCACACAATGAATACGAATCGCCAAACAATGTGAATGGGAATGAATGTAAGCATAACGAGAATTGAGAAAAGAATACCAATCTGTCACACCCTCAAATTTCCACATGCGGGGTTTTACCGCGAGGCGCGTGACATACCAGGATCCAAGTCAACGGTCACAATAAATGACATCTATATGACAAGAAAACAACGTAAACTACCATGGAGTTTCAAAACCGTTCAAACACAACGGAAGCAAAATCTATTATTACAACTTAAATGTAAAACTCAAAGTCTGAAATGTTTACAAAAGATGCATATGATCCCTAGACGCCGTGAGACTCCGTGCGCCTATACTCAATGCTGCTACCTTAGCGACCTGAGAAAACATGCCAAAAAGATGTCAACATATAATGCTGGTGAGTTCACAGGTTTTAAGTTCACAAAACGTTTTCATGCGTAAAGAGTTTCATCAAAGTACCAAATGTGCAAAACTTTATGTTAGGACAAAGAGGATTGGTGAAACCACTTTTGTAAACCTTAGTCTAATTCACTTCTATCATTTTGGCTAAGTATAGAAGTACTGAAGAGAAGACAAGAAACTGCTGATTAGAAGATATGAGAAGTGCTGAAGAAGAAACTTCATCAGAAGTTCTGAAGTCCAAACCAGACAAGTTCACTTCAGAAGTACTGAAGACAAAACTACTCATCAGTAGTTTGTCCTTCATCAGCACTTAGCATCAGATATTTCCCACCGCCTTTTTGCATCAGTAGTTTATTGTTTATTATTACTTTTAGCTGTATTCGTTTCTTTCAATGTTGCAACTTGTGCAACTTGTTTCTATTGTTTCTGTACTTGCTTTTTGGGCAAGATACATGCATGTAAACGTCTATAAATAGGAGGCTTCAACCTTCTATTTTAGACATTGATTTTAATAGAAAAATCCTTCAAACACTATCATTGTTCTATTCCATTTCTGTATTTATTGTGAATCTGTCTAAGTATCTAATTCTCATTTACTGCTTAGATTCATAATAAATACTTGTCATTTATTAGTTTCAAACATCAAGGGGGAGTAATAACTCTTCCTTAGTATAAAAAGTATTGCTTTCACTTATACATTCCGCTGTGCTTATAATCTGATCTACAAGGACTTGCTAAACACTTAAGTGTCAAGATAGCAAGTTCTTACTTAGCAAAAAGAGCAAACTGATCCAACAATTGGTATCAGAGCGTTGGTTTATCTGATCACATATCAATCTAACAAATTGAGAATCAGACACAAAGCTCTTATTGATATTCAATAAAAAGATCAAAAGTTCACTTTTTATCAATATCCATCACTTAAAAGAGTCATCTGACAAATCTATACTCTTTAAAATGGATCCACATAATACTGGTTCTGCCACTAAACCTACCATGCTTGTGAGAAATGAGTACAACATATGGCAAAAGAGAATGGCACATACCTTGTCACAAACCAACACAGGTTGTTGGAGATCTGTGATATATGGTCCTCACAAACCAGTAAATGTTAATCTTGAAACTAATGTCAAGGTCCCTAAGGACCCTAAAGAATATACAGATGAGGATTTCCTAAAACTTGAGATAGATGCAAAAGCATTCTCTATGTTGGCAATGGCTCTCCCAAATGAGATATACTCTGGCCTTTTACATTGTGAAAGTGCCAAAGAACTCTGGGATTGTCTTAAAGAACAGTTTGGAGGAACTGAAGAGGTGATTGCCAACACCAGAGAGATTTTAGCTCAACAATATGAAACATTTGCTTATATTAATGGGGAAACTTTGACTCAACAATTTGAAAGATTCTCCTCATTAATATCTGAGCTAAAGTTAAATGGTCAGACCTATACAACAGTGTCTATGCTACATAGATTTTTAAGGTCTTTACCTGACAAATGGGAAACATACTCCATTGTTTTAAGATCCTCACCAGATTTTAGCTCCATCACTCTTACAAAACTCCATGGGAGATTACTTACTTTTGAGAGAGAAATTGATCAAAAGAAGAAATTACAATCATCTGGTAAAACTGCTGATGACTACCTACCAGGTAGTACAGCACTTTTGGGACAAGATTCACCAACTTGTTCCTATGGATCTTATGACAATATTGACATAACCACTGGGATCTCATCAGAAAGATCTTTCCCAGGTTATGACAATAATGACCAAAGTCAAACTGCTGATAATCTATGTTTTATCATGGATGATTTGAAAAACTTTAGCAGTGATGACTTGGAAGAAATGGACATATTACACCAACTGGCCATGCTAAGCATTAAAACTAACAAGTTTTATAAAAGGTCAGGAAGGAAATTTCCAGGATTGACCAGTAATACAAAAATTGGTTTTGACAAATCTAAACTGAGATGTCACAAGTGTCAGAAGTTGGGACACTTTGCTAGAGAGTGTAGAAGCTCTAGCTTTAACCAATCACAATCTGGAAATAATTATAACCCCAATTATAATAGGAATAATGGAACTCAAGGGAGTGCTCATTTTGTACAGGCACAAGCTCCTCAACAGCAATATATGCCACAAGTACAATATGTTCAAGTGCCTGCTCAACAGATGCAGAGCCAACAATCAATCCCTCCCTTTCCAGCTGCTCAACATCCTCCACAGCCTCAACAACCCTCTCAACAAAGTCTTTTCACCTCAGGGTATGTTGACTGGAGCAGTCTCCCTTTTGACACCACAGAGTGCAATCCTGATGCAGACAACAAAGTGTTTGACATCAACTGGGGAGAACCAGACAATGGCAGAAAGAACTTTGCCTTAATGGCATTTGAAGGCTGTACTTCAAAATCTGCATTGTCATAGGTATCAAAAGAATCTTTGACAAAACTTTGCTCAAATTCTTGCAAAGAAACTTTTGCTCTCATAAGAGAGACAAATCTGCACTTACAAGGCAAAGCCAATGATTTGGAAAGAAAATACACACAGATAAAATGTGATTTAGAAAGAAAACTGTGTGCTAAAACAAAAGAAGTTTCTAAATTAACTGACTCTGCTATTGAAACCCAAGCACAAATTAAAATCATGCTAAATGACCTGGGAGATGTCAGACAAGAGCTTGCTGACACCAGGATCACTTGTGAAAAATGGGTGGAATCTTGTAAGGGGTATCAATTATTGCTAAACAAACAAAGTGCTTCAAATGTTAAGTTTGGCATAGGATACCATCATGTTGAAACACCAACAGATTTTTCTCCCAAAACTACTGAAGATGGGAGAAGAATTGTTTCAAATGAAACTTCTGAAGGGAAAGAATGCACATCTTTCCATGAAAACTTTCTAAACAGAAATCCTGGCATTTTTAAAGAAAATACTTCAGAAGTATTAACAAAATCTGACAATAAGCCATCAATAGTTTCATCTACATCAGGAGTTGAGACCCTGAAAACTACTGATGAGCAAAATCTCTTCACAAATGTCAGAAATTTGCCTTTAGATCAAAAACAAAAGGCAAAAGAATGTGAAATTTGTGGCCTGTTCAACCACAAAACTGAATTTTGTAGATACAGAAAAGGAATTCAGTTCAATCAAAAATTTAAACAACAGGTTGTGGGAAATCAAATCAGAAATGATTATGAAAGAATCTTTAAACCCAAGAAACAACAACCTGAAAACACCTTTTCTCAGAAAAAGATAAAATCTCAACCAAAATCTTTTTCTCAAAATTCCTTGTCAGTAGTTAGACCAGAATCATCAGCAGTTTCACAAACTGCTGAGATTCAAAATCTAATGAACATGGTAGAACTACTGATGACCAAGGTTGATGGTGGTCCTAAAAAGGATACCACCATGGTTCTTAATGAAAAATCCATTGCCAAAAAGACATGGATTTCTCAACCTGGTCAAGAACAAACTGTAACTGTTCTCAAGAGCAAACCCAAAGCCAAACAGGCTTGGGTTCCTAAATCTAACTAATTTGCTTTTATGTGCAGAGAGTTTCCAGGGGCTTAAACAGCATATGGTATGTTGATAGTGGAGGCTCTATGCACATGACTGGATGCAGATACCTGATAAACAACTTTATCAGCCAAAGAGAAGGATCTGTATCCTTTGGGAACAATGCTAAGGGATATGTGCTAGGACATGGCAATGTCTCCTCTGGCAAAATACAGTTTGACAAGGTCAATCTGGTGGAAAACCTTGAATACAACTTGCTGAGTGTGTCACAAATGTGTGATAAAGGATATTCTTCCCTTTTCACAAAGACAGCATGCAAGATCATCTCACCAGAAGGCCAGAAGTTGATAGAGAAGATTATAGAAGATCATACTTTGCTGATTGCCAAAAGATGTGGCAATGTCTATGCAGTGGACATTGAGAAAGACAAAGTATTGAACAACACTGCCTGTTTCTTCTCAAGGGCATCAACTTCAGAAACAGATCTCTGGCACAGGAGACTTGGCCATGTGAACTTTAAAACCATAAATAAAGTCACAAAAATGGGCTTGGTCAGAGGTCTACCTTTGAAAGTATACCAGTGTCAAGAACACTGTGTATCCTGTTTAAAGGGAAAACAGCATAAGTCCTCCTATAAGTCTATTGAAGAATCAAAAACAACTGCATGTCTTCAACTACTCCATATGGACTTATTTAGACCTGTCAAGATTATGAGCCTTGGTAAAAAGAAGTACTGCTTAGTCATCATTGATGACTACTCAAGATTCACATGGGTATTCTTCTTATTTTCCAAGGATGAGGCTGCTGAAATCATCAAGTTCTTCATTCTACAAGTAGAGAAACAATATTCTCTATCTGTCAAAACCATTAGAAGTGACAATGGGACAGAGTTCAGGAACAAAACTCTGGATGAATTCTGTTTGTCTAAAGGGATTATTAGACAATACAGTGTTCCCAGAACTCCTGAACAAAATGGTGTAGTAGAAAGGAAGAACAGAACATTGATAGAAGGAGCAAGAACAATGTTAGCTGATTCTGGACTGCCATTGTACTTTTGGGCAGAAGCAGTTAACACATCATGTTATGTTCATAATAGAGTTCTTGTGGTCAAGAGACATTCCAAGACTGCCTATGAAGTTCTTCATGGCATGAAGCCCCTTATCTCCTTTTTCAGGGCTTTTGGGTGTCAATGTTTCATCTTGAACATCAAGGAATCTATTTCAAAGTTTGCTGCCAAAGTTGACTCAGGTTACTTTCTTGGTTACTCTTCAACTAGAAAAGCCTACAAGGTTTTTAATTCTCACACCAGGATAGTAGAAGAAACATTGAATGTCAAGTTCAATGAGTCAAAACACACTCTTATTCCAGCACATCCTGCTGAACTCTTTGACCTTGACAACTTTCACTTTGGACCTGAAAAGACTGTTACTTCTTCCAAACCTACTTATTATGGTGATCAGAGGTTTGAAGATGAGGATCCTACACCATGGACTCCTCAAACAGTCATTAAGTCAACTACAACACCATCAGAAGTTTCTCAAACTTCTGATCAAACAAATACTGAAGGCCAAACTCAAACATCTGCTTCAGCACCTGCAACTACTGAAGAAGCTAAAACTGCTGAACCAGATATTATAGACCTCAGTAGTTTGTTTGAAGAACAAGAGCCACCTACACCTGTCAGTGGTTTACAACAACTGATTGAACACAGAGATCATCCACTTGATCAAATCATGGTTGATATAGCTTCAGGTGTTCTTACCAGAAACCAGCTCTCCAACTTTTGCCTATTTTCAGCCTTTATTTCACAGTTGGAACCAAAGAAGTACCAGTAAGCCCTCAAAGACAATAATTGGGTGCAAGCTATGCAAGATGAACTGCTTCAGTTCAACAAGCAACAGGTCTGGGAAATCTGTCCCTTACCTCAAAACAAGCAACCAATTGGTACAAGATGGGTTTTCAGGAACAAACAAGATGAAGCTGGTATGATAATCAAGAACAAGGCAAGACTGGTAGTTCAAGGGTACTCTCAAGAAGAGGGAATTGACTATGATGAAACCTTTGCTCCAGTTGCAAGGCTTGAGGCCATCAGGTTATTTCTGGCCTATGCCATTTCCAACAAAACTAAAGTTTATCAAATGGATGTGAAAAGTGCATTTTTGTATGGAAAAATCAAAGAGGAGGTGTATGTCTGTCAGCCACCTGGGTTTGAGGATCCTTCTCATCCTGAGTGGGTGTACAGACTGGACAAAGCTCTTTATGAGCTCAAACAGGCTCCAAGAGCCTGGTATGATACACTCTCCACCTTTTTACTCAAAAATAACTTTACAAGAGGTGCCATTGATAAAACTCTTTTCATTAAACATGTTGGAAATCATGTCTTACTTGTTCAAATTTATGTTGATGATATCATTTTTGGTTCAACAAACACAAAACTGTGTGATGATTTTAAGAAACTCATGCAATCAAAATTTGAGATGAGTACCATGGGAGAACTGCAGTACTTTCTAGGACTGCAGATCAAGCAACAAACAAATGGAACTTTTATACATCAATCAAAATATGTTAAAGAATTATTGAACAAATTTTCTTTAAATGACTGTAAATCATGTTCCACTCCCATGACACCAATCACACAAGTTGAACCTGATGATCAAGGAAAACAGGTTGATCAAACCATGTACAGATGCATGATAGGTTCCCTCTTATACTTAACTGCTTCTAGACCAGATATTATGTTTTCAACATGTGTCTGTGCTAGATATCAATCAGCACCAAGGGAATCACACCTTATAGCAGTCAAAAGAATTTTCAGATATCTGAAAGGAACACCAACACTGGGAATTTGGTATCCTGCCTCAAGCAATACCAAGTTATCAGCTTTTTCAGATAGTGACTATGCAGGGTGTAAGATGACAAGAAAGTCAACATCTGGTGGTTGTCAATTCCTGGGTAACTGTCTAGTTTCATGGCAATCAAAGAAGCAAACATCTGTTGCAACTTCAACTGCTGAAGCTGAATACATTGCAGCTGCAAGTTGTACATCACAGATACAATGGCTCCAATATCAACTTCTTGATTATGGAATCAAAGAGACCAAGACACCTTTGTTTGTAGACAGCAAATCTGCCATTAGCATCATTCAAAATCCGGTACAGTTCTCAAAAACCAAACATATTGAGATCAGGTACCATTTCATAAGAGATTGCTATGAAAAAGGCAAGATTGAGGTGAAGCATGTAGCAACAGCTAATCAAATAGCTGACATCTTCACTAAGCCCCTTGACACATCAACATTTCAGAAGTTAGTATCCATGCTTGGAATGCTAAATTTGTAAGTGTTTACTTTATTTTTTTTTTAAAACATATATGCATATCAGTTAGAATCCAAGTTAACACTTGATTCTACCCAACTCTACATCAAACTTCTACATCAATTACTACTGTTATGCATAAAACAAAACAAAATTTTTTTTTTTCCTTTTTCCATCCTTGATTCCATCCTGTTTACCTTTTCCTTTTTTCTGGTTTTCACATACAAAAGATAAAAGTCTGAAACAAAACTTCAGAAAAACAAAAAGAGAACTACTGATTAACAAAAATCAGTATGAGAGAAACTACTGATGAACAAACATCAGTATGGGGATAATTTCTGAAAAGTGTGTAACTTCTGATAAAATAACCTTCAAAAGTTATGAATAAAAGTATTTATTAAAACATTTCTCATCAGCTGTTCAAACTACTGAAGAGAAAATGGGAACTACTGATGAAGTAATCCTTCATCAGCAGTTTAAGTCAAAAGGGCAAATCTGACTTTTCCCATCATCAGAGGTTTGACCTAATCAGTTTAAAACCTCTGATAAAGAGATTTTTAACCAAAGGCGGTTTAAAAACTTCTAATAAAGAAGATTCAAGCGGTTAAAACTTCTAATAAATACCTTTTCTCCATACTTATCCTTTCAAACTCAAAATATCCCTCCTTCTCTCTCAAAAACTCTCTCAAATAACCTATACCTGCAAATCCACTGTTCGATCAAAACCCAAACCACATGGCTTTAGTTCTAAAACAGGGACACAATCAAAGGGCCTTTCTTGAAAAACAAGAAGGCTGGTCCCAATACGATGAGATCATTGATCTTGTCGTTAAATCCCAATATTTTACTGCTCTCACAATAAACCCACCAATTCACACTGAAACTCTGAATGAGTTCTGGGCAAATGCTGAGACGGTGACAATGGATGATGAGGTCATTTCCCTCAACTCAAGAATAAAAGGGAAACAACTGACCATCACACCGGCCACACTGGCAACAAGACTGGGTCTGGATGATGTAACTGCCCCTGACCATGTTGCTAACACTGATATTCATCTAACCATGACTGAGTGTGGTTATCAAGGTACTCTCTCCCATGCTACAATCTTTAAAAAATATTTTGAACCAAAATACAAGCTTTTGTTTCATTATATTATTATGTGTTTGAGTCCAAAAACAGGGTCTTATGACCAGATGCCCTCCACTTTTCAACCAATATTTCATTCCATTGTGAATGAAACTAAATTCAGGGCATCAAAACTATTTTTCAATGAGTTGGTGTTACATCACAATAATACCAAGAAAAAGTTTTTGTTATACCCAAGGTTCATTATGCAATGCATAATAGGGGAACTGGGTAATGAGGTGCTTGTGGGAAAAATTTCAACTTTAAATCCTTTAACATCACAAGCATACTCAAGGCATAACAAACCGGCTGCCTGGCCAGAAGATGATCAGGGAGAACAACAACAAGTCCCCCTGAAGCCCACATCTTCCAAACTCACACCACCAAAAGCCAAAAAGCCCAAGCCAACAAAAACTGCACCCCACCAACCCAAAAGAAAAGCTGTTCAGGAGGTTGAGATGCCTGAACATGCTCATGAGCATTCTGCTCTTCAAATAGGTGAGACTGAAACACCCTCTCAGTCTCATCCATCTCAAACCCCACCAAGAGCACCCATAACCATTTTATTCAAAAGAAAAAGACTTAGAAAAACAAATGAAACACACTCTTCTTTTGAAACTGCTGAACAACAACTTTCACCACCTATTGCCCAAACTACTGAACCAACCCCACAAATTTCTGAACAAGAGGCAATAGAAATTGCCAAACTTCTCTCTGGGCTAAAAGAGAAGGTCCCATCTGATCATGTCAGTCCCTTACAACCACAACAAATAGGGGACATAACTACTACATCAGACATGGATGTGGACATCTCTAGCCCTATCCCAAGAGATGAGGGTGGACCAGAGTCTTTAAGCCCAATTTTAGAGACTCTTGGGGCATCTGAGGCTGCTACTACTCAGTTACCACCCAGTGGTGGATCTGAGGATAGAAGTAACATAGCTAAGACCTCAGATGTGGCAACTACTGATGAAGGCTTAATGCCTGAAGTAGGAAATCCTCAGAACCAAGAACAAGAGGTTCATGAGAGAACTGAGTTGGGCTCAGCTCATGATTTAACTGAGACAGTCCTCATTGAGGGCAACATCAGGGATTCAGATGATTCCATTAATTTGGATGATGTTTCACACACTCAAACTACTGAATTGACGGCACTTTCTGAAGGTCCTGTTTCAGGGGTATCCAGGCTCAAGAAGCCAGTCACCTCTGCACAGGTTAAAGCCCACTCAATCCCTAAAACCCCTAGAGTGGCATCCTCTGTACAACATGAGGATCTCCCAAAAACACCCCCTTCACAACAAATGCCTACCTAATTCCCTGGGCAAACAAGCATAGACCTGAACCAGCTATGCAGCCCAGAGGGTCCTCTGTACCACATGATGAATACTCTCATCAGAAATCACTTCCAAACATATACAGCTGACTTGGAGCTGTCCATCAAGAATCAATTTGGAGTGATCAAGACCAAGATGAATGATCTGTCCAACAAAATAGACTTCAACAGCAAACAGATTGCTCATCTTCAAGGACATTTCTCCCAACCCTCTGCTTCAAGGGTTAAAATTGATGAATCCAAAAAGGGGGAGAAGATCAGGGAACCTAAGGAGTCATTCCAAGCCAGGATAAGGGCAAGAGTGGCCATCCTTGAAAGAGATCAAAAAGATCAGGCCAGGAAAGAAAAATTGGCCAAACAGTTTGGTGTCTCAATAGAAGAAATTGAAGCTGCAGAGAAAGAAGATGAGACCCAAACATCTGAAGAATCCCTAAGGCACAATGAAGAAACTTCTGATGACCAAACTTCTGATGAAGAATCAGAAAGTACTGAAGACAATCCTTCAGTAGTTGACAAACCATCAGCAGTTGTCAACACATCAGAAGTTAACACTTCCAAACCTCAAACAACTGAACCTTCCAGAACCACTGCTCCCACTCAACCAACATCTGATCCCATCAGGCCTACAACTGTTACAACAATGACTGTACTAAACCCTTCTCCTATCTCTCAATCAGCTGAACTATTAGAGAAGAGCTTAATTGCAGCCAACAAGAAGGCCAGAGAAGATCAAATCTGGAAATCTCTGGAAGAAAGGGATGATTTGGATTTAAGCCATGAAGAAAAACTTCAGGCTTATGAAGCTGAACTACAAAGGCAGGCTAGCCTTGATGAGATTGCTGAACAAGATAAAAGACAACAACTGGTGTCTTACATTACCAAGAACAGCAAGACTAAAGCCTTTACACTCAAAGGACTCTCTATGCAAGAACTGACAAGAAGAGCACAACTGCTTGCAGACAAAGTGGCCACAAGCAAAGATGGAAAGGCCAAGAGAGCCCAGATAATAGAAGAGTTAGTAGCAGAAGGATATGGTTCAAAAGCCTCAGTATCCAGATGGAAAGAAGAAAGACTGATGGATACTTACAGAAAATACTTGGCTGCCAAGGCTGCAAATCCAGAGAAGTTTCAAACTGCTGATCCTTCAAGATCAGTAGTTAGAACTTCTGGTGTATCTAGAAGAACTGCTACTCAGAAGAAGAAGGCAGAGGACAATGTCAAAACTGACTTCAAAATGGTACTACTTGAAGGAAGTTCAATAGTCCATTCAGATTTTGACATTGAGGAGAAACCTCTGTTAACACAATTCAGGGATCCTTCCACTTTTGCTTATCAAATACAAAAGACCATCAAAGAAAAGCTGCATACCAGAGTAGTGACTGAACACCATCTCCCAACTGTTCAGATGCCTGATATGCAACAACAACAAGGAAGAGAATCCCACCTGAGGCTATCTGAAACTGAAAACATCCAGCACTCAGGACCATCAACCCAAGGGACAAGTCTGGTTCCCTATTCTTCTGACTTTAACAAGTCAAAGATCCCTATCATCAGATGGTCACTTACTGATAACAACTCAGTATTGTTGACAAGAAGAGACCTCTCAAGCAGGGCTTACAAGAAGATCAGTGATCTGAAGAAACTGTCAACACAAGACCTGCTCACAATTCAACATCTAGAACCACAGAGAGGATCTCTATCTGATGGTCAGTTAAACCAGCTCAAGAACACCATGTACAAAGAGATATGGAAGATTGTTCAAGACAGAAGAAAAACATAAGGAATCAGTATGGTTTTGGCTTCATCAATCCAGGGGGAGATTGTTAGGACAAAGAGGATTGGTGAAACCACTTTTGTAAACCTTAGTCTAATTCACTTCTGTCATTTTGGCTAAGTATAGATGTACTGAAGAGAAGACAAGAAACTGCTGATTAGAAGATATGAGAAGTGCTGAAGAAGAAACTTCATCAGAAGTTTTGAAGTCCAAACCAGACAAGTTCACTTCAGAAGTACTGAAGACAAAACTACTCATCAGTAGTTTGTCCTTCATCAGCACTTAGCATCAGATATTTCCCACCGCCTTTTTGCATCATTAGTTTATTGTTTATTAATACTTTTAGCTGTATTTGTTTCTTTCAATGTTGCAACTTGTGCAACTTGTTTCTATTGTTTCTGTACTTGCTTTTTGGGCAAGATACATGCATGTAAACGTCTATAAATAGGAGGCTTCAACCTTCTATTTTAGACATTGATTTTAATAGAAAAATCCTTCAAACACTATCATTGTTCTATTCCATTTCTGTATTTATTGTGAATCGGTCTAAGTATCTAATTCTCATTTACTGCTTAGATTCATAATAAATACTTGTCATTTATTAGTTTCAAACATCAAGGGGGAGTAATAACTCTTCCTTAGTATAAAAAGTATTGCTTTCACTTATACATTCCGCTGTGCTTATAATCTGATCTACAAGGACTTGCTAAACACTTAAGTGTCAAGATAGCAAGTTCTTACTTAGCAAAAAGAGCAAACTGATCCAACACTTTAAGTAAATAACAAACGTTTCCTTACTACTACGACTGTGTTGCCGAAACCATTACTGACAAACGTTGCTCAAGTTGCTGCCCATGTGCCAAGTGTCAAAGTAGAGACAATATGCACCCGCCCGGCTCCCAGCCGTCGGGTGGGGTTCGTCACGCCCGATAGATCTATCCACATTTCCCCCGATGTGCCCCGCACATTCATGGTTTCAATAGGGACTTAGCGTTGCGTTTCGTCGTATAGTAATTAAGTGCCAAGCGCCAAGTGTCAAATGCCAACCATCAATGTTTAAAAGTGTCATGTGTCAATGTAAAATATGCCAAGCGCCAAACGTGTCACGTTTCTTAAAAGAGTTACATCCCAAATGTGTCATGTTTCCAAAAGTGTTGCGTTTCCAAAAGTGGTATGTTTCAAAAGCGTTGCGTTTCATAAGTGTTGTGTTTCAAAAGCGTTGCGTTTCAAAAGCGTTGCGTTTCATAAGTGTTGTGTTTCAAAAGCGTTGCGTTTCATAAGTGTTGTGTTTCAAAACATAAACGTTGTATTTGTTAAAACGTGTGGCATGCTTCTCCCCCGAGAGAAAAGTGTATAAAAGAGGGGCCGTGAAACTCACCTTAGAGTGCGTCTTCTGATAACTAGAATTCCAACACGTGTATGATAATCCCAACTAATGACAACCTATCAATGAGTTTACATAAGTGTGACGACTATTAACCCGAAGGCTAACTAGTCCCCGATTGTCCAGATCTTGACTACGTGTGTTAGAAAGTGTGTTTAAATGTTAACCGGACATCCCAGGCCGACCCGACATCTCGTTGGTGACCCATTACATCAATCAATAACCAACTTAATATACTCAGATTATCATGAACAATAAACCCCCAATCATATCCTTATCACTATCATCATGAACAAGCCCTATATCTAACCCAAAATCCCCAAAATGAACAAAACAACATCAATAACCAATTGTAACCTATCTCAATCCTAAATCATCATCAATAACAGTCCTAGATCATTGTTTTTTTTTTTTTGGAAAAAGGGGAAGACCCCGGCAAACTTTTATTAATAACCATAAAGAGATTACAAACCAAGGCACATAGCCCAACACCAAAACAAACTAGGCACAAAGCCCAACAAACAAAACAAAACTAGGCCCAAGGCCCAACAACCAAACAAACAAAACAAAACATACAAGGAAAAAATAGCACAAAGTTAAGATAAGCTCATGAATCGTCCCGACTCATGCATCTCGGACTCCACCTCATCACTATCATCCTCCTTATCATCCTCTTGTGCAACACTCACGACATTCTTTTTTGGAGACCCCTTTGGTGGCGAATTTCTCTTTAAACTCCTAAAATATGCATTGAGTTCCTTAGACCATTTTTCAAACTCATCATCCGGTGGCCGGGTGTTTGAGTTGAAATATTTATGCGCCAAATCAAATTCATGCTCCCAAATACCAAGGTCCACATTAAAACAATCATCATCATCCTCATCAACTAGTGCATAAAACCGGTTCGAACCATCAACCTTAGATTTCATTTTTGAGTCTTTTTCAGGCCCAACAACAGGCCCAATAAGAGGATTAGAATCCACAAAACCCAAAGAATCCAAATTATTCAATTTTGGACTATTTAGCGTCCCAATAGACTTCGAATGGCCCGCTGAAACTGTAACATTTTGCTGTTTTGGGCTGTTGATCGGCCCCATACCCGGAACAAAAACCCCCGTTCCCTTCTGATTAAGCCCAGCGTAATGGGCCTTAGCTGGCCCAGCCTGATGAGCAGCGGTTGCATCAGTGGCTATTATTGGGCTTTTTCCAGCCGGTTGGGCCTGCTCCCTACTCTGTTGTTCATTCATTTTAGTACCCGATGGGCCAGCCTCATGACTTAATTTTGGAGCCCAAGTCACTTTAGCTTTAGACTTTTTATTACGTTTTTTCTTTTGGACTTCAATAAACCCATCCACATCCTTCTTGGGCTCATTTTGATTATTATCAACAGTTTCAATATGTGGTTTTGGAACATTTATACTCGGCTCTTGGACTTTTGGTTCATGAACCGAAGTTAGATGTCCAAACAAACCACACAAGTGACAAAGGGGAGGTTTCCATTTATAACCAAACTCCAAAAAAGCTTTTTTACCCGGTAAACCATTACGAGGAGGAAACCTTACCTTTGTGCTATCCGGAAGACCACATGAAGCACTTGCTTCCACTAGGACTCGAGCAAAAGATAAAGGTCCCGACTTTTTCTCACAACGATCATAAGTAGCCTTATCCAACATAAGAGGTCTTCCAACACAACTAGCTAGTTGTCCAATATTACCACCATTCCACAAACATAGAGGCAAGTCCTTTATAGTCACCCAAATAGGAACCGAAGATGGATCCGGTTTAGATAAGATGGTATCCGGTTCCCTTAGTTGTAACACCAAAGGAATATTCTTAACTAACCAAGGGTTCCTTTCAAGGACTTGAATTAATCCATCATCATTAGCAAATTTAAAGAAATAAAATCCTCCACTCTTCTTAATAATTGATGTCACCCCAAATTTGTGCCACATTTTTATAAGATTCTCTTTCACAACTTGGAAAGGAAGTGCATCACCCACAAAATACCCATATAATTGAAGGCGATGAGCTTTGACATATTTTGTCATAAAATGACCATTAAGATCAACTACAAATTCACCCTCTTCATCTTTCTTGGGCGATTCATAGAGTAAACGGGTTTCACTTTCCAAAACTTCTATACCCTTCGTAAATTTTGCAAATAATTCTTGGTTCCAATATTTAGTACCCCTAACCGGATCAACATCTAAACCATTTCCTTCAAAATTTAGGTTGTTATCACAAACAAAGTCTAAAGTAGGAGTTTTTGATTTCGTTGGGCTAAAGGACCCAAATTGAAGTTGTTGGACAGTATTGCCCGAAACAGGCCCAACAGATGCTTCAGTAAGCCCTTTAATATCTTTTGATAAACCCTGCATACTTAGCCCATTATCAGAATTAGGAACCGGCCCAGTCCCAGCTGCTTTAGGCTTAGCTGGGCTATTAGAGTTTTGTCCCAATTCTAAATTTTTAAGCCCAGTTTGCATTTCAGAAAAAAATAGGCCCACTAAAAGAATTACTTGCATGTGACCGATGCATGGAGGCTGTCCCACTTTGCACAGATCCCGAAACATTCTCTTTGTCATTAATAATATTGTCCATACGATTAGTTTCATCATGCGGTTGAGATTTATTCTCAACAATCACACTCCCATGTGCAGATGCCAAATCCCCATGTTGAGCAATGATTGGCCCATCATCATCTAACGGCTGCCTTTCCTTTTCAGCAACAGACGCGCAGCAATCCAACGGTTCAGACCCAACTTTTGATTTGTCCGCACAGCTGTCAACCTGCATTAATCCCGAAACATTCCCTGGCGCTGAAAACGATGTGGTCCCATCTGATATCACCCCTTGATTATTATCCAACGGCTGCGTTTTTTTATCATCTTTTTCATTTTTTTTATCCATATTCAAATCTTCAACCAATTCTTCACCATTCAACCCAGAATTACTCAAACCTTCATTCTTTTCCATCATATCCAAAATATGCTCTGTTTCTGAAACATTTTTAATAACATTCGGATTTTCTTTTCCATGCATAACCAATTCTTCAACAATTCCTTCAACATTTAGACCCGGTGAAGAACTGTTTATTTCTTTTTTCTTTTTCAAATCTTCCTTCATGGAACCCTTTAAATCCCGAAGCCAAACCAGTTTTTCAGCCTTTGACATATCTTTTTTAACAATAAAACAACTTGTATCTGCTTCAACACTCTGATGAGCAGGAACTTCTTGTTCTTCTAAAACATTCATAATTTCTTCATTAGCTAACCCAGAAACAACATCTTCAACCCTTGAATCTGCATTAATATCTTCATTCTTTTTATTACGAACAGATCTAGTTTGAGGAGGCTTCGGCGGTGGTTGTTTCTTCTTTCTGCCCATGTTTTAACAAAAAATATCATAAAATTTGCACGAACTAACTGTTTAATCTCATAAACACAGAAAACTAAAGATGAAAGGTAGTATAGATGGTGAAGTGGATGAAGGATTAGTGGTAGAGGGTGGCGGAGAGAAGGTGGCCGGAAGGATTTGACGGAAAAAAAGAAAAGAAAACGTAGAGAGGATTTTCTCTCACACCTTTAGTGTGTGTTTAGGAAAAAACACAAATGAGACAAACTTAAACAATCAATCAATTGTTATAACATCTATACAACAATCAATCATTAAACAATACATAACACCACATAAAACACCATTAACACATGTTAATTTGTATGAAAACTCATTGTTTATGAATAGGTTTTGTTTAGAAAGATATTAGGAAGGTTTTTATCCATGAAAACATGTTTGAATCAGATCTGGACTCTTGGGGTTTAATGAAAACGAATTGAAATGCTTTAAAAATGATTTAGAATGAAGAACACACCTTAGATCTTTGTGTAGAAGATGTTTGTAGGTTAGATTATAGAAAACAAGGGCAAAAACTCCTTCCCCAATGTTTAAAGTTGCTAGAGAGTGTTTTGAGGCGTTTAAGGTTGGTGAAATGGTGAAAAATGACAAAGTGTGGTATTTATACTATGTCCACATTCGCCCCTTTTACCTGGGCGAATGTACCCTCCTTCGACCCTTTCACAGGGTCGAACGTACCCTGAATTGGTCGAATGAAATTCTTTCAATTCCATATCCCAGGTTCGCCCCTTTTACAAGGGTCGAACCAGGAGTATTGTCCAGGTTCGCCCATTCGATTGGTCGAACCAGGACTCACGTTTTTCTAGTTTTCCAATTTGTCGTGTTTAACGCATTTTAACGCACCCTAACATACGAGCATGCAACCTTAGTCTATGTTTAACATATTTAAGCACGGATGATTATCTACACATCATTTAAACACATCTAAGCATATAATCCACCATACGACAATAAGTCTACACATACACTTAATTAGTTTATGTAATTCACCAACAACGGGACTCGTATCGTGTGTGTGTGTGTGTGTGTGTGACTAACCCAATGATCTCCTGAATATTTGGACCCTGGACAATACGGACTGTGTTCCGACTCTACTAACCACGTCAAGTATGTTTAATAAACGTTTTTCGCTAAGGTAGACTTATGTGTTTACAAAATGTTGACCCAAACATGCCGGGCGTCACATCATCCCCCTGTTGAAAGAATTTTCGTCCCGAAAATTTCCCGAAGTCAAAGAGAACGAAGCGATAAAAAGAAAAATTTTCCCGGTCGTCACATTATCCCCCTGTTGAAAGGAATCTCGCCCCGAGATTCACTCTTCGACAGTAATGAGTGTCGACCTAACTCAAGTAACGTTTCCCAGAACACAAACGAAATGATAACCACGAACGAAAGATGATATCAACAGATACTCTATGCCGGGGAACCGCCCTCCCCAAAGTGAATACAAAAGAATGAATCCTCCTGATCGAAGGCCTACTAGAGACTACTGTGATAGGTATAAATGACACACCGGTACTGTCCAAGTAGCATCTCTAAAGGACCCACATCAGACCCATGAATGCAAAACGATGACCAAATACCAGACTGAATGCACACAATGAATACGAATCGCCAAACAATGTGAATGGGAATGAATGTAAGCATAACGAGAATCGAGAAAAGAATACCAATCTGTCACACCCTCAAATTTCCACATGCGGGGTTTTACCGCGAGGCGCGTGACACACCAGGATCCAAGTCAAGGGTCACAATAAACGACATCTATATGACAAGAAAACAACGTAAACTACCATGGAGTTACAAAACCGTTCAAACACAACGGAAGCAAAATGTATTATTACAACTTAAATGTAAAACTCAAAGTCTGAAATGTTTACAAAACATGCATATGATCCCTAGACGCCGGGAGACTCCGTGCGCATATACTCAATGCTGCTACCTTAGCGACCTAAGAAAACATGCCAAAAAGACGTCAACATATAATGCTGGTGAGTTCACAGGTTTTAAGTTCACAAAACGTTTTCAAGTGTAAAGAGTTTCATCAAAGTACCAAATGTGCAAAACTTTAACTAAATAACAAACGTTTCCTTACTACTACGACTGTGTTGCCGAAACCATTACTGACAAACGTTGCTCAAGTTGCTGCCCATGTGCTAAGTGTCAAAGTAGAGACAATATGCACCCGCCCGGCTTCCAGCCGTCGGGTGGGGTTCTTCACGGCCGATAGATATATCCACATTTCCCCCATTGTGCCCCGCACATTCATGGTTTCAATAGGGACTTAGCGTTGCGTTTCGTCGTATAGTAATTAAGTGCCAAGTGCCAAGTGTCAAATGCCAACCATCAATGTTTAAAAGTGTCAAGTGCCAATGTGAAATATGCCAAGCGCCAAACGTGTCACGTTTCTTAAAAGAGTTACATTCCAAAATGTGTCATGTTTCCAAAAGTGTTGCGTTTCCAAAAGTGGTATGTTTCAAAAGCGTTGCGTTTCATAAGTGTTGTGTTTCAAAAGCGTTGCGTTTCAAAAGCGTTGCGTTTCATAAGTGTTGTGTTTCAAAAGCGTTGCGTTTCATAAGTGTTGTGTTTCAAAACATAAACGTTGTATTTGTTAAAACGTGTGGCATGCTTCTCCCCCGAGAGAAAAGTGTATAAAAGAGGGGCCGTGAAACTCACCTTAGAGTGCGTCTTCTGATAACTAGAATTCCAACACATGTATGATAATCCCAACTAATGACAACCTATCAATGAGTTTACATAAGTGTGATGACTATTAACCCGAAGGCTAACTAGTCCCCGATTGTCCAGATCTTGACTACGTGTGTTAAAAAGTGTGTTTAAACGTTAACCGGACATCCCAGGCCGACCCGACATCCCGTTGGTGACCCATTACATCAATCAATAATCAACTTAATATACTCAGATTATCATGAACAATAAACCCCCAATCATATCCTTATCACTATCATCATGAACAAGCCCTAGATCTAACCCAAAATCCCCAAAATGAACAAAACATCATCAATAACCAATTGTAACCTATCTCAATCCTAAATCATCATCAATAATAGTCCTAGATCATTGTTATATCATCTATACAGCAATCAATCATCAAACAATACATAACACCATATAAAACACCATTAACACATGTTAATTTGTATGAAAACTCATTGTTTATGAATTGGTTTTGTTTAGAAAGATATTAGGAAGGTTTTTATCCATGAAAACATGTTTGAATCAGATCTGGACTCTTGGGGTTTAATGAAAACAAATTGAAATGCTTTAAAAATGATTTAGAATGAAGAACACACCTTAGATCTTTGTGTAGAAGATGTTTGTAGGTTAGATTATAAAAAACAAGGGCAAAAACAACTTCCCCAATGTTTAAAGTTGCTAGAGAGTGTTTTGAGGCGTTTAGGGTTTGTGAAATGGTGAAAAATGACAAAGTGTGGTATTTATACTATGTCCACATTCGCCCCTTTTACCTGGGCGAATGTACCCTCCTTCGACCCTTTCATAGGGTCGAACGTACCCTGACTTGGTCGAATGAAATTCTTTCAATTCCATATCCCAGGTTCGCCCCTTTTACATGGGTTGAACCAGGAGTATTGTCCAGGTTCTCCCATTCGATTGGTCGAACCTGGACTCACGTTTTTCTAGTTTTCCAATTTGTCGTGTTTAACGCATTTTAACGCACCCTAACATACGAGCATGCAACCTTGGTCTATGTTTAACATATTTAAGCACGGATGATTATCTACACATCATTTAAACACATCTAAGCATATAATCCACCATACGACAATTAGTCTACACATACACTTAATTAGTTTATGTAATTCACCAACAACGGGACTCGTATCGTGTGTGTGTGTGTGTGTGACTAACCCAATGATCTCCCGAATCATTGGACCCTAGACAATACGGACTGTGTTCCTACTCTACTAACCCCGCCAAGTATGTTTAATAAACGTTTTTCGCTAAGGTAGACTTATGTGTTTACAAAATGTTGACCCAAACATGCTGGGTGTCACAAATATTTGTATGTTGAGCTTAGAATGTTGTACGCGTACCAAGTGTTTGATGAAATGTCTAGATTAGAATGAAGTGTGAATTTGTATGCAAGACTTGACAAAAATGAAAGTAATGCGACAATAGATACAATTGATAGCGGGTTAACATGAGGATTGTACGTTAAAGAATATTCATGTGGGAATTTAGTTGATTGTATGATTTGGTAAGAAGCTTGCCTTATTAGCGTGTACATTATGCTTAAATTATGTGATGTACACTATGTGTTGGATTAATTTGTAAGATGAATGATCTTTTATGTTAATGAGATTTGAATATGATGACATGAAAGGACAAGGATGATGGACTCAAGCGTGGAAGGCTAATGGGTCAAGATGAGGCAAGTAAACAAGCATGAACTTGGAGGACTTGAGGTAAGTGATTTCCCGAACTTAACTCGCATTTATAATATTGAATTATGTTCATATGGAATGGGAATCTTGAAAGAGTAGGTAGCTTATAGTTGTGTTGAGGTAAGAAACTTGGTAATGGGTCAATCTTAGATTTACCATGCTAGGTTTTATATAGAGGAGACAAACGGTCGTCAATGACAAGATGACTCCTCGATTTGGGAATGATGAAGTAGTATGTGCATATGAAAACCACCTGCGTGAAGTGTAGGCGTCAAATTGGTAGTCAATTGTAAAACTATGTCCAATGTGCGCTAATGCGCCTAAGGATGACCAATAGTAATGTGATATTGAAAATGATGGAAAACTAAGTCCGTAAGGGGCTTAAACCATTCCAAACCAGTTATTGGGTCAAAAACAATTGAATTAAATCAAGTAGTGTCGCCTTCAGATGGCTAGATTGGGTTTGTTGCCTTTAATGGCATTTTGGGAATTTAAAGGTTCATTAAATGTTAAATCTAAGAACCGAGTCACAATTAAACAAACCGGATGGTGTTTTCAGCCAAACAAGCGTCCAATGGGTTGGTAATATGATTGTTACAATTTGAAGGGATAGGGAACCTAATCCGGGCGGACGCGGCCTCTCTATCCCCGCTTAACAGAAGATCCGCGGAAACGGGCGCGTAACACAGTTTCGGCGGAAAGGACTTGGGTCACAACACTACACACCTGTGTGAAGCACGCGCGCATCTACCAACGTGCGGGCTGCTTCATATCACAAACATTCTTGAGTACGAGGTACGGAAGATCAAGAGTCAAGAAGATCTACCCGCACGGGATCACTGACACCACCAATCGGATAAGGACACGTGTCCGCGGTTGCCCAACAACCACTGAGGTTCAACAGTGACGTGACTGGTTCCATGCTTCCACCATGCTGCCACTACTGTTCTGACCAGGCATGCTTACCCCCCGTCAGAGGTCACGTCAGACGCTGGCAGGTAAGTCGACCATGCCGGTTCAGAACAACATAACTCCAGGGACCAATCGCAAGCCGCCACGTGTCCACCTGTAAACTCGCCGGTGACGTCACCTACAGTGGACGTCCTTTTCCCGCCCTTTTTAGAGACCAAGGGAAGTTGGGCCAGGGCAAAGCCCAAAGATCACAAGACTCGTCGTGGGCTTCTTCTCAAGCCCACGACCTCCATTATAAATAGAAGACATCAACTCTCTTCAAGGGGATCGAAAATTAATTACTTGTAACATAGAGCTAGGATTACTCATATGCTTTGTATACTCTCAAGTAATAATAGACTCGGCTCTTCACAGTGGATGTAGATCATACTCGACTGAATCACTTATATCTTCGTGTTCTTACTTCACTCACCACACATTCACATATATTCACTTCCCTGGGTTAATCCAAAGGTTTGGGTAAAGGAACGTACGAGTAGTAACATAAGTATAACACACTCGGTGATTAGTGATAATCCCCGGGATACTTATTGTTTCTTCATTGGCGCCATCCGTTCGGTTACAACATAATCTTCTTTTAACCCACCCATGGCTGAACCCAACCCCAACACAACTGTCACCAACCAGACGGAGGACGTTGATGTCCAGCTCACTGGGAATGACGGTACCCCAGCCACTGTCGTAAAACAGTTCACCTCACGCATCCAGAAGCCTGCCTTCGAGGTGCGTGACGTGGAAACTGGGGAGGACAGTGGCGACAACTCCGAGGAGGACCCGGATCAGTGGCTCCTTTGTCAGGGCTCAAAAAGCGCTGCTATCTACCAGCGGATGCTCATAAAACAAGCAAAAAAAGAAGGGCAAGACCCTAACTTATGGCTCCTCACCAAAAAAGAGCCATAAGAGCAAAGAAACCACCGGTCGTCGTAGTGGTCGTGACGGGGAGCTCGGCGAAAACGCTGGAGCTCGGGGCCGCACCAACACACACGACGTCTCGGACGGTTACGAGTCGACAAGTACGGACTCTGACCGTAACGGAAGGGCTCACATCCGTCTCCCACACCACAAGGATGTGGACGACGATTTGGTTAAACCTTTCCGCCCGAAATCTTTCGCGGAAAAGTCAAAATTCATCGCCCGTATAGCAACGGCTGCAATCCCCAGAACAGCCAAACTTCCCAGCAGCATCGGCAAGTACGATGGCCTGCGCGACCCAGATGACCACATTCACGACTTTGAGTGTGTAGGAAGTTCGGTTAACTGGCCGGTTCAGGTTTGGTGCCATCTTTTTGCCCAAACATTGACCGGCGCAGCCAGGGTTTGGTTCGACAATCTCCCCACGGGGAGCATTGCCGACTTCGACGATCTCACCGACAAGTTCGGTAACCATTTCTCGCACCTAAGAAAGCACAAGAGAGACAAGGTGCACATCGTTCTGTGCCGCCGGATGACTACGAGTCCATCGAAGATTTCATTGTTCGCTTCAACAAGGAGGCCCTTCAGATAGGCTACGGCAACGAACTCACCCGTGCTGCGTTCATCCACAACGTGCGCAACCCAGAACTCATGAAATGCCTTACAGGCAAAGACGGCATCCCAGAGTCCTAGGATGACACCACCATAATAATAATAATAATAATAATAATAATAATAATAATAATAATAATAATAATAATAATAATAATAATAATAATAATAATAATAATAATAAGAACAAGGGAAAGTCCGTTTGGAACCGCATCTCCAGCTCAACAGAAGAGGAAAAGTACTCTCCCGCAAATGATGCTCGCCACATCATCAGCGGTAAACAATCAAGGGAACAGCGTGGTCATTCCAATAAAATCCACGACTGGACCCTGCTGGTCAAGAGCCCTTCTCAAGTCTTAAAGACGGAACAAGTCATCCTCAAGGAGCCCAAACCCCTTGGGAGAAGACGCAATGTAGACACATCCAAGTTCTGCGAGTACCACAACGACTTCGGCCACCTCACAGACAATTGTTACAGCCTAAAGATGGAGATTGAGACTGCCCTGAAGTCTGGACAACTTGGTCATCGAGTTAAAAATGTCCACCGCGCGGCTAAGGGCCAAGCTGGCGACGATACACAAGCGGAAGGATCGCGGAAAAAAATCTGTGACTTAAACACGCACACTGCCACCATCATCCCGCGCCATCAATGCAACATGACAAGGCCGGGAAAGAAGAGCCAGCAAGGAAAAAGAGCCCGGGTATTAATAAGCAATGACTCCTGGAAGGAGGCGGAAATCATCCTACCCAAAGTCCGCGGTGGGGCATTCTGCACCGCCCCTCTAGTCATCACTGCCGTCTTCGGTCATTATCGAACAAGGTATATGTTCATGGATGGCGGTAGCAGCACATACATCATGTACGACTAGTGTTTCCAGCAATTGGATGAGGAGGACAAGGTGAAACTCGTCCCCGTGAATGAGCCGATCTCCGGGTTCATTCATGAAACAATCATGCCCCGTGGTATGATCTCTATGCCAGTAACAATGTTTGATGGCACACATGAGTGCCCGGAAATTTGCGACTTCATGGTTCTGCAGCAAACTCCAACCACGACATCTTATTGGGTCGCGAGGGCATCGCATGCTTCAACGCCAACGCCTCCACAGCTCACGCAATGGTGGGATTCCCAACCAAGACCGGCATCACAATCATTCGAGGCAACAAAGACTGTCATTCGGCTGAAGCTGCCAAACCACCAAAAATGGTCAAAACAGACGCCCGCACGGAGCCGGAAAAATGGGTTCTCAACCCTAAATTTCCGGAGCAAACGGTGGTCATAGGCCATGCAATCTTCGACTCCATCCGCAACCACCTGAAACAGCTACTGATCCACAACATCGATGTTTTCGCATGGCAACCAGCGGACATGGTCGGTGTCCCGCGAGAAATAGCGGAACACAAGCTCAACGTATACCGATCAGTCGAGCCGGTGGTTCAAAAGAAAAGAAGCATGGGGCCTGAGAAAACAAGGGCCATGAACGAGCAAGTCACCAAGCTGCTCAATGCGGGTATATTACGACCCATCCGGTACCAATCTTGGCTCGCAAATCCAGTCATGGTCACAAAGTCTAACGGCAGCTGGCGCATGTACGTCGATTATAAAGATCACAACAAGGCGTGCCCCAAGGAATGCTACCCACTCCCAGAAATCGGTCTAAAAGTGGATTCCTTGGCCCCTTACCGCTTCAAGTGTTTCCTTGACGCGTATAAGGGATACCGCCATATACAGATGGCAAAGGAAGACGAGGATAAGATGGCCTTCCGCACTAACATGGGCATATTCTGCTACACAAAAATGCCATTCGGTTTGAAGAACGCGGGCGCCACATACCAGCGCCTCATGGACACGGCTTTCGTCGAAATAGGCGTGCACCTAGAGGTGTATGTGGATGACCTAGTCATCAAAAGCAAAGAAGAAAGCGACATGCTGCGAGACATCCAACAAACCTTCAACCAGTTGCGCAAAGTGCGCATGAAGCTAAACCCAAGCAAGTGTTCCTTTGGAATGGAGGAGGGCAAATTCTTGGGCGTCATCGTTACTCGGGACGGATTCCGTGCCAACCCGGAGAAAGTCCAAGCGATCGAACGAATGCCCTCCCACGCTTCAATCAAAGAAGTCCAAACGTTGATGGGACGTCTAGTAGCGCTCAACCGGTTCTTGTCCAACTACGCTTCAAAATCGTTCCCATTCGTGGATACCCTGAAAAATTGCTTAAGGAAGAGCAACTTCCGTTAGATAGTGGACGCAGAAGCCGCCTTCCAAGCAATGAAGCAGTGCCTCATGAATCTACCAACCCTAACGGCACCCACACCAAAGGAACCGCTCACACTCTACCTCTCCGTTACAGAGCGGGCGGTAGGAGCATTCCTTTTGGTAGATCGCCAAGGGGTACAAACGCCGATCTACTACATCAGCCGCACCTTGCTTGACGCGGAGACAAGGTACACCATCATGGAAAAACTGGTTCTAGCTCTTGTACATGCGTCTCGAAGACTACGGAGGTATTTTCAGGAACACCCAATTAACGTCCTCACAGACTACAAGAGCAGCGATGTCCTATGCAAGCCAGAACTTTCGGGTCGACTGGCGAAATGGGCAATTGAGCTCGGAGAGCATACCATATATTACAAGCCACGACCCGTGATCAAAGGGCATCTTCTCACTGACTTCTTCACTGAAATACTAGCCGACAAAATTGAAGAATGCAAAGCCGAACAATCCCCCGCACCAACTCAAAGCCCATCGCAGAAATGGTCCCTTTTCACAGACGGGGCCTCTAACGATGACAGCTCAGGCGCGGGTTTACGCCTTATCAGCCCAAATAAACATGAGTTCACATACGCCATCCGCCTCGACTTTAAAAGCACGAACAACGATGCGGAATACGAAGCGCTGCTGGCAGGCCTCCGTATCGCGGAAATAATGGGGGCCAGGCACGTGGAGGCACACGTGGACTCATTACTTGTCGCTCAACAGATAAACGGGGTCTACGACACCAAGGACGAAACCAAGGCATTATACTTGGAACAGGCCAAACACTCATGCGCAAATTCGATTCCTGCACCATAGAACACATCAGGCGCAACGAAAAAAAACCAGCGGATGCATTGAGTAAAATAGCCTCTACAGTTTTTGAGCACATGGCAAAAGAAGTCCGCATCGAAGTCCTCAGTACCCCATCTGTCCCACTGAGACAAGTTAACGTCATCCAAACAGGCAGCGCGTCCTGGATGACCCCTATCAAAGCTTACTTATCATCCGAGATCCTGCCTGACGATAAGTCAAAGGCCCGGAAAATACAACACAAAGCCCTACACGATCAACTCATGAACGGCATATTGTAACGCCGATCTTACTTGGGACCACTCCTCCGCTGCGTAGATTCCGCAGATGCACTGTTCCTCATAAAAGACATTCACGAAGGCACATGCGGATTACACGCGGGACCACGGATGGTGGTCGCCAAAATCATGAATGCAGGGTACTATTGGCCGGGCATGCACACTAACACGGTCAAGGAACTGCGCAAGTGAGATAGTTGCCAACAGCACGCGCCAAATACCCTGCGCCCAAAGAATGACTTAGTAGCGGTCACGCCAACATGGCCTTTTAAAAAATGGGCGATCGATCGATCTAGTTGAATCATTTCCCGCGGCTCCGGGGAACGTCAAATTCCTCATCGTGGCCATCGATTACTTCACTAAATGGGTCGAAGCGAAATCCCTGGCCAAAATCGATGGGTCCCACGTAAAGAAATTCATCTGGGAGTTCATAATTTGCAGATTCGGCCTGCCGATGCAACTAGTCAGCGACAACGGCACGCAATTCATAGACAGGATGTTACAATCCTGGTTAGCGCAAATGGGCGTTCAACAAATATTCACATCCGTTGCGCACCCACAGGGAAACAGCCAGGTCGAAAGAGCTAACAGAAGCATAGTGGAAGGAATCAAGGCCCGACTGTGCACCAGGCGTACAGGATGTGTGGACGAACTGCCCCACGTCCTATGGGCCTACCGCACCCTCACTAACACAAGTAACGGTGAAACTCCGTTCAGCCTAACCTACGGGTCCGAAGCGGTAATCCCAGCCGAAATCGGTTGCCCTTCCGCAAGGGTCCTACTAGCCGATAAAAGCAACAACGATGAGGAACTCCGCTTAAACCTGGACTTACTTGATTAGCAGCGAGACCTAGCGGCCATCAAAGAGGCCAAGTACAAAACCCAACTAGGGCGATATTACAACAAGCGTGTCAAAAGGTGCGCCTTCAAGATTGGTGAACATGTCTTCCGCAACAACGAAGCATCCAACGCGGAAAAATCAGGGAAACTGGCACCAACTTGGGAAGGGCCGTACAAAATCCAAGAAATCCTAGGCAAAGGGGCATACGCGCTGGAAAGGCTGGACGACAGGCCCGTCCCACAATCTTCGAACGTGGCCCAATTGCGCTTATGCTATTTGTAATCCTGCTATCACCCCCGGCTACACATGTCGCGGCAATCATCAATAAAAAGAATGTTTGTCTCCTATACTTGTTATTCTACTTGTTTTTTCCGCGCCCAGGTCTTCAAGACAATGCTACAAGCTATGTCGGACTAACGCAGCCTCGTGCTACGGCTAGGATGTAAACGAGTCTTCAAGGTATGCTCACCGCATCCCGGACTCGTATAAACACCTAACCCGCGCTGCAGTCTTCAAGACATAGCCAACTTGTCGGACTGAAACATTTGCGCCGAAGCATCATGCTAAACCTCAGTCTTCTAGACTCGCTCTTAAAGCAAGTCGAACTATACGAGCAGCATGACGCTCCACGGCGCGAATACAAGTCTTCAAGGCAAGGCCTATTCGGTACGCTTGTCGGACTCAAGGCACAAGTTGTGTCATGCAATGGTCTTCAAGGCAAAAGTCTTCAACACTTAAACGCCAGACCATTTACTAGACACACGCGCTAACTCTTACTTACACACTGGGTGACGACTTGGTTAAATAAGTTCAACAGGAGTTAACGCGAGGAAACACAAGATATAACAAACCAAATTTTTTGCATTAATATTGGGAATTAAAAACCCAAAAAGTATTTACAGGAAAACAAAGCAACGAAAAACCTAACTATCGGAGCCGCTAAAGTCCAATAGTTGCTCCTCGGTCTTCGGCTGCTCCTCATCATCCGGGCGCATCCCGGAGAACCCTTCACCAGTTACCTTCCGCCTCTCTTCTTCCAGCCGTAACCTTTCAGCCTTCTCGCCCAGTTCGTCAGATTTTTCGATGATGTAGCGAAGGGCAGCGGCGGGGTCAACATGGCGATTGCAGTCCGCCACAATCTGAAGGACGGGGAACTCAAGTGTGTCAAACTTGGCGAGTTCCGCCAGATACTCGTCCTTCAGGGGCTTCCCATAATGCTCCGCGTCAATAATGAGGCCATTATTCTGCGCATGGAGAAAGCCATCTTCAAACCCTTCGCCTTACCCATAAGCATGGGCGGTGGCGGCTATGCTAGCGACATGGTCACCAAGCTTCGGTTCCTGCCAGAATCGCTTGAAAATCTGCAATAACGGAGATAAAGTTAGTAACATCTTATAAGGAAAGCAAAAATTAGAAAGAAAGCGGATAAGATTAAAGCTTACCCCCTCATTCCCGTTGGTCATCAACTAGTGGAGGGATTCCCGCATCTGCTCCTGCTCCACCACTGAGGCGTCCAGCAAAGATTTGGTTGCCTCAGCCTCTGACATAGCGGCCTCGCGATCCTTTAGAGTTGCATCCCTTTCCAGCTGGAGCGTCTCCTTCGCCTCTAACATAGTGAACCGCTCTTCCTCAAGAGTGGTGAGGCGGGAATTGGCCTTATCAAGGTCGGCAGCCTTAGACTCCAGCTGCTTGCGCATGTCCACGAATTTGACAGTGCGCTAGGCAAGAGCCTTGGATTTCTTTTCGAGCTCATCAAGGTTCGCCTTGCTGGTTTCCTTCAACTGTTGGATCCTCTCCTTTAGTTGCCGCCTCTCCTCGTTCGTGCGGTTACAGGCCTCGGTCCACTGCCTCTTCTCCGCTGCCGACTCGGACAAAAGCTTCCTCGCCTCTTCCTCAGCACGATGAGCACGGCGGCGGTATTCTTCAACACGAGACTTCATGGCCGCCTCTTTTTCAGCAAAGGCGGCCTTCTCAGATTTCAAGCGGGCCAGATCACGCTGCATGGCGGTGTCGCGCCGCCGAAGGGAGTCCATCATGGCCAGCTGACTCGCTTGACCGATGCACATATTTGTGATCAAGTCAGGACGACTCAGGCTGTCCTGATAGGCCTGCTCGTAAGAGGGCACCGCCCCACTGACAAACTCCTCGGCGGCCAGGGAGTTGGAGAATAAAGTGCTCTCCCTAACCGTCCAACGAGGCCGCCAAATAGTATCACCACCAACCCAGTTGGAGCCATCATACTCCCCAGTAGGTTCCCTGCCCCCGCGCCGGGCGGCACACTCCCCGCCCGGCGATCAACCGAATGACCCCCGGCGCCTCCCGCCGGAGGAGTCATCTTGGAACTCAAAGCTTCATCGGCCTTTTTCTTGGCCTCAGCAAGGAGCCTTCGCTCCTCTGAGCGCAGCCGTTCTACCTCAGCCTTCTTGGCGGCTTCCTCGGCTTCCGCCTTTCTGGCCGCCTCAGCCTTAGTGGCCTCATCAGCTTTCGCCTTCAAAAGGGCCCCAGCCTTAGCGGCTTCATCGGCCCTAGTCTTCTTAGCCAACACCGCCTCCTTACACAGACGTTCCTCCTCCCTCTTTCTCTTGGCTTCCGCTATCTCTTCAGCAGTGCAGACAGGCGGAGGGGGAGGACTAGGCGTCACCTTCGGCGCCACAGCTGCAGAACGGAAAATACTTAGCGAAAAAAAACATATAATAATAATAATAATAAAGGAGGGTCTAGCATACGTACCAAGGATCTTCTTCACCATTTTTTGAAGATGAGGCTGGCGCACAGGTGGGGCGCCTATATCAAATGAAAACGTAGGAGCGCCAGGCTCCTGCGATTGTATAACCTTGGCAGGGGACTTGCCCTTGTCCCCCACACCACTGCCCTTGTCCCCCACACCACTGACTTCTTTGGAGCCTCCAGCGCTCCCGCTAGCCCCGCTGGTCCCACCAGCACCCGCCTCGTGGCGACCCCTCTTCCAAGTCTTCAACTTAGATTCCTCATCATTGTCATCTTCATCCGAAGGCGGCCCATCCTTTCGCTTGTGGCGGCTCTTTACATACTCCCCGCCTGTATCTGAAGATCCTGTGTCAGAAGGGGAGGTCACTCGTTTGACCACATAGCCATGCCTACGAGAGGCATGCTTCTTGCGCCTCTGGGAATGTCGCGCCAAGCGCGACACCTCACCAAAGGGGCCAGTGGACTCAGACTCAGCTGGTTCATTTACAAACGTGGAGGAAGGACTAGAGGACTTACGGGTGATGTAATGATGGGCGGGCGGGTTCTCTAGATTCGGATAGTAGAATCTGCCAACGAACTCTTCCAAGAAAGAGACCTGCCCCTCTGGGATCCGCCTCCACTTCAACTTAATCGTCCCGCGGGACTCAAAAACGTCAAACTTCGTCACGCCTGCGCATTCAACAAGATAGTTAGCAAAAAAATTATAAACACAAAAGATACAAGACATAGACAAATACCTTCTTGGGCGATATAAGGCTCCTTCCCCTCACGGATACCTGTGCGGCTGGTATCCAGCAGGTTGTAGGTACCCTCAAACAATCCCTTCAACTCCAGCTTGGTTTTGTGAGTTGTCAGGGTGACGAAACAGGCCTCATCCTTGTAGTTCCGCATCACCACGCGGTCTTTCACCCGCTCCTTAGATGCCACAACCTTCCAAGGCATGGCCACTGGGATTACCCCCTTCTTCAAGTAAAAAAACTTGTCCTTCCACCCATGGAGGGACTTAGGAACCTCTGTCACTATCACCAGAACCTTGGGCCAAGGTTTGAAAGTAAACCATGACTCATCCCGGGCCATGTAATAAAATACATTGAACCGATCAATGGTCGGTTCAATATCCAATGCCCGGCATTGGTTCTCAAAATGCCCCAACCGGAGCATCCCAAACCCACTAACCTAGGACACCGCTATCCCATACTCTATCAGAGTATCCAGTTGGAAGCGGGTGCAAGGCAGGAGGAACCCGCACTTAGAAAAGTGGGACTCATAGAAGGCAAGCTTGCCCTCCGGTGGGGTCAGGATCGTATTCCCTGGACCAGGCAACTCCGGTTCCCACTCCGGCAAGATGCCATGGTCAGCACAAAATACAGAGAACGTTGCAGCGTTCCACTTACATGGAGTGTTAGCTGCCAACTTCCTTTCTTTCACCTTTATCTTTGGAACATTGGGTTCTATCTCATGACTATTGACCTCAGATTCATCATGATGAATCTCACCAATCGGAGAGACGTGAGTTGAAAGGTTGGACATTATAAAGAGGAAGACGAAAGGTCCAAAGGAAAGGGAAGGAAAACAACTCGGTGAAGTTTCAAGGAAATCTTCAGTTGTCACCGGAGAACTTGCCGGGAAACTTGAAGATTACTCGGAAACTTCAAAGTTTGATCTGAAAAGATGACGATTGATCGGAGTATTCGAGAGGATTTGTGAGAAGACTTTGAAAGTGTAACCGTTCCACAAAGCCCTCCAACATATATATATATATATACCCATTGCATTTATGGCAATGGGACCCACAAGGAAAAAGCAACTGTCTCGTCTTCTCATCTGGAGGCTAGAGATGAAGACACGTGGCACATGCATCATCGGACGGCTCACAACAGCGCGTGTGCAACAAGCCATAGCTGGCAACCGTTCAGTCTCTGGACACGTGTCAACAAACCTCACAATCTCACAAAATCAACCGCGTGCTCACCCACGCGCCTGACACAAGCCACGTGAAGCAAGGCACGTGGCACTACCCTCATCACTCGTTTAATAACAGAGACGTGTGGCGGCCACGCGCCTGACACTAGACTAAAAGCCTCCTGCAAAACGTCTGGGGAGACATAAAGCAGACAACGTGTCAGACAGCTCTCTGACACGTCTGCTAAACTTCCCCATAACGTTATCCACATTCGAATTCCAGTTGCCTTAAATTCAAATGATTGATGACAAAATAAATGCATCACCCAGCATTTACTCCAAGTATGGGAACGCATTTATAACAAGATATGGCCCGACACGTCATGGCCCGCGGAGCTTTGACGTAGACGCGGACAAAGACGTTGTCCGCCCCCTCCCCTCTAAAGATAAAGCATGATACGTCATGGCCCGTGGAGCTTTGACGTAAAGGCGGACAAAGACGTTCTCTGCCTTCCCCCTTCACAGAAGAGGCATGAAACGTCAGAGTTCGTGGAATTTCGACGTAAACGCGGACAAAGACGTTCCCCGCCTACCCTACGACAAAACTACAGGAATGGGCGAGCTATCATCCACGACTCTTTTTTTCAGTCTAGCGCTCCACCTCATCTCGAATCAAGAACAGGAGAAGCCCTAGACTAGGGGGACTTGAAGGGATAGGGAGCATAATCCGGGCGGAAAGAACTTGGGTCACAACACTACACACCTGTGTGAAGCACGCGCACATCTAACAACGTGCGGGCTGCTTCATATCACAAACATTCTTGAGTACGAGGTACAGAAGATCAAGAGTCAGGAAGATCTACCCGCAGGGGATCACTGACACCACCAATCGGATAAGGACACGTGTTCGCGGTTGCCCAACAACCACTAAGGTTCAACAGTGACGTAACTGGTTCCATGCTTCCACCATGCTGCCACTACTGTTCTGACCAGGCATGCTTACCCCCCGGCAGAGGTCGCGTCAGACGCCGGCAGGTAAATCAACCATGCCGGTTCAGAACGACATACCTCCAGGGACCAATCGCAAGCCACCACGTGTCCACCTGTAAACTTGCCGGTGACGTCACCTGCAGTGGACGTCCTATTCCCGCCCTTTTTACAGACCAAGGGAAGTTGGGCCGGGGCAAAGCCCAAAGATCACAAGACTCATCCTGGGCTTCTTCTCAAGCCCACGACCTCCATTATAAATAGAAGACATCAACTCTCTTCAAGGGGATCGAAAATTAATTACTTGTAACATAGAGCTAGGATTACTCATATGCTTTGTATTCTCTAAAGTAATAATAGACCCGGCTCTTCACAGTGGACGTAGGCCATACTCGACCGAACCACTTATATCTTCGTGTTCTTACTTCACTCACCACACATTCACTTATATTCACTTCCCTGAGTTAATCCAAAGGTTTGGGTAAAGGAACGTACGAGTAGTAACATAAGTATTACACACTCGGTGATTAGTGATAATCCCCGAGATACTTATTGTTTCATCACAATTCTTGAATGGTCAAGTAATGATTTGTGTAACCTATGACCTTAACGGGTCGATTTGGGTAATAATATCATAAGCATTTAATCAACCGAAAGGGGTACTTAATCATATGAAATGGAATCTTATAAGCATGAATGAATGGTGTTAAACAAGTCCCCAAGTGCCCTTAGGAATGGCCTTGAACATAAGTTTAAAGGCGTTCAAAGATTAGGGTAAATCAGGCAAGGAAATGAAGAAAATAAGCCAAATCTGCAGAAGCTACCATAACTTACGGTAGCTACCGTAAGTTACGGTAGCCTTCATTTTTGATATGGTGGACCTCCACTATCTTACGGTGGAAGCTGAAACAGGGGCTACCGTTACGGTGGCCACCGTAATTTACGGTAGACCCCTGAATCTTTTGTTTTGTTTCTTCCTTCCGACATGGGTTATTATGTGTCATTATGTGGGAATGTAAGGATTCTTAAGGTTATTCTAAACACCATGATTGCTCTTAGTAAGAATGTTTAAGATTAAAGGATGGTGGGACATTGAAATGAAATCGTGGAAGTCGTGTATACGTATGTATTGCTAATGTTATTAACCGTATTGTTATGTGAATTACAACGAAGGAGCAGGATAGATGAGGATGATTGCATGAAATTTCAAGGCTAGAATCTAAAGATCGGATTCAAGCTTGTATCTTGTATTAGTCCGAGTTTGCGGAGACAAGTCAAAGAGATTATCTAGCTTCCTTGGGATGCTATTACCATGTTGTAAAAATATTGACTACAGTCACTTACCGAACTAATGATATGGCTATGTGGTGATTGTAGGTTGTATTGTCTACCTCTCAAAGCAAGGAAAGGATGGCGATCGAGCGAGGAGGCGGATTGTACGTGGTCACGGTCACTTAACCAAATAATGATGAGTTTTGTTGAATGCAATAAGAAACAATAGAAGATGTAACACCTAAAATACTTAGTAGATTTGGTTTCTAAACATTCAAGGTTGTTATTAAAGAAATGAATTTTCGGTTGGTATTTCCGCTGCGTATTTTCTGTAATACGGTTTAGGGTGTCACACCAAGGCGAACGACCGTTCACCAAGGTGAACGGGACGTTTGGCCTTCCTAAAACTTTCTGACCTGATTTCATGCATTCTGAACGGCCGTTCACCCTTCCGAACGGCCTTTCGGATTGTCTGATCTGCTTTTGGGTCATTTTAAGCCATTCTCCTTAGCTCGGATGAGTGACTCGACCCTCGTAGACTCGTTTTGAGGTGATTTTACGATGGTCTATGCCTCGGGCTCTACAATCCACTTCGGGAATTGTCTATGCCTTGGCCTTACACGTCGATTACTTGGTTTTCATGGATTCACCCATTTATCAATATCAAGATGGTGACCACCATACACATGGTCATGTTTTGTCTAGTTTGCCATAGCTGAACGCTAAGGCATCATGTCTCAACTATTGTATTTACTATGATTGTTTCTAAGCTACAACCACAATCATTCCCATCATGTCTAATTACCACAATTATTACAAATCCTTAAGTCTAACCTTACTACATAATCAACCACACACTTGTCATCAACAACTCTTTGTCAATAATAACACATCGACAACTTAGGGAATTTAGTTAAAGTAATTCATACAAAAGACATACATATAACGTACCTCAAAGCTTCCCATTTTGGCGAGTGTCCGCCTCGCTCTTGACTTCCTTGACTCAACTTGATTCGCCTATCCAAGCAAACCAAGCTATCATTAGGATCTATTATCAATGTCTTATGACATACACAACCCATACAAGTGTTCAAGTTATCGGATATGGTCTTCACCCAACAACTTACTAATCCGTATTTCATTCAAGCGTTATTACGGAAACTTGGCGGTCACGTTTTGAGTAGTAATTTTATAGGTAAATTTCCTAGTTCACATTTCACCCAATTTCAAGCATCATAACCCAACATCAAGTTATTGTTAAAATTTAGCAACATGGGTCAATAATTAAGCAATTTAAGGCAGATTTTAAAGAGGGCCTTGAGGGTTTTCCTCAAAAGGGTTGAACCCCTCCTTCCCATTATTAATGATGTGATTTCATCGCTATTATTAACAATTGAAGCTTGTGGTTAGGAAATTGATCTCCCCATACACATACAAGCTAGTTTACTTCATAAATTAAAGATTAATTTCCCCACTAATTTGAGCTCATATCAAGAACCCTAGTTTTGGAGATTATCATCAAATCAAAAGTTTTAACATACCTGTTGTTCAGATTTTGATGGGGATTCGTTTTATGTGATCATGCATCAGATTCACCTTGAATTTCCCCTTTAAACTTGAAGGATTCAGTGTTTTGTATGAGTGTGTGTGTTTTGTGTGTGTTGATGGTGTTTTGGCCGACTAATGTGTCTGACCATCAACACCTTCTTGTTTTTGTTATAACATACACACTCCTAGTTTGTATGTATGAAAACTGTAGTCCTAAAGTTTGCACAATGTTTAGTTGGTCATTATTTTATTCTAGACAAGTCTTTAGTATTTGGCATACATACATACATATATATATATATATATATATATATATATATATATATATATATATATATATATATATATTAAAGTAATACTTAACCCATGTTCCTAATGGGTTAATTTTATTAAAAATAGAATTTTCGAAATTTGGGTGTTACAGTTAAGGCTTAGGAAAACTACAGGGACTAAAAGTGTAAATTTAGAAAATAAAGTTAACCAACTTTTTTAACTTAGTTAGGCTAAAGGGCGGAGGGTGTAGCAAATTGAGAAAATAAAGGACATAATGAGTGCAAATGAAAGACAAAGGACAAAATGTTCAACTTGTGTAATAAATAAAGGACAATCTGTGTACTTTTATCTAAAATAAACTTTATATGGTTTTTTTTTTTTCCTTTGTAATCAAGATGAGAACCTTTTAACTTAATATGTCTATTGATTGTTAGTCTTATTTATTATATTTATCATGCAAATAGATCTAATTTTACAATTATTTCATCTTCACATTTTATGCTTTTTTTAGTATTGCAAAAGGGCCGCATTTTTCTATTTGCTTTAGGCCCCCATAAAGTTTGAGTCGACCCTATGTATAATCTCATATAAAACCTAGCTCACTCTCAACATCTTCACTTTCAAATACGATATTTATCATCAGAAGATGAGATCTGTCGTTGAAATTGTTTATTATCGTGCTAAGATTCAGCGTTTTTTGGTTTTTACTTAAGCTCGTTTTATTTTGTTGCTTGTTAAACTCAAAATGTGTTGAATTATATTTCTGCGTGATACATTTGTAATTTGTTTAGGTTTTATGTCTGAGAATAAAATGTTGAAGTCTATGCATTCATGTAACGTGTTAAGGTTAGATCAGTATCCCTTTCCTTATTGTCCTAGAAGTAGCAATCCCATGTCCCAAAAAGTTTGGTAACATTTATTATTAGACGACTACTTAAGACCTCTCTAAGAGTATGTGTATTGTGGGGGGGGGGGGGGGGGGGGGGGGGGGGGGGGGGTTTGTTTTGTTGACGGGGCTTGATGGAGGTTTTATGAATTAAAATATTAATAACTAGTTGATTACCCCGGGAGGGTCCCGGGGTTGAAAAATCTAATTTTACGTGATAACCTATTGCAAATGGCTCAAGTTAACTAACCACAAAATCTCTCAATCATTGCATGTTCATAGTATTCTAATCAGTAATAACTCATATTCCTTAATCTAAAACCTAATCAGTAATCATCTAAAGAATCACTTATGTAAGCTGCAACTATTAAAAAACTCATCACTTATGGCGATTGGGCTGATTTTCAACATCGTAGATAACAACCTGGTTTAAAAGAAAAAACATGATTAATGAATAACATGAACACTTTGTGTGTTTTTTTCCTGTATGAACGAAACTCCACAAAAAATAGTCGATTTTTCTCCGTTTTTTATATAGAACTATGGTACTCGTTGAAAAGATAATAAAACGCTCGTTAATTTGGTGTAATTTTTTTCTTTAAAAAATCCCGTATATAAAAGATATAATCGTTTAAAAATTATGGGAGGATACATGAGAGAAAATTTTAAATTTATTTTTAAATTCTTTTTTTCCTAAAATAATTCAATTTAATTTAAGGTTTTATGTTTATCTTTTTTTTTAATTAAAAAAGGAAATAGTTCAAAAACACTAAAATCTTTCAATTATGATGCCACGTGGCACTCTCAAGGGGAGGTTGAGTCCTCCATTACACGCCACGTCAGCATATACGTTTTCTTTTATATATATACTAGCTGTTTCCCCGGTAGGGTCACGGGGTTGAAAAATCTAATTTTACGTGATAACCTATTGCAAATGGCTTAAGTTAACGAACCACAAAATCTCTTAATCGTTGCATGTTCATAGTATTCTAATTAGTAATAACTCATATTCCCTAATCTAAAACCTAATCAGTAATCATCTAAAGAATCACTTATGTAAGCTGCAACTATTAAAAAACTCATCACATCTCTCTAATTTCTCACATTCTAATGACTTTTATAATTCCTAACCTAATCAACTAAACAAACACTTAAGTTGGAAGTTGTAATCATTGCATCTAATTATGCCACGTGGCATAATCAAGAGATTGTTGAGGCCACCATTGAACGTCACGTCAGTAACTATTAATTCTTTCTGGGAGTGTCACGGGGTTGAAAAATATAACCATTCTAATAATACTAATACAAATAGTAATAATTATTACTCTTGTAATTAAATAAATAAAAAAATAACCTTGCTATAAGGTGACACCATGTGTTGCAGTGTTACACGATTCTTTCTCCTAACTTCTCTTGATGAAGTATACCTAGTAAAATTCCAATGATAACATGGCGATTGGGCTGATTTTCAACATCGTAGATAATAACCCGGTTTAAAAGAAAAAACATGATTAATGAATAAAATGAATACTTTGTGTGTTTTTTTCCTGTATGAACGAAACCCCATAAAAAATAGTCGATTTTTCTCCGTTTTTTATATAGGACTATGGTACTCGTTGGAAAGATAATAAAACGCTCGTTAATTTGGTGTAATTTTTTTCTTTAAAAAATCCCGTATATAAAAGATATAAACGTTTAAAAATTATGGGAGGAAACATGAGATATAAAATTTTAAATTTATTTTTAAATTCTTTTTTTCCTAAAATAACTCAATTTAATTTAGGGTTTTATGTTTATCTTTTTTTTTTTTAATTAAAAAAGGAAATAGTTCAAAAACACTAAAATCTTTCAATTATGATGTCACGTGGCACTCTCAATGGGAGGTTGAGGTCTCTATTGCACGACACGTCAGCATATACGTTTTCTTTTATATATATATAGATATAGATAGAAGTGAGATAAATGGATTTAGGTGGGCTTTATTAAAGTAGGTGTGTAGTACATGAGAGACTTGACGGGGCTTTATAAATTATTGAGTAATTATTGCTTAACTATTGCTTTTTATTTAAAAAAGTAAGAATATTTCATTAATTTAAAAAAAGACATTACAAATACTTAAAAAAACGAAATATTACAAATACTAAAAAAAATTAAAAATACTACTCGTCTTCATCATCGTTGTCCCCTACATCTTCATGATCTTCGTCTTCTTCTTGTTGTTGTTGAGTTGCGCGAATCGCCGTGCTTGCTCGATCAAATCCGCCTTCAACGCGTTATGTAGATCCTTGGAACGCAACATTTAACTATTTGTTTGGGTATTTTGGTGTAAATGGTTTGAAATTGGTATACTATTTTTTTTTATGCAAAATGACCGTTTAACAACAGTCAATAACGTTCATATCCTTGAACCAACCACCCTTCACGCTCGCGATGGCTATCTCGGTGGACCTCCATAGCGCACCCATAGTGCCCGGAGGGTAGTGTTCCCGGCGCTATAGGTGGCATCAAGCCCCCTTGGAGCCCTGATCAAACCCATTACAGATGGCGTAATGAGCTTAAAACAGTCAATTATAATTATGAACCGATACTATGTTGGAAATTTAGAACGTGAATAGAGGTTTTATTTCATATGGTGAAACTCTTGAGTAGAGTTCTTAATGCCATTTGATGAGGTTTTATTTCATCTGGTGAAACTCTTGAGTAAAGTTCTTAATGCCATTTGATGAGATTTTATTAGAGTCTTAATTAGAGTCTTAAGTCTTTATTTAAGTGTCTAATAAAGTGAAGCCTTTCACCATCCTAACTCTTATGTAATTAGTAGTCTATGTGCCTTATTTAAAAGAAGAAACAATATATATGAGAAACACACACAACAAATTCATATTCACTCAAATACAGTGATCAATTGCTGCAGCAAAACCTTTTCAGAAACAGTCTTGTTCCGGTTTCTTTTCAGGCAACTGGGATAGTCCGCAGTGCACCGCCGCACTGTTGAACCGGTGTACCCTGAGAACAGACGATGAATCTGTTTAAGGGAATTGTGTCAAACACAAGCCCGGTTCCTTTTTCTATTCTGTTACAGTTTATTGCAGCAAGTACAAAGAATCGGAAACCTGCGAGTTTCATGTACGAGAGGTGTAGCGGCTACTATTATGTAAGTTTTCTTACAAACTTAAAAAGATTAGTAAACAAACTTTCATGTTCTTCCTAAGGAATTTGGGTTCGCGAAAGTTTGTAAGTGTTTTCTTTTGGTACATCGAATTGGATTACATTCATGATGAGAATGCAATCTTTAATCCGAAAGATTGTTTGACTAAAAGAAATTTTGATTTAATTTTCGGATTCATGGGTTTTGAGTTGTGTTTAGATAAACCGGACTATTAACATTTCTAATATGTGTTTAAACAGATTTTGAAATATTGAATTTCTAATGAAAGCATTAGAAAAGACAAATTATTTGAAAACCCATGTAAACTTGGTTGATAACGTTTTCTTTCTAGTAAGCGTATTAGAAAGATAATTTCAAAGTATTTGAAAATAAAGGGTTTCAAAATATAAGGTTTTGAAACATGTATTTATAACAAACGTGTTACAATCGACAACGTTGAAAGAATAACGTGCCATGGAACATTTCTAATATGCGTATTAGAAATTTCCACCTGCGGAGTTCTACCGCGAGGCGTGTGACACATCAGGATCCAAGTCAACGGTCACAATAAACGACGTCTAAATGTAAAAACATACGTAAACAAAAACCATGCATAAGTTTAAAACCAACATTCAACAGTGCGGAAGCATTTAAAGTTTACAAAAGTCATGCAGAAATAAAACATAAGTTCAAAAGTTCATAAATCCAAAACGTGCAATGAGACCCTAGACGCGAGACGACTCCAGTGCGACCTCGTGCGCCTATCCGACAGCTGCTACCTTAGCGACCTGAGAAAACATGCTAAAAGAGTCAACATATAATGCTGGTGAGTTCACAGGTTTTAATTAAACGTTTAAAGTGATCCTTCGAAAACCGTTACCATCACAGTTACTACTATGCTTGTGAGAACGCTAGCTAGGCGCAGAATAAGATACTCATACGGGTGAAACCATTGCTGACTATGCCGTTTACTGACCCTTAGTTTCCTATGGGCTACCGTCATCACCGGTAGACCTTGTTTTATTAGAGACAATATGCACCCGCCCGGTCCAACCGTCAAGTGGGGCTTGTCAGTTCCCAATAGCGCTATCCATATTTCCCCGCCATATACCCATGTTAGTGGTTTCTAAGGAACTTTTTGATGAACCGTATAGTACGATAAGTAAGCCATAGTATAACGTGATAAAGAGTCATGAGCCATAAGAGTTTAACAAGTCATAAGTCATAAAAGAGTTTTAAGCATGTTTCTCCCCCGAAAACATAAACCGTAAAATGTGGGGCCGTGAACTCACCTTAGGTTGCGTATTCCGTTTAAGAGTAAACCGTATGTGTGATATGAGTAAACCGTCTGTAAGATATGATAGCCCCAACTATTGGCGACCTATCATAAGATATGTGTCAAGTTAGACTAATAACCCCTCGGGTTCATTAGTCCCTAAGTCCAGTCCATGACCATTATGTGTCCGAAAAGCGTGTTTGACCGACAACCAGACTACGTAAGACAAGACTCGACATCCCATTGGTGACCCGACATTCCACGTGTTCATCTCATACACAAACATACACAAAACATGCAACTTAGTACTTAACATGCGTTAAAGTTCAATGATTCTAACACATAGGTCAAATAACGTACAAACAAGTCCAAACACGTGTTACTATGTTACTAGGCATGTCACGGGGTTCCTATCATGTTCCTAGGTGTCAAATCGGGTTTCGGGATGTCAAAATACACTTATAACAACATTACACGCGATTAGGAACTTAGCATGCAATTAGGAAAAGTTAACTAGCGATTAGGAGTCATAAGACATGCTATTCTGAAGTTAGCTAGCAATTAGGATCACAATTGCATGGTGGGTAGGCGATTAGGTCATAAGACATGCTATTCTGAAGTTAACTAGCAATTAGGATCACAATTGCATGGTGGGTAGGCGATTAGGCTTCCTATTCAGGCGATTAGGCCCCTAATCGCCTATAGCATAGGCGATTAGGATCCCCAATCGCCTATAGCACAGCTGATATGGTTTTTCGCACGTTTAACCCTCCAAATCAGATCCGAAACGTGTAAAAACACCCAATAATCATCCTAACACATTAACAAACATATTTCAAGCAAAACCCCTAAGTTTTCATCGTTCTAACAGTTCCGAATGCGAGCGTTTTCCCAAAATAGCAACTTAACATGTAAACATCACATCAACATGCAAGAACTTGCCCTAAATAGCAAATATTCAGATTAAATCACATAACCACGTTGTCCGATAGCATCCTACTGTTCTAGCATCATCCTAGAGCAAACCCTAACATCAAACAATCAACAACACACCTCATATCATCCTTAATCATCCAAAATCCTTCAAATGGGTCAAAACATCAAGTATCAACAATACACAACCAAAACCATTCAAACTCCTAGGACATCATCATACTAACTTGTAACAGCCATAAACATCATAATAACACAAAAACAACCATGATTCAATCCTAAAAATTCTATCTTTAATCACATATAACACATATAACACATGTAAAGGTGTGGGTTTGTTTAAAAACGGTTTTAAATGGATTTTCAAAGACAAAAACATTTATAATTCAAGTCTGGACGTTTAGGGAGTAAAATATAATCATTTAAAGGTTTGGGTTTGAAGAACACACCTTGTATTTAAGAGGAGATGATGCAATAAGCTTGGAAATGGTTGTTTTGATGTAAAAATAGGTTCCAGAGGGTGTTTGTGGGTTGAGATAGGTTATGGGACGGCTAGGGTTGCATAAATGATCCTTTGGAGGTCAAGGGTGGTATTTATAGGTGATTCTAGTCGTCAGGTACCCTATAGGCGATTATGCAGCTTTATCAGGCGATTAGGGCTGCTAATCGCCTACCCTATTGGCGATTAGGGCTCTAATTGCCTACCCAAACCTCCTAATCGCCTACCCTATAGGCGATTAGGGCTAATCACCCCCTATCAGCATGCAATTAGGGCTAATCACCTATAATATCATGCAATTAGTGCTAATCACCTATAATATCATGCAATTAGGGCTAATCACCTATAATATCATGCAATTAGGGCTAATCACCTATAATATCATGCAATTAGGGCTAATCACCTATAATATCATGCAATTACGTGTAATCGCTGTTTTAACATATGTAAACACGTATACACATACCGACAAGTCACATAAAGATTATAAACACATAATTCATGAGAACAACCACGTTCACACTCGTTCACCAATTCCCGGGACTCGAGACCTGCGTGTGTTAAAGCCTCAATGATGCACGACTCGACTCGACTGACCCTGTCATGTGTAATGTATGCGCGACTCGCTAAGGTAGACTTACTAAGTTTTCAAAAAGTTAGTTACCGGAGTTTGCCGGGTGTCACATCATCCCCCTGTTGAAAGAATTTTCGTCCCGAAAATTTCCCAAAGTCGAAGAGAGAAAACAAATAAGAAGAAAAATTTTCCGGGTCGTCACATCATCCCCCTGTTGAAAGGAATCTCGTCCCGAGATTCTTTCGGTTTCAACAGTGATGAGTGTCGACCTCTGTGTGTGCCCAGGTAACGTTTCACCAAAATACAACAAGTGAAGGTCATGAACCAAACGTGACAGTAACAACCGGGAAACCACTTTCCCAAATGTGAGTATGAGACAAGAGACCCCCGATCGAAGGCCTACGGGAGACTACTATGATCGGTATAACTAACCCACTGGTACCGTCCAAGTAGCATCCCCAAAGGACCCTCATCGACCCAAAGAATGAGAAACAGAGACCAAACCACAAAGAAAACACCCGAAAACACGAACGCACAACAATGCGGATAAAAGTAAAACCAAAGCGTAACAAGAGATAAGAAAGAATACGTACGGGTAACAGTGTCTGGGTCCACCTGGTTCTCCCTAGCACCGATCACGTAAGCACGAGCACGAGTAATCCAGCCACCGCCTTCATTGTCTCCATCCTTCCCTGCAGTCCCTATGCCCCCTTGATTCAACTTAGGACAGCTTCGCTTGAAGTGCCCCGCTTCTCCACAATGAAAGCAACCCTGGTTCCCCTGTGGAGCAGGGGTAGTAGTAGCAGCAGTCTGAGTCGCCCTGGACGAAAGATTGACCCTACAATCCTTCGCAAGATGCCCTGTCTGCTGACAACGCTCACAACGAAAACTCTCACAAGTACCATAGTGATGAAACCCACAACGCCCACACTTAGGGCTTTTCCCAGCATAGCCCCCTTGTTTCTGGTCCGATGCTGACCCTGAAGCTTCAGCCTTCTTCGCCGCCGGTTGTCGCTGAACCCCCGATGAACTCTTATCCACGCTTTCCCACTTCCTCTTGTTCTCTGCCGGCGCCTTCACAGAAGAGCCCCTAGGAGGCAAGACACCCTCAGAAATCTTCAAGTTGGTCATCTTAGTAGCCGACCGCACAGCCTCTGATATAGTAGCAGGATCCCTAGCAGACACCAATCCTGCAATCTCTGGCACCAAACCCGCAAGATACTGCTCTATCCTCCTATACTCTGGTGTAGACAAACCTGGACACATTACTGCTAGCTCGTTGTGCCTGATCGTGTACTCCTCCACCTCAGAACCAACCATCTTAAGATTCCCATATTCCTGTTCTAACCTCTTAATCTCCTCACGCGGGCAGTACTCATCCTTTAACCTACGCACAAAATCCGCCCAAGGCATGGCGTTGGCCTCCCCGAGACTAAGTGTCTGAGTGACGCAGTTCCACCACGTCAGGGCGGGTCCTACAAAAGTCCCCGAAGCAAACTTCACCCAATCCACTGCTGGAGTCTCACATAAAGCAAACACCGACTCAGTCTTCTCCAACCACCGAAGCAACTCCACAGCTCCCTCCGTACCCTGGAAGCTGAGGGGCTGAAAATCCTTAAACCGCTTGTAGGCAACACCTGCCTGAACCGGAGGAGCAGTAGCACCCATGAAAGTCTGCTGGGCAGCCTGAAAAGCAGCTAGTGCAACGCCCAACTGTTGCTGCATCATCTCATTGAGCTCATCATACGTCAAGGTGATGTTACCACCACCTCTACCCCCACCAGTGCGGCCTCCACGTCATCCCCCAGTGCGTCCTCCAGTGCGTCCTGACATCTTCTGAGAAAGAACAAGAAACAAATACTCAGACCCATCACCAACGCTAAACCAAGAGAATATGAAAAGCCTAGGATCGGGTTCGAACGTGACCATTAATCCCAACACGAGATCCACCAAGTCTTCCATGCATTTCAGCTTATGATTTCGTGTGCACCCAAAATGATAAATTGCTCTACATGGTCCTCAAGGCGTGCCCCGAGCTCGAACCTCAAGTCACCCAGTACCCGCATCTTAGAAAGATATAACCAACTCAAAAGATCATCAAACATGTTCCCTCGACTGCAAACCCGAAGAAGAAGATAAATGAAGCTAGGAATAACCAAGAATGAGATAGGTAATGTGACACTATGTGGTAAGGATACCGACACCCCGACAAAGTTAGTATGTTTACCAAAAGACACGACTCAAATGTATGTGACCGTCTAGTGTGTGAGACTCGGCTATAGTCTAGACTCTACATGCAGTCCTAGTTCACTATAACCATTGGCTGTGATACCAATCTGTCACACCCTCAAATTTCCACCTGCGGAGTTCTACCGCGAGGCGTGTGACACACCAGGATCCAAGTCAACGGTCACAATAAACGACGTCTAAATGTAAAAACATACGTAAACAAAAACCATGCATAAGTTTAAAACCAACATTCAACAGTGCGGAAGCATTTAAAGTTTACAAAAGTCATGCAGAAATAAAACATAAGTTCAAAAGTTCATAAATCCAAAACGTGCAATGAGACCCTAGACGCGAGACGACTCCAGTGCGACCTCGTGCGCCTATCCGACAGCTGCTACCTTAGCGACCTGAGAAAACATGCTAAAAGAGTCAACATATAATGCTGGTGAGTTCACAGGTTTTAATTAAACGTTTAAAGTGATCCTTCGAAAACCGTTACCATCACAGTTACTACTATGCTTGTGAGAACGCTAGCTAGGCGCAGAATAAGATACTCATACGGGTGAAACCATTGCTGACTATGCCGTTTACTGACCCTTAGTTTCCTATGGGCTACCGTCATCACCGGTAGACCTTGTTTTATTAGAGACAATATGCACCCGCCCGGTCCAACCGTCAAGTGCGGCTTGTCAGTTCCCAATAGCGCTATCCATATTTCCCCGACATATACCCATGTTAGTGGTTTCTAAGGGACTTTTTGATGAACCGTATCGTACGATAAGTAAGCCATAGTATAACGTGATAAAGAGTCATGAGCCATAAGAGTTTAACAAGTCATAAGTCATAAAAGAGTTTTAAGCATGTTTCTCCCCCGAAAACATAAACCGTAAAATGTGGGGCCGTGAACTCACCTTAGGTTGCGTATTCCGTTTAAGAGTAAACCGTATGTGTGATATGAGTAAACCGTCTGTAAGATATGATAGCCCCAACTATTGGCGACCTATCATAAGATATGTGTCAAGTTAGACTAATAACCCGTCGGGTTCATTAGTCCCTAAGTCCAGTCCATGACCATTATGTGTCCGAAAAGCGTGTTTGACCGACAACCAGACTACGTAAGACAAGACTCGACATCCCATTGGTGACCCGACATTCCACGTGTTCATCTCATACACAAACATACACAAAACATGCAACTTAGTACTTAACATGCGTTAAAGTTCAATGATTCTAACACATAGGTCAAATAACGTACAAACAAGTCCAAACACGTGTTACTATGTTACTAGGCATGTCACGGGGTTCCTATCATGTTCCTAGGTGTCAAATCGGGTTTCGGGATGTCAAAATACACTTATAACAGCATTACACGCGATTAGGAACTTAGCATGCAATTAGGAAAAGTTAACTAGTGATTAGGAGTCATAAGACATGCTATTCTGAAGTTAGCTAGCAATTAGGATCACAATTGCATGGTGGGTAGGCGATTAGGTCATAAGACATGCTATTCTGAAGTTAACTAGCAATTAGGATCACAATTGCATGGTGGGTAGGCGATTAGGCTTCCTATTCAGGCGATTAGGCCCCTAATCGCCTATAGCATAGGCGATTAGGATCCCCAATCGCCTATAGCACAGCTGATATGGTTTTTCGCGCGTTTAACCCTCCAAATCAGATCCGAAACGTGTAAAAACACCCAATAATCATCCTAACACATTAACAAACATATTTCAAGCAAAACCCCTAAGTTTTCATCGTTCTAACAGTTCCGAATGCGAGCGTTTTCCCAAAATAGCAACTTAACATGTAAACATCACATCAACATGCAAGAACTTGCCCTAAATAGCAAATATTCAGATAAAATCACATAACCACGTTGTCCGATAGCATCCTACTGTTCTAGCATCATCCTAGAGCAAACCCTAACATCAAACAATCAACAACACACCTCATATCATCCTTAATCATCCAAAATCCTTCAAATGGGTCAAAACATCAAGTATCAACAATACACAACCAAAACCATTCAAACTCCTAGGACATCATCATACTAACTTGTAACAGCCATAAACATAATAATAACACAAAAACAACCATGATTCAATCCTAAAAATTCTATCTTTAATCACATATAACACATATAACACATGTAAAGGTGTGGGTTTGTTTAAAAACGGTTTTAAATGGATTTTCAAAGACAAAAACATTTATAAGTCAGGTCTGGACGTTTAGGGAGTAAAATATAATCATTTAAAGGTTTGGGTTTGAAGAACACACCTTGTATTTAAGAGGAGATGATGGAATAAGCTTGTAAATGGTTGTTTTGATGTAAAAATAGGTTCCAGAGGGTGTTTGTGGGTTGAGATAGGTTATGGGACGGCTAGGGTTGCATAAATGATGTTTTGGAGGTCAAGGGTGGTATTTATAGGTGATTCTAGTCATCAGGTACCCTATAGGCGATTATGCAGCTTTATCAGGCGATTAGGGCTGCTAATCGCCTACCCTATTGGCGATTAGGGCTCTAATTGCCTACCCAAACCTCCTAATCGCCTACCCTATAGGCGATTAGGGCTAATCACCCCCTATCAGCATGCAATTAGGGCTAATCACCTATAATATCATGCAATTAGGGCTAAGCACCTATAATATCATGCAATTAGGGCTAATCACCTATAATATCATGCAATTACGTGTAATCGTTGTTTTAACATATGTAAACACGTATACACATACCGACAAGTCACATAAAGATTATAAACACATAATTCATGAGAACAACCATGTTCACACTCGTTCACCAATTCCCGGGACTCGAGACCTGCGTGTGTTAAAACCTCAATGATGCACGACTCGACTCGACTGACCCTGTCATGTGTAATGTATGCGCGACTCGCTAAGGTAGACTTACTAAGTTTTCAAAAAGTTAGTTACCGCAGTTTGCCGGGTGTCACAAAACGAGTAGCTTTTCGAAAATCCAAAGTTAATACCATTTATGTAAATGGTTTAATTTTCTAATGAGGGTGTTAGAAACGGTTTATTTTATATTAACCAACAAGGTCTAAAAACGATTGTCATAATCGTGTTTTCTAACGAGCAGGTTAGAAACGGTTGAGAATATAAACCAATGACCTTGAAAATGATTTTAGTAATCGTTTATTTCTAACGGGTGTGTTAGAAAAAGGTTTATTTGATATAAACAAACTCTATATGATGAAACATGTAATCGTTTTCATTCTATAAGTATGTTAGAAATGGTTAATTTTGAAATCGTATATGTTTATATGGTACACGTATAGTTTCTAATGAGCGAATTAGAAACGGTTAATCATGAAAACCATATACTCTAACAACTGAGTTAGGAATGGTTTAAATAATAAAACTATATTAGAGTTTATGGTTTTGATGTGTAATCAAAACATAAATGCGTATAGTTTATAGAAATACTTGTAAAAGTAGAAATGTTTTGTATGAATAAAACACGTCTTTTGCAAATTATATATGGTTTGATACTTGTATGAGAAGTATGATGACTTGAACCATATAATACTCTAGAGAGACTATTTAGTGTAAAACAACTTGATGTTGTTTTGGACATATTTACTTGTTCGACTACTTGTGAGTAGTTAAGTATAAACAACTGTTAGGATCTGAGTTTGATTTGTTTTGATTGTTTAACAAATGAAAGATGAAAGAAGTTAATCTATAAATGGAAAGTGCAGCGGAATAATAAACTATGAATCAAAACAAAGAGAATAATTGTTTTCTAATCGAATGCTTTCATAAATCTAATGATTACACAAGATTGTACAAGTACTCCCCTTCAGCCTGATCACTATGTGATTGTTTGTCTAAGAGAATGTTTTTAGTGACGAATAGAACAGTACATGAACTGTTCTATTTATAGACAAACTAAACCACTGATGACCTATGGCTGACGTCACCTAAGACAGTGACATCTAACAGAATAATAACAACATAAAACATCTGATCTAGACAACAACTGTTACATTGGAAACCTCTGATATCTAAAAAGCTGATATGTAAACCCCTGATAGCTTGAATTATCTGTTGGAGCCTAAGTGCTGTTGGCTCTAACATACCTTGAGTCTTCAGTACTTTGGATCAACAATTGTTTCTTCATCAGCCCTTTGTGATCAGCAGTTGTTCAGCAGATGTTGGGGTTCAGCGGATGTTAGCGTCAACAGTCTTTTGGGAGAAGTAACTTGTAAATGCTGATTTTATTCTGGATCATATATATCATGTTTTGGCTTTTCAAATCATCTGTTCTTCTCTAGGTCAGCAAACCCAACAATCTCCCCCTAGAACAGATGATGCCAAAACTCAGTCTTTCTTGTTGATCTTTATTCCTCATCAGACTTTCTCTAATTTGTCCTTTGAATTATAACTCAAAGTTTAATGAGAAGAGGTCTTTAGCATCTCTTTCTAGTTCTAAGTTAAGCAGGTCTTGGAAATCATCTGCACACAGGCCATGTGCATCATCCATACTTAACTTTTGAGCCTCTCCATCAGATCTGAGCAAGGTCAATTCATGGGTGTCTTTGTTGACCTTCCATTTTAGAATTTTTAAACCTGAGGATTTCTTGAGCTACAGATTTATTCTAGATGAGTTTGGTGATGGAGGTCTCCAACTGAGTTTCCTGAGTTCTTCAGTAATGGGATCAGAGAAATAGTCGACTTGGTTGAAGATTCTCTCTTTTACAAATGTATCAGCAAACTTCTTCTGACATCTCCTTCTGTCTTTTGAACTGTCTTTTGGTAGCAACAGATAGGTTAGATGTTTCAAGTAAGTTGTCAAGTGTAAAGGCCTGTTGAGGTCTCTTAACCATTGGTGCATCAGAGTAGATTGGTTTTCTAGGTAGAGTGGGATCAGTCTTTCTATTCTCTTCCAGTTTCTTGTAGGTTTCAACCAACCTCAGCTCAGCCCATCTTGCAACAAACCTCATTTTTGCATACTTTGCAGCCACAATTTCTTCCCTCATTCTTTTAAACTTCAAAGTTCTGGATGGATCTCTGCCTTTTCTAAAGTCAGGGGCAGAGACCTTCAAAGTAGGATTCTTGGTCATTTATTCAATTCTAAGAAGTTCTTCTTGAAGTGTGTGAGTGGTCCAGCCTGCAAACTGTTTCCTGAATGATCAAATCAGTCTGTTCAGATTTGAATTTCAAGTATTGGTCTATGATTCTCGAAACAGGAAAGTTTGGGAGAGATAGGAAGGTTCTTTTAGATGGATCCTCAGTATTGTAGAAGGATTGAATTTCCCCCTTGAGTAGATCAAGCTCAAGAGGATACTAAGCAGCCAATGGTGTAATGGATGGTGGTGGTCTATGTGAAATGAAATGGGAAGTGTGTGGTGAAAATGATGTAAGTGGTATGGCTGGTATAGGTGCAGATTTAGGTGTTGAAGTGGAAGGTGGTGTGGTTTGTATATTCTCATCCTGTACCACAAAGGCGGACTTTCTCTTTCTTTTGTACAGAATCAGAGGTGATGGTGGTGTTTGGGCAACAGTGGTTGTGGTAACATCTGTTAGCACTTGTGCAGGACCAGCAGATGTTTGAGGTTGTGATGGTGCAGTAGGTGACATGGTTATAGGTGATGCATTGGTGGTTATGGTAGTGGGTTCAGTGGTTGGTTTGATGGTTGTGTGAAACACCCTAAACCTTTTTAACTGAAAATACGCAGCGGAAATACGAACCAGAAAATTTTCTTACTTGATAAAACATCCTTGTATGTTTTGAACCCATATCTACTAAATATTATAGGTGTTTCATATTTCCATCTTTTATTGTTTCTTATTACATCAAATACAACTTATCTTTATTAGTTTAGGTGACCGTGACCGCGACCCCGTACAATCCGTGTCCTCACTTGACCTCCAACCATTTCTTGCTTTGTGAGCTTGACCAGACAACCTGCAACTACCACATAACCATTTCGTTAGTTCATTAAGTGACTTCATGCAAATATTCACAATATGGAAATAACATCAACAATACTCATTGGTCATATCCAAACGCCTTTTTATAAGTTCGGATCCGGTCTCCGGATCCTATCCTCCAATTTCCATGAATTCATACTTACGTACCTGCATCTTTATTCTTCCTTCATGTATTCTCAAGGACAAACAAGACGTTTCCAAACCTATACTCAATCTACACATAACGACCAACCTTTACATACAAAAATACTTTAACACATTCCTGGGCATAAGCAAATATGCACACATTCTATTACTCTAGCATCCAACACGTGATAATTCCACTTACCAAACGATTTACCATTTGTGTGACCTTGGATAACTATACAATTAAATCTAAATAGTCACACCCATGATTAAATGTATCCATCTATATATATACACACATATCAATACATACATTTTACCATTCATTCTTATGCCATATTTGTTAATCTTGGATTTGTTTCTTGCTTAATTACCCTCACTTCATTTATCTTTGCTGCCCATTTATCCCAACTACTTTCGTTGTTGTATAGTGAACTATACCCGTTCACCAACAACGTCAATTTGCTAACCTTATTATAAATTACCATTTCATACTTGTTTCTCATTCACTATTTATACATAAACATACAATTACTAAACCAAGAGTTTGCATCATAAATCACTTACCTTTGCCCGTAGGAGTGTTTTCGCCTTATATGCGTTTGACTTATAGTCCCAAGCTTTTCACCTAGCTCAAGATCATATCCACTTGACCCGTTGACTTTTAAGCTTCTTGTACCTAGCTTACTTTCAAGTCAACATGTCGTGTTAGAATACTAATTTGGAACTTGCCTATTCAAACATTAGTATTCATTCTACATCATTCAAACATGACATCAATACATTCAAAAACTAGTTCTATTCAATAAGTCTTTCCATACACTACCCGTTTGACCCGTTAGTGAAAATACTTGCATGAACTAGTTGGTAAGTGTTCTTAGACACTTTTTGAATGCCACATAATACGCTATTCGTTTCCTACAATCCGTACTCCAAGACTACTACAAGCGTGTACATTCTTACACTTTTTCTTATTAAATATTACATTATAAATGTGTAGCGATTTTCTGCGCAGTTGCTGTTCAAGGTCGTTTTTCCCCTTCTAAACCTCGGAATCAGATCTTGACGATCAAATACAAAATGTGCATCATTCATGTTGATGCACTTTCTGTGGACGTCACTGTCGAATAGACTAGGGTTGAGTCTTTGTATAGTGTTACATGAGATTGTAGTGATCCATAAGGGCATTTTATGGATCTGACGCATTTGTATAATATAGGACAAAACCAAAGCCAAGTTCGACCTAATATACACTGGGCGAATGTGGAGGTTTTCCACATTCGACCATTACAAATGGGCGAATGTGGAAATGCTCCACATTCGACCATTCCAAAGGGGCGAAGGTGGCTCTTGGGTGTTGTACTATAAATAGCAATCTCATGTGTTATTGTTCATTTTGGTGATTTGAGTTTGTACTTTGAATGCTCTCAAGGGGGAGGTCATGCCTGACCTCCCCCGGCCCCGAGATAGATGTTTATCCTACTGATGACAGTGCCTGTAACCGTTTCTGTAGTAATACGAATCTGTGATGACGTTGTTATCGTGTATTTCTGTCTCGTTTTGAATCTCCCGTCTGAAACCGAGTTGTTTATGCTTATTCGATCCATGAATTTGGTCCTTAACCGGATTCTCAATTGGTATCAGAGCCGTGTTACCGATTTGAACGATCTAACAGTCGTTTGAATCAATCACAGCTCGTTTTTATGGTTTCAGACGTTAAAGTTCAGATTTTGATTGAAAGGTTGAAACCCTAGAAACCTTAGATTCTTAATTGAACCCAAAAACATGTGATTTCACCATGTTTTTGTTAAATCGAAGGTTAGGTTTTCATTTCCGCACCTTTCTGTACAAGTTTCATCATCAAATTCAAAGAATTAGAGTGATTATGGACTGATTTGAAGAAAATATTGAACAAGAACATGATCAGTCTGCACATTCGCCCTTTCATAAAGTCAAGCGGGCGAACGTGGAATTCCACTGGGCGAATGTGGAATTTTACTGGGCGAATGTAGCATGTTTTGGGCGAACCTGGAATTTTATTATGTGGATTTTCACTTTCGGGTGTCTATTTCACCTTCGGTTCATTGGGCGGGCGAAGGTGGATAGAAAGTGGACGAACGTGAGTGTAAATGGGCGAAAGTGAAAAGTATTATTCATATTCTACATTCGAGTCTCTATTTTGGGCGAAAGTGGAGTTCCCAGGGGCGAATGTAGAATTTAAGGCCTAAAAAAAAATTTCGAAAGGCAATTTTTGAAGATTTTTGGGAGAATGGTGATGATGTCTTCACAAATTGTTGAAGAAATGATGATGAAACGTTTTATTGTGGGGTAGTCATAAGAATCAATAGTATGATAATCAGATTCAAATGACTATTTTGGGCCAGAAAATAGACAGATTTTATTCCGCATGATGAGAACAGTCAACCCAGTTCCTGTGTGTTTGAAGGAACTTGTTCTAAAGAGCTGTTATGAAGAAGGAAATCAAGTTTGAGATTTCAATGTTCTGAAAGTAATGAGGTATCCTAGTAGGAGTCATGTGGCACGTAGGTTCAACGAAAGTTACAAGATCACAGTCCTGAAGATTTCAAGAGCTATTGGTAGATATTGTTGGCCCTGCCGAAAACTTCAGTTTCTGAAGCATTTCAAGTCCTCAATTAGTACTGGTAGTTCCTGATGAAAGCTTCTGATTGCTTGTTCCACTCATCTACGGCTTGTATTCTGTCGAACAGATGAAGTTACTCAAGAACATGACTGATTTATCATACGGGATCTCAGAGAAACTTGGTGAAGCATCAGTCAAGGGGGAGATTGTTGATGTAACAATGTGTCTGATACTTCAACAATTATTGACTGAAGATGCTAGGAATTTTCAAAGAGGAGAATGTGTTGATGTGCAAGAGATTTGTGGATTCGCCAGCAACGTCCAAGGGGGAGATTGTTGATGCACTTTCTGTGGACGTCACCGTCGAATAGACTAGGGTTGAGTCTTTGTATAGTGTTACATGAGATTGTAGTGATCCATAAGGGCATTTTATGGATCTGACGCATTTGTATAATATAGGACAAAACCAAAGCCAAGTTCGACCTAATATACACTGGGCGAATGTGGAGGTTTTCCACATTCGACCATTACAAATGGGCGAATGTGGAAATGCTCCACATTCGACCATTCCAAAGGGGCGAAGGTGGCTCTTGGGTGTTGTACTATAAATAGCAATCTCATGTGTTATTGTTCATTTTGGTGATTTGAGTTTGTACTTTGAATGCTCTCAAGGGGGAGGTCATGCCCGACCTCCCCCGGCCCCGAGATAGATGTTTATCCTACTGATGACAGTATCTGTATTTGATATAGATTAACTGAATAGTGATTGTAATCAAGTTTATGCAAAAGTTAATCTATGAAAAGCTTTGAAAATGATATTGATTGTGTTTTGATTTGAGTTTCTATCAGTTTGTTCAAAGCTAGGGTTTCCGCACCTGGTTTTGTAACTTGTATGATCAAATAATCCTGTTTTAGTCAAAATCTTTCGCTTACAAAGTGGTATCAGAGCCATACGGATCATACAACAACAAATTTGATAAACTCAGAGCTGATTTGGACATATTTTTGATCAAAATACATCTGTTTTTGCATGAAAATGGTTTTTGAGTGTTTTTGATTGATTTGAAGTTGATTTTGTGGTTAAAATCTAAAATTCCAAGTATTAAAGTTGCTCCAAATCAATTCTGAATCATAACCTGATTAAGATCATTCAAATCCACAAACTTTTGAAAACCAGAGATCAAAATAACCGTTTTTCAAAGTGTAACCGTTTTTCAAATCTGAAAATTTCTGAAAATGGGCGAACCTGGAACCTAGTGGGCGAAGGTGAGTTGTGTTTGGTCGAATCTAGGTTATTTTGGGCGAATCTGAAAATTTTGTTTGAACTTTTTCACTTTCGGGTATAATTTTTCACCTTCGGTTGATAAAACGGGCGAACCTAGATTCATACTGGGCGAACCTAGAATTTTCTGGACGAACGTGGAAAAGTGTTAGTGTGTTTCTACATTCTGGTGAAGTTTTACATTCGGGTGACACTGTTTGGGCGAACCTGAATTAGAAAGGGACGAAAGTGGGACTTTTTGGGCGAACCTAGGATTAGTTTTTGGAAAATTTTCTAAGTGTTGGATTTTTCGAAGTTCGTGATCATGTGGAATTTTCCGACTACTCCGAGACCAGCAACGATACAACCACAACAGCAAGTGATGGACCCATGGACAGTGGCAGCACAAAAGACGAGCACACAGTCTTCGCAACCGATTAACTACATGGCGATGACGAGCTCGATGCCTCAAAGCGTAGCACCTCCAGCACCACAACCTGACTACTGGGGAGTAGCAGCAGCGGTGGTAAACACTCAAACTACAAATGCTATTTCTACATTGATTAACGATTTGTCTTCAGGTAGCGGGAATAGGCCACCAAAGCTCATGGACATACAAGAATACAATCAGTGGCAGAACAAGTTCAAGATTCACTTGGAAGGCATGGGAGTGGAGGGAGCAGAGGCATGGAGTATGATTGCTAAAGGTTACACAGCACCGATTTTGGAGAATACAGGTGAAATGATTCCGTTGGAAAGCTTAACTGAGGATGAGAAGAAGAAATATGTGGTGGAAAAGAAAGCCTTTTCCCAATTGACTCAGGCAATCACAAATGATCTGCTGCATCAATTTGGGACTTGTACAACGTCTAAGCAATTATGGGATGTGCTTAAGAGGAGGCATGATGGGAATGAGAAAACAAGAAGTTTGAGGATGGATGAATTGAGAAAGGAGTTTGAGAATTTTTCTTATATTGGAAATGAAACTTTAAAAGAATTAACTCCTAGATATAGTCATTTGCTAACTGAATTGTCAAGTTATGGTATACAGATTCCTATGAAGAATTTGGTGGACAAGTTTGCAGATGCTTTACCACCTTACTGGGATCAGCATGTGGAAGTTCTCAGGGAGAAGGATGCATATCAATACTGGACCATTCAAGAGTTTATACAGAAGCTGGAAAACAAGGAAATGGAAGAGAAGAGGAAAGCTAGAAGAGCACAGGTTCCTCAGAATCCTAGCTTATACTTTGGAGGCACTTCAGTTCCTGTGAGTAACTCAAGTTCAGGAGGGATAGTTGCACCACATGTTGCTTGTATTTCCAATGTTATGGAATCACCAAAACCTACCATCAACTACATGGCACAAACTTCATCCTACTCACAACCATCATACACACAATCACCACCACAACAACAATACAACAATTCCTACATTTCACCATTCTCCCCAATGCAACAAGCATCTTTCTATACTGCTAGCCAATCTCAACAACCAATGAACCAAGTCACTCAACCTAATCAACAACAAGTGGTTTTGGAGACTTCTAACTTGGGCAATGTGACAGTGGAAATTGCTCAACAACATATTGCACTAGTCTCAGCAATGGTTTCATCTTACAATGGACTTGTTGCTAGTCAAATTGGGAATAACAACTTAACCAATGAGGACTATGCACAGATCGACAAGGAAGAGATGGAACTCATTGATATCCAATGGGCTTTTGCAAGCATCATGAGAAGAGCAACGGAGTTTATTGAAAAGACAGGTAGAACAGATTTGGGAACTTCTCCTAACACAACCTACGGGTTCAACAAGGAGAAAGTTACTTGTTTTAACTGTGGAGAAAAAGGTCACTTTAAACGTGAATGCACTCAGCCACCAAAACAAGGTAATAGAAACCCATTCAATGCAAGCTACCAGAATCGTCAACAACAAAACCAAAACCGAGTTTCTTACCAAAACAACAACAATTACCAAAACCGTCAAAATAACTCTAACAACAACCAAAACAGACAACCTAACACATCAAACCAGATCCAAAACCAATCTCCTAACAACACTAACCGAACAGTTATACCGATCACTACACCGAATGAGACACAACAGAACACGAGTCAGAATCAAGCATTGATGACTCAACAAGATGAAAGGTTTGATTGGTCGGGATTGCAAATAGGAGTGGAGGAAATTACTACTGGTGGCAATGTGGCTTGCGTTGCTTGCAAGGTTGATATTGAAGAGTCGGTGATGGTAGATGAAAAGAAAGAAACTGAGTGTGAAAGTGATGAGTCTGAGGCTGAGATGGATGAGGAGAATGAACCTGTTGAGGTCAAGGTTGAGAAAGCTGATTCTGGAGTGGTGATTGATACTGTCTCTGATGTTCCTGAGGAGTGTGAATCGGTTTATTCTGACTCAGACAGTGAATCGGATACAGAAGCAAGTGTTACATCACTAGATGATGACATAGATCAGTTGCTAGCAGAAGCGGATTTTCTGATGACAAGGAAGTCGTGCATTGCTGATGATGCTTTCACCAAGATTGACTATTCCAAATTCTTTACTGGAAAGGAAGCTCATTTCGCTTTGATGGCCATGACTGATCCGCCAAAACCTGTAAGTTTTGAGTCTAGTACTGATATTAAAAGTGATAAATATTGTGGCACATGTGATAGATTGACTGAGGAGAATAAACAACTCCGTGTTCAACGTGATAGTGCTATCATAAACAGTCAATCTACTCGCAAAGAGTTGAATGCTTTCAACAAGGTATTAGATGGCTACAAAAAGGACATTTCCGACTTGAAAAACACTTTATCATTAAAACAATTGGCAATTAACAACTATATCAATGAAATTGAAAATACCAAGTTGGAAATGGCAGCCATAAAATGCTTTGCTGAGAAAGTAAACAAAAAGTTGGAAAGTTATAAGCACATTGCTTACGTGGTGGACCACATCATAGATGATAACACCACTAATTACAAGTCTGTGCCATCTCCGGTGCTATGCCCGACCTCCCCCGGCCCCGAGATAGATGTTTATCCTACTGATGACAGTGTCTGTAACCGTTTCTGTAGTAATACGAATCTGTGATGACGTTGTTATCGTGTATTTCTGTCTCGTTTTGAATCTCCCGTCTGAAACCGAGTTGTTTATGCTTATTCGATCCATGAATTTGGTCCTTAACCGGATTCTCAATTCAAAGACCTTTCCAGGCGTAAAAAGAACAACTCCTAGCGATTTTTCTATGATTTTATATGAATATTTGAAGATCAGGTCAGAAACATATTATGTGCAGCGATTTCCTTTTTTAGCTGCTGTAATTGACCATTTTGACCCATTTAAAGTCCGAATTAGTTGAACATGTTCAAAGATGGATTGTGCTTCGTTAGAAGACCTTTCCAGATGTATAAAGAACACCTCCTAACGATTTTTCTATGATTTTATATGAATATTTTAAGATCAGGTCAGAAACATAATTCTAACCAAACAGCTTTGCTGTCAAAACAGAAATGTCAACTTTACATGCTGTTTTGACCCACTAAAACTCAGAATTAGCTTCTCATGACTAAATATGAAATGTAATATGTGGAACAAGCTTTTCAACGATATAAGGCTCATCTTCTAACTCCTAATAACGAATGAGATATCGCCTTTACAAGATGACTATCTAAAGCTATCAAAAGTGACGAATTTCATACTATTTTACACCATTTGACTCAATTCAAGTTTCTTGTAGGCATTTTATCAAACACTTCATGTGCACCCTTTTTGCAAGTGAATTCTAAGCCTTATGGACTTCTCAAACTTTGCCATTTAACTAGCTAATCATCAACAACATCATTCTAACCATCATGCTTAGCTATTTCCAATTTCAACTTGTAATTTTACCATCACATAAGATTCATGCAAGACACATGGAATACAATTCCTCTACAATCCATGCCTAAAACATAGATTTCCTACTATTTTAGTAACATCAAAGCTACCAATCAAAACCAAAATCATCATCTTTGAACACAAGCAAGCTTCTAACAATTTAACTCATTTATAAACCATTAAGAATGATCAATATCACTAATAATCAACAATAATACGAATTTAACATCATTTGCTCAAAACCCACATATGGGTTTCGAAATCTACATAAATTGGGGTTAGGGTTCTTACCATAAGCTCCAAACTTCGTAGAAAATCCTCAATTTGCACCCCCATCATGTCAATACTCAAACCCTTGCATGAATTCTTCCATTTTAGTGTGATTAGGGCTTGAATTTTGCTCAAGAAAGCCCCTTTGGGGCTGATCACGTTTTCACCCAAACTGGGTGTTTTCTTGTTATTTATTTGGCAAGTTTACACTAATAGTCCCCCAATTATGTCCCACTATTATTTCTTTATAAAACTTAACTAACCAAGTTAGTTTTCTAGTGTATTTGTTCACTTAAATAGATAATAACACTAACAAGGTTATTTTCATAATATAACATAACCCACATTCTTATCATCCCATTTTATTATCCATAAAGACATGTTATACTATTTAATTCGTTTTTGTCATTTCTTATTCACGCCTAATAGTGTAATTAAGCGAAACGAATTTTCGGGATGTTACATTGTGGTGGTAGGTTCAGTGGTTGGTTTGGTGGTTGTGGTGGTAGCAGATGTTTTGGTGGCAGCAGTGGTTCTAACAGCAGATGTTTAGCAGCAGTGGTTTTAGATGGTGGTTGTCTGACATGTTTTGCAGACATTTTCTTCCTTTTGAGGAGCCAGCATCCTCAACTTCTTGTTGTTGCTCTATCTTCTTTTGTACTAGAGCCTCTGTCTTGACTTCCAATGTATCAAGCCTCTTTTTCTTAGGTTTAACAACCTCTTCAGCAATGATATTGGCAGAGTTGTCAACTTCTTTTGCCTTACTAGTATTGGCAGTTTCAGCATTAGTAGTGGTTTGAACATTGGGTTGTTGTGGTGCTAGTGCAGACCCTGGTTTGTTGGCAGCAGACTTTTGTGATTGGTCCTTTTGTGAGGGTGGACATCCAAAGGGATCTAACTTTGGCAATCTATCTCTGCAACTCTCCCCCTTTTTGGCATCATCAGCTGTGAATTCATCATTATCTTCATCTCTGAGGATAGTGGTAGGGGCAGAGCCAGTGGTCTTCAGCAAATGGTCTTTAATGGCTTTAATGTCTTCTTGGGTATCTGTATACCTAGCATCTACCATAGTTCTGATCTGAGCCATATATGTTTCATTTGTTTGGTCTGCTAGTCTTCTATGAGCTATGATGATGGGGGAAACAGATTTCCATAGCTCACTAGCAATATCTTACTTTGATGGTTGACTTTTGGTGAGAACAACCAAAGATTCCATGATAGTCTTGAGATCAGTTTTGATTTCAACAACAGAGTTTTCAATGGATTGGACTCTATCCGTCAATTCTTGGTATTTTAACCCATCACCTAAGTTAATAGGATCATCTGGATTCCTACCAGTGGTGGTAGTTGTAATTGGTTCAGTCCTAGGAGGTGAGTCCATAGAATAAGAACCGGGTGCCCCTTTTTCTTGGTTCTAGGGACTTCCAACTGATTTTGGGGTCACTATAGTGGCCTCATCAGTTGTTGCCTTCAAGGAAGTCTTAGGTATGGAACCACTGTCCTGTTGTGAGACAATGGTCTTTACATCAGTAGTGGCTGCTTCACTTGAAAACTCACCTTGAGTTATATGTAACTCAAGGGGTGTAACCTCCTCTGTTCGTAGGCTAGCTAGTTGATTTTTCTTAGGTCCAGTCACTTGTTGGTGTATACTCTCAGTGATAGGTGATGGAGAGGAACTGGGATTGTCCTGAGTTTTATCAATAGCTTCGAACAATGGTTGCATTGTTGGAAGGACATGTGATGGTGAGGGTTGAGGAGTGAAAAGATAGGTAGCCCTGGGAGAAGGGCTTATGAGCATATGGTCAAGTGACTCATATGCCTCATGATGTGGGTCCCCTTGGCTTACAACATGATCCTTTTGTGAGGATTCATGAAGAGTTTGGCTGGGTTGAGATATCTCCAACTGTTGTGAGGAAGTACCAATAGTGGTTTCTTGTTGCGTTTGTGCTACAACAGGGTTTACCTCTGGTATCTCATCTTCCAGAGGTCCCTTTTTGGTTTTCTTGGGGGGGGGGGGGTTTGTGGATGGATGTTTCTTTTTGGAAGTGGAGACATGTTGGGTATTTTGGTTTGACACTGCTTCACACCCAAAAAGAAGGGAGCTACGTCTGAGTTAAACTTGGAGATGGAAGTCTTCTTTCGTTTCTCGACAGTGAAGTAAGACCACATCAATTCGTTATGTATGGATGATGAGATTTCATTGATACAGAGCTAATTCCACCTCTTTGGGCTTCTATTGAATCGAGAAATAGGTTTGATTGTCCATCTTTCGACTCAAGTCTAACCCATTTGGACCCCGGTGTGGGTTTCACAGCACTGGAAGTAGTGCCATGATCACCAGGAGCAGTGGGCTCAGCAACAGAGGTTTTGACAACAATTGTTGTCTTGGCACTCTTTGCTTGTGTTTTAGAAACTTTAACTTTTGATACTTTTTCTTAGGTGTTTGGACCCAGCATTCTTGTAAAAGTTTCTTGGGTGAGACTCTTCATTTGAATAAATTCTCCCTTTTTGAAATCCTTTTCAGGTAAAACCTTTTATAGGATCACACTTAAAAGTATTGTGTATAAAAGAAAAGCATTGTTTGACCCAGACTTGACTCCCTTCACATTTGCCACTAAATCCAAAAACAGAGCCTGTGATAGATTATAGTCAGATTCTGACAACATTGCATATCCCAAGTACTGAACTTTTAATGGGATTTCATTAAAAGAAGTGGTTTTAGCAGAGAGACATATAAGGAGTGTATGAAAGAAAAATTTCATGACTGGAGGGAAAAACTTTTTGTAAATTGTTGCTCCTGTCATATGTGAATCATAACCCCTTTCTAGAAACTCAGTGTGAAGTTCAATCTTTGGAAAGGAAGCCATACCTGCCAAGTCGTTCAGTGAGAAGGTTGTGGATATCAGTTGGGGGGTTATGGTGATATTTGTTTCTCCAATTTTTGAGATAATTGTTGTAGGCTTTTTGTCTTGAAGTAGAAACTTAGCATTTAACCAGAATTCTTGGAGAGTATCAATATATATGAGTGCATCAGCGGTTAGGATTGACAAGTATTTTGATTTGAGGAAGACGTTGATGGTGGAGTGGAATGGAAGATTTTCATCTGTTTTAACCAGATAAGGAAGGTAATTGTGAGGGGCTTTTGCTTGAAGATCCATTGTAATGGATTTCGAGTAAAAGGATGGAAGGAATTAGTATGAGGATTAGAGGTTGAAGAAAGCGGTTTCAGTATTTTGAATACAATGAGACAGTATAACAACTATTGGGGGAAAACACGGTTTTTATAGCCTCTGATGAAACCGCTGATGTGGCCAAAGCTCTGCTTTTGAGAGCAGACGTGGCGAACATCTGATGGATCATACGTGGCAAACAGCTGTTGAGGTTTGCCAAAGTGCTGATGCTAACAGCACTTGAGTGTTTTATTTTAATATATATATATATATATATATATATATATATATATATATATATATAGTGGAAAACAGTTGTTTTATCTGATCAGACGTTTGAAAACAGATTTTTCAACCAAGCAGTGGTTGTTTTATCTTTAACAGATTTTTCAACCCAAAAGCTATTTTTAAGGAAGGATTTTGATTTTCTGAAACATTTTAATGTTTTTATTTAAGAAAACATTTTTGCTATTAATCCATGTTTAGCATACCAATCCGAGAGATCAGTTTTTCAAAGATAGATGTGTCTAAAGCTTTTGTCAACACATCTGCCAGCTAATCCTCTGTTGGAACATGGTGCAGAGAAATCAAAACTTTTTAATAGCTATCTCTTACAAAATGATGTCTGATGTTTATGTGCTTGGTGGTGGAATGAGAGACTGGATTTTTGATGATATTTTCAACAGCTTGGCTATCCAACATGAGTGGAGTCCTTAGTGCAGTTATACCAAAATCTAGTAGTTAATTTTGAAGCCACATGAGTTGAGCTGTATAGCTTGCAGCAGCAATGTATTCAGCCTCTGCTATTGAGGTGGAAACAGCTGCTTGCTTTTTGCTTTGACAAAAGACTAAGACATTCCCTAGAAATTGGCACCCTCCTGATGTGGACTTCCTTGTTGTGTGGCAGCCAGCAAAATCATTATCTAAATAACCTGAAAGCTCAATGTTTCCATTAGCAGGATACCAGATACCAAGTGTGGGAGCACCTTTTAGGTATCTGAATATCCTTTTCACAACAATAAGGTTTGACTTTCTAGGTAAAGCCTGGGAACTTTCACAGACACAAGTGGCAAACATAATGTCTGGCCTGGATGCCGTTAAGTACAATAAAGACCCAATCATGCATCTATAATGTGTCTGATCAACCAGTTCATCCTTATCATCAATAGTGAGTAGCTTGGCTATGCTCATGGATGTACTACATGGCTTACAATCATTCATCTAAAATCTGGTTAGTAAGTTTTTAACATACTTGTTTTGATGAATGAATGTGCCATTTTGCAGCTGCTTCACTTGGAGACCAAGGAAACACTAAAGTTCACCCATAGCACTCATCTCAAACTCTGTTGTCATGAGTTCCCTAAACTCTTCACACATTTTGTTACATGTGGATCCAAAAATGATGTCATCCACATATATTTGAACAATCATTAAATCTTTCCCTCTCCATTTTAGAAATAAAGTTTTATCAATTTTACCTCTTGTGAAACCAATGGATAATAGAAAGGTGGAAAGAGTTTCATACCAGGCCCTTGGTTCTTGTTTGAGTCCATACAAAGCTTTGTTGAGCTTACAGACATAATCAGGATGGAATGTGTCTTCAAAACCAGGTGGTTGCCATACATAGACCTCCTCCTGAATTTTGCCATAAAGGAATGCACATTTGATGTCCTTCTGATACACCTTAATGTTGTGGTTGAAAGCAAAGGCTAGGAAGAGTCTGATAGCTTCTAGCCTAGCTACAGGAGCAAAGGTTTCATCATAATCTATCCCCTCTTCTTGTCTGAATCCTTAAACCACAAGCCTGGCTTTGTTTTTGACAACTATACCCCTTTCATCAGTTTTGTTTTTGAAGACCCACTTTGTGCCAATTGGACAAACATCCTTTGGCAGTGGTACAAGTTCCCATACTTGTTGTCTTTTGAACTGAAGGAGCTCTTCTTGCATGACTTCTACCCAACTATTGTCTTTCAGTGCCTCTTGGTACTTGACAGGTTGTATGAGAGATAGAAAGCCTGCAAAAAGACAGATATTTGAGGATTGGCTTCTTGTGAGCACTCCCTCTATGATGTTGCCAATGATTTGGTCTGGTGGGTGAGCTCTTAGGTAGATTAGATCTCCCTAATATGGTATGATGGCATTTTGAGGTGATGGACAGAGGTTTGGTGACTCTGTTGGTGTAACATCTGTTTGCACTTTTGTAGTACCAACTGTGACACCCGGCAAATTCTGGTTAACAACGTTGTCTAGATGAAAGTCTACCTTAGCGAGTCGCGCGTATATTGCACTTAACTGGGTTAGTTAAGTCGGGTTATGGTTCGGGAACTATCGGTTTAGTCTAGAAGATCATTGGATGTTGGTCTAGAGGTTCATTAGATGTCAGTCCTTAACCAAGTGTACAAACGGTGACGATTTGTAGGATCGTCAGGGCATACGGAACATACAAGTCTCGAGTCCCGGGAATTGGTGAACGAGTGTGAATATGTGTATTTACAAGTGTTATGTGTTTACAATCATTATGTGACTTGTCGGTATGTGAATATGTGTTAACATATGTTAAAACGGGGTTTAACGCGCAAAATACATCGAACCAACCCTTATAGGCGATTAGGGGAGGCTAATCGCCTATAGGGCATGCAATTGGGGAACATTACATGCGATTAGGAGGCCAATCGCATGTAATGTCTGGCGATTGGGCCTAAATGCATGATGTTACATGCGATTAGGATTCCTAATCGCGTGTAAGTCTGCACAATCGCGTGTTACGTGCTGGACGACTAAAAACGACTATAAATACCATACTTGACCTCCTAAACTTCATAATACAAACCCTAGTCGTCCCATAACCCGCCCCAACACACACACAAACTCTGGAACGCGATTTTTGATCAAAACACAAGGTTTCAAGCTTAATTCATCATCCTTTCACAAATCTAAGGTTTGGTTTCCATCCATGCAATCTTTATAAACGTTTTTATTCAATCCCTAATGGTCCAGACCTGTTCTAAAACGAAAAAGCTTTCTGGAAATCGTTAATAAGTGTTATTAATCGGATTCTAACAATCATACATGTGTTATGTGTGTTTATGATTAATATCTAGGGTTTTTGTGATTAAAGATGAGTGATTAACATGTTGTTAGGTTAGTTCAGAATAATATTGATGTCATGATTAATGAAATCTGAGTAATCGATTATTAGGGTTGTAGTTATGCATGTTAATGTGGTGTTTCATGCTATGTGTATGGTGTTTGGATTACATGGTTGCATGCAGGACTGATAATACGAGGCTAAATGAAGGATTTTAGTTTAAACATGTTTAGAATAGTTGTTGGGTTGATATTGGATGGTTACACATGTTCTGGATCTGATTTGGAGCGTTAAACGCGCGAAAAACCGGAACAGCAAGGTTACAGGCGATTAGCAACCCTAATCGCCTATGTTAGGGGCGATTAGGAGGCTAATTGCCTATGTTTCATGCGAGTAGCCCTAAATGCTAGTAGTTACATGTGGTATAGCCCTAAATGCTAGTAGTTACATGTGGTATGGCCCTAATCGCCTATAAAGTCAAGGTTTACATGTCTTATGACCCTAAATGCCTATATTACATGCGATTAGCCTTCCTAAATACCAGTTGACCAACCTAAATGCTAGTTGACTTTTCCTAATCGCGTGTACTACTGCTGTAAGTGTAAATTAGCATTCCGAGACCCGATTTGACATGTAGGAACATGCTAGGAACCCCGTAACATATCTAATAACTTGGTAACATATGTTTGGATGTAATTATGTGATACGTGAGCTATGTGCTATAACTTGTTGTGCGTTAACGTATGTTAAGTGTGATTGCATGATTGTATGTTTGAGAGCGTAAACATAACACGGGGAGTCTCGGGTCACCAATGGGATGTCGAGTCTTGTACTTTGGGTCAGTTAAACAGTCACGGTGTTTTCAAACGAACTTGGTTATGGTCTGGACATCTAGGGACTAACTAATCTGCGGGTTATTAGTCTAAGTACTTGTAACTGTCATATGTTAGGTCGCCGCTTTACGGGACTAGCATAGCTGCTGAGTTATTCGTATTACGAAGTAACGCAACTTAAGGTGAGTTTACGGCCCCTCTTTTAAACTGGTTTCACATTTTCGGGGGAGAAAACATGTGTTAAAACGATTATTTGGTAACTACTGTCATACTATGGGTTTCTATTGTGTACTACACGATCTTTGGAAGTCCCGGGGGGAACCATGAATGTGCGGGTTTGCACAACGGGGAAATGTGAATAGCGCTATTGGGAGTGACCAACCCCGCTCGTCGACTTGGAGGGTCGGCGGGTGCATATTGTCTCAAACAGGAACAACAGGAACAACAGGGTTACTACATCGGGCACACATTTGGTTTACGAGTTAGTAATGGTTTTCCAATCGTGGTAGTAACAAAGCATACGCCTAGCTAGCGTACACTGGTTTTCGATTTGTTATAGTATGGACAGGTTGACTTGGTAATTGGATTACAAAACCTGTAAACTCACTAGCATTTTTGTGCTGACGTAAACTTTTACATGTTTTCTCAGGTCGCTAAGGTAGCACGACTGGACTAGGGCGCACGCGTCTGCACGGCGTCTAGTTAGGGTTGCATGGTTTTACAAACGTTGAACATTTGGTTTACTATTGAATATTGTTTTGAATAAGCTTCCGCTGTAAACGGGGATTTTAAACATTGTTTTGAAATTGCATTATGTTCATTTTAGACTTGTTTATTGTGATCGTTGTTTTGGATCCTGGTTTGTCATGCGCCTCGCGGTAAAACTCCGCAAGTGGATTTTGAGGGTGTGACAGATTAGTATCAGAGACAATGGTTATAGTGAACTAGGACTGCATGTAGAGTCTAGTCTATAGCCGAGTCGCACACACTAGACGATCACATGGTACTAAACATTATGGTGGTTTACGTATGGTCTTGTCCGGGTGTCTCTAAATCATTTGGTCTTTCTACGTTACATCATCCGTTCTATCTTTGGTTGGGTTACTTACTTTCTAGGCAGTGTAGTATATTGGAGTGAATCGTGTACTCTTGAGATTTGTCCAAGGCTCGGACTTCTCCCTTTCATACTCCAATAGAAACACTTGCCATAAACTACCGTAGTATTACGGTGTATAGCTAAGAGTCTATGTTCGGTGATTTGAACTTTGAACTAGGAGAACACTTGGAGGACCATGTAGAGCGGTTTATCATTTTGGGTGCACACAAAATCATAAACCGAAATGCATGGAAGCCCTAGTGAGCTCTGGGTTTGAAGGGATAGTCCTGGATTGGATCTAGCTTTGATCTTGTAAACATTAGTGGTTATCTTTAGCTGCGAAACTAAATTTTCTCGTTCTTTCTGCCAGAATCATGTCTGGAGTACGAGGAGGACGTGGAGGTGGTCGCAATGGTGGTCGCGGTGGTGCTGGTGGTCGTGGAGGTATTATCCTATCGCAGGCTGATCTGAATAACTTGCTCCAAGCTGCCTTCCAGTTAGGGCACAACGGTGGTGGTAAGTTGATTTATCCATTTTCTTTGCCTCATTGGTGAACCTTGTTTACATTCGTCGTGATTCCTCATGCATTTCATTTCAGGTGGTCCTGTTAACCCACCCCCACCCATGTGTACCTACAAGATGTTTCGGGACTGTAAGCCCCAGGAATTCTCTGGCACTGAGGGTGCGGTGAGCTTGCTTAGGTGGCTGGAGAAAGTAGAGTCAGTGTTTCTGATGTGTAACTGTCTCCCAGAAGATCGGGTTAAGTATGCTGCTGCGTTATTCCAGGATGTTGCTTTGACTTGGTGGAATAATATCACCCAGAATATGGGTATTGGGGTGGCGTATGCTATGCCTTGGGAGAATTTTGTGCAACTGTTGAAGCGAGAGTACTGTCCGAGGGAAGAGGTGCAGAAGTTAGAGCACGAGGTGTGGAACCTCAAGATGACTGGGTCTGAAATTGAGAAGTATACTGTGAGGCGTAATGAGTTGGCAGCGCTGTGTCCCGATCTGCATGTGCCAGAATACAGGAGGATTGAGCATTATATCTCGGGGCTAGTACCAGAGATCGCAGGGTTAGTGGCTGCAGGAAATCATCCTACATACTCAGAGGTGGTCCGATCGGCTCATAGGATGACGAACTTAAAGGTGAATGAGGGTATTTTGCATGCTAAGGGTTCGACTGTCAAGGCCCCAGAGAACAACAAGCGCAAGTGGGATAATGAAGGGAAAGGGTCTGGGCCAGCACAGCAGGGTAAGAGGTTTGATAATGGGGGTTCTTCTTCTTCAGGTAACAAGCAGGGTGGTTATGCGGGGAAACTGCCCAAATGTAATAAGTGTGGACGTCATCATCAAGGGAACTGCGACAGTAACCGTTGTCATCGCTACCAGCGAACTGGGCATTTTGCCAAAGATTGTCGGGCTACACTTCCATCGACCCAGGCCCCGACTACTAACTCAGCTCCTACTACTCAAGGGACTACGGGAAGACAAGGATGTTACAACTGTGGTGAAATTGGGCATTACAAGAAGGATTGCCCAAAACTGAAGCAGGGTGGAAACAACGGTAATGGGAACAACGGGGGCGGTGGCAGGAATGCACGCGCCTTCGTCATTGGAGCCGCTGAGGCTAGACAGGATCCTGACACAGTTACCGGTACGTTCCTTCTCAATAATCGTTCTGTTAGTGTGTTATTTGATTCTGGTGCCGACAAGAGATTTGTATCCATGGAAGTTAGTCGACTACTAGATGTAGTACCCGTACCATTAGAGACTAAGTATATTATTGAGTTGGCTGACGGTAAAAAGATTGAAGCTACTAGTATCCTTCGGGAGTGTCAACTAGAGTTGTCGGGTTTGTCGTTCCCCATCGACCTTATGCCGGTACCTTTAGGTAGTTTTGACGTGGTGGTAGGCATGGATTGGTTGTCTTTATATCGCGCAGAGATTATCTGTTACGACAAGATTATTCGGATTCCTCTCCCTGATGGAGAATTTCTTTCGGTGTACGGTATCAAGGGCGGTGTTCCGCTGAATATCATCTCTAGCATGAAAGCCCTTAAGTGTCTTCGAAAGGGTTATCCAGCCGTTTTGGCACTTTTATCTGTTACCTCTGGTGATGAGAAGAAGATCGACGATATTCCAGTTGTACGCGAGTTTCCTGATGTTTTTCCCGATGATTTATCTGGTCTTCCTCCCCATCGTCAAGTCGAGTTCGGTATTGATCTTGTACCAGGGGCTGCTCCTATTGCTCGGGCCCCCTACCGTCTTGCACCTCCCGAGATGCAGGAATTGTCTAGTCAGTTACAGGAACTCTTGGACAAGGGTTTCATCAGACCAAGTTCTTCCCCTTGGGGAGCCCCGATTCTATTCGTCAAGAAGAAGGATGGAAGTTTCCGATTGTGTGTGGACTACAGAGAACTGAACAAATTGACCGTCAAGAACCGTTATCCTCTTCCATGTATTGATGATCTATTCGACCAGCTCCAGGGTTCTAGTTACTATTCCAAGATTGATTTGAGGTCCGGTTATCACCAGTTGCGGGTAAGGGAAGCTGACGTTGCAAAGACTGCCTTTCGTACACGTTATGGCCATTATGAGTTCTTGGTCATGCCTTTCGGTCTTACAAACGCACCGGCGGTTTTCATGGATTTGATGAACCGCGTTTGCAAACCATATCTTGACAAGTTCGTCATCGTGTTTATTGATGACATCCTGATTTACTCTAAGAACAAGACCGAACACGAGGAACATCTGCGGTTAGTTTTGGAACTCTTGCGACGGGAACAACTTTACGCCAAGTTCTCAAAGTGTGACTTTTGGTTACGCGAAGTTCAGTTCCTAGGACATGTGGTTAATGAACTAGGAATTCATGTCGATCCAGCTAAGATCGAAGCGATCAAGGACTGGGGAGCACCTAAGACGCCAACTGAGGTGCGGCAATTCCTAGGCCTTGCGGGCTACTATCGTCGTTTCATTCAGGGGTTCTCGAAGATCGCTCAACCCCTGACCACTCTCACGCAGAAGGATAGGAAATTCGACTGGGGTGAACCACAAGAGTCAGCGTTTGAAGAACTAAAATCCAAACTGTGTTCTGCTCCTATTTTGTCTTTACCTGAAGGCCCTGATGATTTCGTTGTTTACTGTGATGCTTCTATTCATGGTCTCGGTTGCGTGTTGATGCAACGCGAGAAAGTGATCGCGTATGCTTCTCGTCAACTCAAGGTGCACAAGAAGAACTACACCACCCATGACTTGGAGTTGGGTGCCGTGGTATTCGCGTTGAAAATTTGGAGACATTACTTGTACGGTACCAAATGCACCATCTACACCGATCACAAGAGTCTTCAACATATTTTCGACCAACAACATTTGAACATACGACAGCGTCGTTGGATTGAACTCCTGAACGACTATGATTGTGCCATCAAGTACCATCCTGGCAAGGCGAATGTTGTAGCAGACGCCTTGAGCAGGAAGGAATCAACTAAACCTCGTCGCGTTCGGGCGTTGCAACTCACCATTCATTCATCTCTACCTGATCAACTCCGTTCTGCCCAGTTAGAAGCTTTGAAGGAGGAAAACCTTAAAGCTGAGACTATCCACGGTGCCGACAAGCACCTCGAGCGAAGGCCTGATGGCCTGCACTACTTCGCAGAACGCATATGGGTTCCTTTATTTGGGGGACTACGGGAGCTTGTCCTAGATGAGGCTCACAAGTCCCAGTATTCTATTCATCCTGGTTTGGATAAGATGTACCAAGATCTGAAAGTGCTGTACTGGTGGCCAAACATGAGGTCAGATATAGCCTCATACGTGAGCAAATGCTTGACCTGTGCTAAGGTCAAAGTGGAATACCAGAAACCGTCGGGTCTCTTGCAACAACCTGAAATTCCGGAATGGAAATGGGAACGGATTACAATGGATTTTGTCACGCAACTTCCTAAATCACCAAGCGGGAATGACAAGATATGGGTGATTGTCGATCGGTTGACGAAATCAGCCCATTTTCTTACTATTAAGGAGACCAACACCATGGATCGTTTGGCTCGCCATTATTTGAAGGAGGTTGTTTCTAAGCACGGGGTGCCGGTTTCTATTATCTCGGATCGTGACTCCCATTTTACTTCTCACTTCTGGAAGTCGTTGCACAAGGCTTTGGGTACCCAACTAGACATGAGTACAGCTTACCATCCACAGACTGACGGTCAGAGTGAGCGCACAATCCAAACTTTAGAAGACATGCTGCGGGCATGTGTAATCGATTTCGGCAAAGGTTGGGAAGCTCATTTACCGTTAGTAGAATTCTCGTACAACAACAGTTATCACACGAGCATCAAGGCGGCTCCGTTCGAGGCACTGTACGGACGGAAATGTCGTTCTCCTCTTTGTTGGGCTGAAGTGGGTGAGAGTCAACTCACTGGGCCTGAACTAGTGTAAGAAACTTCGGAAAAGATCGTATAGATTCGTAACCGGTTAGCAGCGGCACGGGACCGGCAAAAGAGTTATGCCGATCAGCGTCGCAAACCATTGGAATTCCAAGTTGATGACAAAGTACTTCTGAAAGTTTCACCGTGGAAGGGCGTCATACGCTTTGGGAAGCGTGGCAAACTCAACCCTCGGTATGTCGGTCCATTTACGATCCTGGAACGGATTGGACCGGTGGCATATCGTCTTGATTTACCGACGGAGCTCGGTAACGTACATAACGTCTTCCATGTGTCCAACTTGAAGAAGTGTCTGGCTGACGAGTCTCTCATTGTTCCACTGGAAGAGATCAAGGTTGATGATCGTCTTCGAATTGTGGAAGAACCTGTGGAGATTCTGGATTACAAGATTCGTAGCCTACGTCACAGCAAGATTCGCATCGTTAAGGTTCGGTGGAACTCGAACCGGGGACCAGAGTACACTTGGGAGCGGGAGGATCAGATGAAGTCTAAGTATCCTCATCTCTTTCCTAAGGAAGCGTTCGAGTCGAGATATGTCTCTTCTGCAGCTGAATGAATCTCGGGGCGAGATTCCTTTTAACGTGGGGATGATGTGACAACTCGGGTAAATCTCTCTTTTGGTTTCTATCTTTTGTTTGTTCCCTTCGTTATTTCTTTTGTTCTTTTGTTACTTGCGCAATTTTCGGGACGAAAATTCTTTTAACGTGGGGATGATGTGACACCCGGCAAATTCTGGTTAACAACGTTGTCTAGATGAAAGTCTACCTTAGCGAGTCGCGCGTATATTGCACTTAACTGGGTTAGTTAAGTCGGGTTATGGTTCGGGAACTATCGGTTTAGTCTAGAAGATCATTGGATGTTGGTCTAGAGGTTCATTAGATGTCAGTCCTTAACCAAGTGTACAAACGGTGACGATTTGTAGGATCGTCAGGGCATACGGAACATACAAGTCTCGAGTCCCGGGAATTGGTGAACGAGTGTGAATATGTGTATTTACAAGTGTTATGTGTTTACAATCATTATGTGACTTGTCGGTATGTGAATATGTGTTAACATATGTTAAAACGGGGTTTAACGCGCAAAATACATCGAACCAACCCCTATAGGCGATTAGGGGAGGCTAATCGCCTATAGGGCATGCAATTGGGGAACATTACATGCGATTAGGAGGCCAATCGCATGTAATGTCTGGCGATTGGGCCTAAATGCATGATGTTACATGCGATTAGGATTCCTAATCGCGTGTAAGTCTGCACAATCGCGTGTTACGTGCTGGACGACTAAAAACGACTATAAATACCATACTTGACCTCCTAAACTTCATAATACAAACCCTAGTCGTCCCATAACCCGCCCCAACACACACACAACCTCTGGAACGCGATTTTTGATCAAAACACAAGGTTTCAAGCTTAATTCATCATCCTTTCACAAATCTAAGGTTTGGTTTCCATCCATGCAATCTTTATAAACGTTTTTATTCAATCCCTAATGGTCCAGACCTGTTCTAAAACGAAAAAGCTTTCTGGAAATCGTTAATAAGTGTTATTAATCGGATTCTAACAATCATACATGTGTTATGTGTGTTTATGATTAATATCTAGGGTTTTTGTGATTAAAGATGAGTGATTAACATGTTGTTAGGTTAGTTCAGAATAATATTGATGTCATGATTAATGAAATCTGAGTAATCGATTATTAGGGTTATAGTTATGCATGTTAATGTGGTGTTTCATGCTATGTGTATGGTGTTTGGATTACATGGTTGCATGCAGGACTGATAATACGAGGCTAAATGAAGGATTTTAGTTTAAACATGTTTAGAATAGTTGTTGGGTTGATATTGGATGGTTACACATGTTCTGGATCTGATTTGGAGCGTTAAACGCGCGAAAAACCGGAACAGCAAGGTTACAGGCGATTAGCAACCCTAATCGCCTATGTTAGGGGCGATTAGGAGGCTAATTGCCTATGTTTCATGCGAGTAGCCCTAAATGCTAGTAGTTACATGTGGTATAGCCCTAAATGCTAGTAGTTACATGTGGTATAGCCCTAAATGCTAGTAGTTACATGTGGTATAGCCCTAATCGCCTATAAAGTCAAGGTTTACATGTCTTATGACCCTAAATGCCTATATTACATGCGATTAGCCTTCCTAAATGCCAGTTGACCAACCTAAATGCTAGTTGACTTTTCCTAATCGCGTGTACTGCTGCTGTAAGTGTAAATTAGCATTCCGAGACCCGATTTGACATGTAGGAACATGCTAGGAACCCCGTAACATATCTAATAACTTGGTAACATATGTTTGGATGTAATTATGTGATACGTGAGCTATGTGCTATAACTTGTTGTGCGTTAACGTATGTTAAGTGTGATTGCATGATTGTATGTTTGAGAGCGTAAACATAACACGGGGAGTCTCGGGTCACCAATGGGATGTCGAGTCTTGTACTTTGGGTCAGTTAAACAGTCACGGTGTTTTCAAACGAACTTGGTTATGGTCTGGACATCTAGGGACTAACTAACCTGCGGGTTATTAGTCTAAGTACTTGTAACTGTCATATGTTTGGTCGCCGCTTTACGGGACTAGCATAGCTGCTGAGTTATTCGTATTACGAAGTAACGCAACTTAAGGTGAGTTTACGGCCCCTCTTTTAAACTGGTTTCACATTTTCGGGGGAGAAAACATGTGTTAAAACGATTATTTGGTAAATACTGTCATACTATGGGTTTCTATTGTGTACTACACGATCTTTGGAAGTCCCGGGGGGAACCATGAATGTGCGAGTTTGCACAACGGGGAAATTTGAATAGCGCTATTGGGAGTGACCAACCCCGCTCGTCGACTTGGAGGGTCGGCGGGTGCATATTGTCTCAAACAGGAACAACAGGAACAACAGGGTTACTACATCGGGCACACATTTGGTTTACGAGTTAGTAATGGTTTTCCAATCGTGGTAGTAACAAAACATACGCCTAGCTAGCGTACACTGGTTTTCGATTTGTTATAGTATGGACAGGTTGACTTGGTACTTGGATTACAAAACCTGTAAACTCACCAGCATTTTTGTGCTGACGTAAACTTTTACATGTTTTCTCAGGTCGCTAGGGTAGCACGACTGGACTAGGGCGCACGCGTCTGCACAGCGTCTAGTTAGGGTTGCATGGTTTTACAAACGTTGAACATTTGGTTTACTATTGAATATTGTTTTGAATAAGCTTCCGCTGTAAACGGGGATTTTAAACATTGTTTTGAAATTGCATTATGTTCATTTTAGACTTGTTTATTGTGATCGTTGGTTTGGATCCTGGTTTGTCATGCGCCTCGCGGTAAAACTCCGCAAGTGGATTTTGAGGGTGTGACACCAACAAATGTTTGAAATGGAAGTGGTTGACACAGCTGTGGCAGAGTTTTGACAGGTGTTTTGAACATCTGCTTCCCCTGATGCAGAAGTGACTTTGTAGTGACTTGGGATCACAACATCTATAACATTTGCATGTTTCCTAAACTTTATTTTATTTACATTTTAGTCCCCATACCTTGATCGTTTCAAATTTTAATAAAAAGCTTGAAGTTGCGTTGATCGTTACATCTTTGTTCGGATTGAGTTTCATTATTAATCATAAACGTACACTGAATTGTAACTTGAACACATTGTGGTTGGACGTTTAAGCAAATATTATCAATTTAAAAAAATGTACGTTTTTACTTATCATATAAACACAAGTTTATTTATTTATTAGTTGGTAATAATATTTTGATTTATATGCATTTAGATGAGTAAATATAAGAGTTATTTTGTAACCTACCCACACTACACTAATTATATTCACTCAAAACATATGAAACCGATGCTCTTTAATGACCACCATCAATTCTTATTTATGAATCCTTTTAAATACTAACTTAGTAACCTCTTCATGTTGAAACATGAAGAAACAAATAAAAAAATTGTCATGTATATAAAAACACTTGTATTTCCCTTGATCTTCAAATTTTGGGTAGCCCCTAACACTATCCTATTCACCGCACATACAACCACCATTCTTCAATCTCTCAAGTTATTGGATCAAGAACTCAAGTTATCAAGTGTGGTGTCATCTTGAATCTTATCAATTTGTGTTTTGGTATGTGACTCCATTTATATATAGAAACTTTTATTTTATTATTATTATTTTTTTAATTCTCAATAGAATAGAATTCATGTCAAGAAACTCTAAGGCATGTTCATGGTGAAAATGGATTCTACACGTTCAACAAATAATAAGCTTTTACACAATATGCATAATCCTTTCACCATTATTTTCATGACAAAAAGTGTCCATTCATATTAACTATTCAAAATGGATTATTGATATTTTATTAATTCTCATTAAATCAAACACACATAAAAAATATGTTATGTATAAAAATCTCTAACATAGATTCCAAGGAACCAACATCAAAACTGTGGAATAATTTCTTATTTCAAGGTGTCACATGAAATAATGATATGTATCTTTACAAATCAATATTTATTTATGTTTGTAGACTAGAAAAGTCTATTAGTAAATCATACATCGTGCATATAATATATATATATATATACACATAGGGTCAAGATCGTGTACAAAGTGCTTTTTTTGTGAGAAGTGTGAGAAGTATTAAAAATTGATACTTAGGCATCATTTTTTGAACTTAGTCGTGATGTTATGGATTGTTTTGCCTATAAAAACACCAAACATAACAATTAAAAACCGAAAACAATGTATTTTAGGCTTAAAACTTAAAACACCATGCTAAGAACATTAGCAATGTGTTTTAAGCGTTAAGTAGTGTGTTTTAACTGTTTTTTTAAATTTAATGACTATAATACATTGTATTGTGTTTTAGATTGTTGTGTTTGGTGTTTTTCATGTTAAAACAACCTAAAACATCATTCCTAAATCCAAAACATGATGTCTACATGTCAATTCTTAGTCCTTCTCACACTTCTCACGAAAAATGTATGGGTCAAGATCGTGTACAAAGTGGTTTTTTTGTGAGAAGTGTGAGAAGTATTAAAAATTGATACTTAGGCATCATTTTTTGAACTTAGTCGTGATGTTATGGATTGTTTTGCCTATAAAAACACCAAACATAACAATTAAAAACCGAAAACAATGTATTTTAGGCTTAAAACTTAAAACACCATGCTAAGAACATTAGCAGTGTGTTTTAAGCGTTAAGTAGTGTGTTTTAGCTGTTTTTTAAATTTAATGATTATAATACATTGTATTGTGTTTTAGATAGTTGTGTTTGGTGTTTTTCAAGTTAAAACAACCTAAAACATCATTCCTAAATCCAAAACATGATGTCTACATGTCAATTCTTAGTCCTTCTCACACTTCTCACGAAAAATGTACTTTGTGCAGGATCCTAAACCTAACCTATACACATAATATTTATATATACAAACAGGGATATCATCATTGGTAGAGTAACATATACTTATTGGTCCCAAATTACTAACCTATACACATAATGTATTTTTTTATGAAAATAATTATCCAACTTTGAATTCTATAAATGTGACTTGAATTCTAGAAATTGTAACTCATAAATGTTAATGACACATTAAACCTTTGGTATATTTAGATCAATTATCATACGTAAATATTTAGATACAATATTTATTATTTTACATCGTATGGTAATGTTTAATTATAAGACTATGACTTATAAAGGTAATATTAATTGTCAAACTTAAACACTAAGTGGCATTTATTCAAGACTTACAAATAACGACGATCTATAATATGAGAACATATATAATATATAACAAAAAACATAGTATTATTTTTGTCGGGCGATAATTGAACACGAGTAACATGAAACGTCTAAATATCACCAATTCCTATGCGATGACAAACAAATTATGACTTAAAACTTTAATTATTCAAAACAAATAGACAAGACATGACTAGAACTTGACATGACTTCTAAACTATAACGGGAATTAGCGAGTCTCCATCGACTTTCCTCAAAACTAGTTCTTGACTCTAGTATTACTTGATTTAACTTGTAGTTTCTATTTGTGCCGTTTGACGTACTTTCCTCGGACAAACACTCAAATCACCTACATCAAGGTGAGTATACTTATCCCCTTTTTGTTTTCTTACACTTTTGGGGTGAAACATGTATACCTATGAAACTTACACTTACACATATTCATAATCATTTTTACATACAATTCATACACATGTTATGCATTGAATTCTTGTGCTTTATGCTTAAACATAAACGTAGTATACTTGCAATCATTACGAAATCATTAACTCCGTACAAGCCGACTTTAACAATGGATAGCGCTATTTGTATTGACAACCCGCCTAGTGGAAAGTACCTATGTGTGTGGGAAGTTCTAGGTCATTGTTAATGCTTTAATCTTTGTCACTTAAGAGGTTTGATTTTGACCCGTATTGTGTACTTACGTGTTTTCCATATTTGCCTTGAATAAATCATGACACATGAATTGTAAATCATTTTCTTTAAACTTATATTATACGTATACAAACTTTGTATGCTCGCCAACATTATTTATATTGACAAAATATTTTCGTACATGTTTCAGGTTGATTATTGAGATATGTCATGTAGGACATGTGGACTTAGTAAAGACTTAATCAAGACAACATGTGGCATAGTATTTGTACTTGATGATATCTGTAATTGTAACTTGAAGCGTTGAATAAAATATTTACACTTTAGTACCATGAGCTTTTGAACAATCATCACTACGTGACACCTCGATGTTTCCGTCATCGGTTGAGGTGTTACAACATCAAATCTGCAATCTTGTTGTGGAGACTGTGGAATCCCTGCACTGTTAGTTTTAGCAGTAATATCTTCAAATTTGAATTTGTCTAAATCAAACAGTTCAGTGGGATTTACTAGGATTTTTAAGGATGAAAGTTCATTGAACTTTATATTCAGAGTTTCTTCTATTGTCCTAGTCCTTGTGTTGAACACTTTATAGGCCTTGGCAGTAGAAGAATATCCAAGAAATATCCACAATCTACTTTGGCTGCAAATTTTGAAATGGAATCTTTAAGATTTAAAATGAAACATGGGCAGCCAAAGATTTTGAAAAATGATATCAGTGGTTTGATTTTGAACAAAATTTCATAAGCAGTCTTTTGATGTCTAAGGTTGATTAAAACTCTGCTTTGAACATAGCAAGCAGTGTTTACAGCTTCTGCCCAGAAAGACAGTGGCAAACCAGAATCTGCTAGCATAGTCCTTACAGCCTCAATGAGAGTTCTGTTTTTTCCTTTCAACCACCCCATTTTGAATAGGTGTTCTTGGAATGCTGTACTGCGTCACAATTCCTTTTGACACACAGAAATCATCCAACTCCTTATTTTTAAACTCTGTTCCATTGTCACTTCTAAAGACTTTTACTGGCAAGTCATATTGTTTCTCAACTTTGGTGACAAAGTCCTTCAAAATACTTGCAGTCTCATCCTTAGAGTGTAAAAAGTAAGTCCATGTAAACCTAGAAAAATCATCAACTATGACAAGACAAAATCTCTTTCTTCTTAGACTCATGATTTTAACTGGGCCAAACAAGTCCATGTGCAACAATTGAAGACATTGACTTGTTTTAGACTCATCAATGGATTTATAAGAGCTTTTATGTTGCTTCCCTTTTAAACAGGAAACACAATGCTCATCACATTTGAATTCTTTTGATGGAAGACCTCTTACAAGGCTTTGTTTGGAGAGTGAGTTGATAGTTTGAAGGTTGGTGTGACCCAGTCTCCTATGCCACAATTCTGTCTCCTTAGTGGAGGCAGCAAAAAACAGACAGACATTTGCCATAGGATTGTCCTTCAACATATCAACCACATACACATTGCCACTCCTGTGAGCAACAAGTTGTGCTTTGCTCTAAGCTATGATGGTGTCAATCTTTTTAACCACTTCTGTCCCAATAATCTTACAAGTTTTCTTAGTGAAGAATGACCCATAGCCTTTGTCACTCATTTGTGAGACACTAAGAAGATTAAATTTAAGATTATCAATAAGATTGACATTTTCATACTTGAGTTTCCCAGCCTAGACAGTCCCTGAACCCAACACCTTACCTTTAGAGTCATTACCAAAGGATATATCACCCCCTCCATGAACTAAGAAGTCCAGAAGTAGGGCTCTACATCCTGTCATGTGCCTGGAGCCTCCACTATCTACATACCATAGACTATCTAAGCAAGTAGAAGCTCCCTTCACATAAGTAATGGATTAGTTTTGGTGAGTGTCCAAAGCCAAGTTGGCTTTGGATGGGTTCCCAGACTTTTCAGCCTCAAGCTTAGGAGAATGATCAGTAGTTTGAACCAGTTTTTGAACCAAGTTCAACAACTGTTGCTGACCATTTGCCAGTGTCTGTATGTCAACACTTGGTTAAACAGATGTTTGACCATTTCTGTTCACTCTTAGTTTTGAAGGCTATGACAAGGTGGTTATCCATATCCTCTTGGGTACTTGTTTGAGGGTGGAGCATCTGTTACTTGGACATCCCTGGAGGCAGATGTTTCGAGACTTTTGGTAACAGATGTTTGGGCTGGTACATAAGTCTGTTTGGGCTTTCCTTTTGGAGTACTCACCACTTTACTTGCTAGAGTTTTAGCCTTATACTCTTGTATTTTGACATCAAAAATTTTGAGATAAAGACACTCTTTGGTTTTGTGATTCTTTTTACCACATATTGAGCATGTGGCTTTAGAATCACACACTTGTTCCTTTGTTGATATCATATGCTTTTAGAAGAAAACAGTTTTTAGGAACATGATTCTTCTTTTCACAAAAATCACAAAACAAGTGTTCAGCCTTCTCTTTCTTTTTCCCTTTTTCAACAGATGTTTGAGCATCTGGTGGAAGGTCTTTCAAGGGAATGACCTTTGCCTGTGGTTCTTTCTTACCATCAGGGGTTTTGAAATCAACTGGTTTGAAGTTTTCAAGAGTACCACACTCATCTGACCAAGTAGGTTTAAATTCATACTTTTCAAGTTCAGTAAATGATGAGGAACCCTCAGGTTTTTCAAGAATGATTTTCTTGCCATTAGGTTCAGTGATTTTAATTTCTTGTCCCTTCAAATTAGTTGGTACTACTTCAACTAACTTTTGTTCCCTTTTGTTAGTGTTTTGAAAAGCTGGGGCAGTGGTTTCAAAACCAAAACCAAACTTCACATGAATTTTGGTCTGTTTTTTGAGGAGCATCTCAAAACCTTTACATGATTCCACCCATTTTTCACATTCAACTTGGGTGGACTCAAGCTCCTTTTTACAATTATGATATTTGGTCATCATAGTTTGGAGCTGGTCTTTGGTTATAGTTGTTTCATGTTTTAAACTACTGATTTCAGATTCTTTTTCAGTCAATTTTGATTTTAACTCTTTTGAAAGTTTTTCAAATTGAACTTCATCATCTAAAATTTTCTTCCTAAGGTTTTCATTCACCTCTTTAATGTTAGCAAATTCTATTACACATTTGTTTGAACACAAATCTTTTAAGATTAAAAGATTTGAGGAGATACCTTAGCAGCAGCCATCAATGCACAATCACACTTACACTCACAATCATCACCCCAAGGATCTGAGAGATTCACAACCTCTTCTTCAGACTTTTCATCGGAAACTACTGCATCAACATCATTAGTCATATTTTCAAATTTAGTCACCACATCCTCAGATTCAACCTCTTCCACAATTGTGTCCATAGCCATGAAACAAAAATTTTCTAATTCATTTTCAACTTTGGCAACAAGAGCAAAATTCTCATCTGTTAACTCATCCAATCAACAAAGCCTTGTGTGAAGAAACTCTGTTGACTAGTCTCTGCAGGGGCAGAGGGTGGAGTAGCAGTCATTGGCACATGTGCCTGAGCAACAGGGGTTTGAACATAGTGGATCTGAGGAGCAGTGGTTTGGACATACTGGACAGGAACAGTGGTTGAGGACTGTGCAAAATGAGCAGTGTTTTGCACATTTGGTCCAGGGGTATTATGGGAAACTTGATAAGTGTTGGTCTGTGGCCTTTGATTTGGATAGGTAATCATAGGTGTACCATGTTGACTCCTACATTCCCTAGCAAAATGACCAAGTCTATGAAACTTATAACACTTAATTTTAGATTTATCCAACCCCACCTTTGACCTGCCAGTCAACCTTGGAAATCTTCTGCCAGTTTTCTTGTAGAAATTATTAGTTCTAAGTTCTAACACTAAGCAGAGCCAATTGGTGCATAATGTCCATTTCTTCCAAATCATCAGGGTCAAAGTATTTAAGGTCATCATACTCAAAGGATATGTTATCAGATGCCTGGATATCACCACCACTTGCTCCAAAAGCATAGTTGGGTGAATAAGAATTAGAGTTAAAACCTGATGTTATATCAATGAAATGATCATAACTCTGATCCTTACTATTACCAGGCACCTCATCCTGACCCAAAAGTGATGTATTACCAAAAACATAATCATCAGACACTTTTCCAGAGTCCTGAAGCTTCTTTTCTGGTTAAGCTCTCTCTCATAGGTCAAGAGCTTACCATGAAGCTGGGTCAGAGATAGGTCCTTGAATCCAATTGATTTTCTCATAACTATAGCAATAGTGTCCCATTTATCTGGTAAAGATCTTAAAAACCTATGGTTCAAAGTTGAATTGGGATAAGTTAGACCCACCAGTTTTAGTTCACTAATGAGACAGTTAAACCTCTCAAATTGTTGAGTTAATAACTCTCCCTTTACATGACTGAATGTTTCATATTGTTGGTTAAGTATTTCACGGTTGTTTTCAATAACCTCCTTAGTCCCACCAAATTGTTCTTTCAAAGCATCCCATAACTCCGTTGCACTGTTACAGTGTAACAGCCCAGCATAGATATCATTTGGTAGAGCCATGGCCACAATACTGAAGGCCTTAGCATCTAACTTAATTTTCTGAAAATCCTGCTCGGAGTAGTTTTCAAGTTTCTTTGGCTCTTGAACCTTGGGATCTTCGGTACTCAGCACCATCGGAACATGTGGTCCAAAGATAACCGACTTCCAGCACCCAGTTTTCTGTTGAGCTAGAACATGGCTCATCTGACGTTGCCAGTTATTGTATTCAGATCTGACAAGCATCGGTGGCTTGTTGTTCGTGCCAGTGTTATGTCGATCGTGATTGATTGAAGCCATTTTCTGATTGTTTATAAAACAAAGTCTGTTAATAAAACTTTAAACGTAAATAAACTATTACTCTGTTTTCAATCCGACAAACAAACGATATCAATAATTGTGAGCTGGTCTATTTATATTAAACTGATTGGTTAGATCGAATTTAATTGACCAAGCTCTGATACCAATTGTTAGGATCTGAGTTTGATTTGTTTTGATTGTTTAACAAATGAAAGATGAAAGAAGTTAATCTATAAATGGAAAGTGTAGCGGAATAATAAACTATTAATCAAAACAAAGAGAATAATTGTTTTCTAATCGAATGCTTTCATAAATCTAATGATTACACAAGATTGTACAAGTACTCCCCCTTAGCCTGGTCCCTCTGTGATTGTTTGTCTAAGAGAAATTTTTGTGATGAATAGAACAATACATGCACTGTTTTATTTAAAGACAAACTAAACCACTGATGACTTATGACTGACGTCACCTAAGACAGTGACATCTAATAGAATAATAACAACATAAAACATCTGATCTAGACAACAATTTTTACATTGGAAACCTTTGATATCTAAATAGCTGATATGTAAACCACTGGTAGCTTGAATCATCTGTTGGAGCCTAAGTGCTGTTGGCTCCAACAGACCTTGAGTCTTCAGTACTTTGGATCAGCAGTTGTTTTTTCATCAGCCCTTTGTGATCAGCAGTTGTTCAGCAGATGTTAGAGTCAACAGTCTTTTGGGAGAAGTAACTTGTAAATGCTGATTTTATTCTGGATCATATATAGCATGTTTTGGCTTTTCAAATCATCTGTTCTTCTCCAGGTCAGCAGACCCAACAACAACTTTGTTGTTTTAAACAGTATAGTGAGGGAGTACCTCGAAATATGCCACGAGACGATATAATTGCTATTATTTCGTCGAACGATAAAGTGTTGAAGAAAATAACACTTTGAGACTTGATGTTTATATATCCTTATATGAATCCGTTTAAATATATATGTAATATGTTATATATATGTTGGATTATATTGAAATTATAATTTGGTAAATTATAATTATTAATTGGAATCTTAATGTGGTGAATAAAGAGTAAACTCTTGGGTAGAGTTTCATGTTTTCTAATTAAAGTTTTTATGTTACTTTATTAGAGCTTTTTATGTCAATTTTTTAAGTCTCTAATTAAGTGACTAAGAAGAAAAACTCTTCATCCATGCCCATTGAGATAATCATGATCAACATGGCAAGTGTAATGAGGTTAAATACACGAAAACGAGATATGTCGTCCAATGTTGAGAGCATCAACATATTGAACAAATGTATTTTTGATGACTATAAGATATGATAGGAATATATGTTATTATTCACAAGTCTTTGATAAATATTGCAAGGTTTATTATAAAAGACTTAGAATAGTGATGGACGTGTAGAGTCTCTACAAACCATCAATGTTGGTTGAACTATATGTAGGATTCGTGATATATTTTGGGAGAGTCACCCAATAAATAGTTTCAACAAAATATATACATATCACTTAGGCATATGTCAATGTCATGTCGTTGAGTGTCAATCTAATTGACTTGTTGATGATGAATATGTTCATCAAAGTGACTTATATTAAGACTTATGTTTAAGTCCTAAAGAGTCAATGGTGAAGCCTTGGAGATTAAAGGCACACGAGTCTTGATCCTAATGGATGGAATTAATTATGGTTTTGAAGCATTCTTTAAACCAAGGTTTTGGAATGGTAAACAAATCACATTTTGTGTCTAAATTAAGATGTGAATGTTAGGAAGAGATAGTGAGCTAAGAATTTGTAGTCTAAAGCATGCTAGACTAATACTTGTTAATTTAGAAGCTCCACGGAGAATAAATTAAATTTGAACATTCACACATATGTGACGACATAAGAATGAATTTTGTAAAAGCAAATATATAATTCATTAAAAAATGATGACTCGAAAGGACCGAATAAATAGTTTATTATTTAGCAGAATATGAGGAGAACTCATATATCTCAGAAAACGGTTCGTGTGAGAAATATGGGTTGAGTAATATAATGGATGACCTCAATAACACAAAGATATAGATAGTCGCTATCTTATCACGGGTATCTAATGTCATCATGAGTGATATTACTCGAACTTAATCAAAGTGCAAGCAATGTGAGGGAAAAGCCATTTAAGAAACAATCCATAGGGATGTAAAAATGGTACGTGAGAAGTTTTCAAGCTACATATGAAAGGAATAAACTTTCATCACCCTAATTAGTAGTTATCCAATAACACTTAAGTGTGAAGGTGACTTGCATTTGAAAATAGAAGGTTTGATATGAACGAATGTGATTTCGGGAAGTACAGATCACACGAACCTAGAATAGACTTGTTATAAGTCAGTCCTATTATGTGGACAAAATTCTTGAGAAGTTCAATGGAAATGACTCTAATGTGGCTAGAACTTTCATTAATTCTTGAGAAGTTCAATGGAAATGACTCTAATGTGGCTAGAACTTTATATTAGCTACAATATAAAGATATCCAGCAGTTATTGAAGGTTACTGTGATGCGAATGGATATCTGACACAAATGATTACAAGGCGACGAGTGGGTATATACTCATACTTGGAGGTGTAGCGATAATGTGTAAATTACATAAGCAAACGTTTATTGCTAGATCCACGATGGAATCATAATTCATCGCTTTAGATAAAGAGAATGAATAGGAAGAATGGCTACGTCAATTTGTTAAAAATATACCTAGGTGGCCGAAGCCGGCATTGGCCCAATGCATACGCTGTGATAGTCAATCGGAAATTGGCAGAGGTCATATCACAATGTGTATTAGTAAAAAACAGGTATATAAGACGTAGGCAAAATACGGTACGACAACTAATCTCTATAAGAGTTATCACTATTGACTATGTGAAGTCAAAGGATAACATCGCGGATCCGCTAACAAAAGGCTTAAGCAGAGAGTTAGTACAGAAGTCGTCAATGGGAATGGGACTAAAGCCCATTAAAGGCTAGGTTTATGCGAAGGAAACCTAACTCAGCTGACTGAAGATCCCAAGATCTGAGTTCAATAGGACAACCTAATTGTATGAACTGGCGAAGGTCACTGTGGGGGAGAGTTGGTGGAAACCCCACGTTTTGAAAAAGGGAGCTTACCATAAATTGAATAAGCTTCCTAGTCCATTCCTAAAAAGTGACAAGGTTGAGGTTAAGCTTATAGCTTTTAATGATCTGACTGAGGTAACCAGTCCCAGTAGATCACCTATGTGAGAGAGAAGTGGCGTCGCTTCGAAGGGTATTGTTGGGGCACAATACTTAATAGCTCTTGCAGAACCAGGCACGTGTCCATGACCATAACAGACACAACAATGAGGACTTGACGTTTTCAGGGAGAGTTTTGTGTGAAGCGTATTGTCGTCCACACAAACGGCAGACGAGTTCAAAGACATCGCGTTCTACTCAGAGCCAGTGGGCTAAGTGCGTTTCAGAAGCGAAGGTTCAAAGGGTCACACCTACCTTATCGTATGCAAAACTCAACTGTTGAAATTTAATCGGAATGAGGTTGTTTCTGAGAATAACTCCCTTTCATGTGGGGGTTTGTTGAAAATTTTGTATGCTTTGATCAATCTCCATTCATGTGGGGGATTGTTGGAAATTTAGAACGTGAATGGAGGCTTTATTTCATATGGTGAAACTCTTGAGTAGAGTTCTTAATGCCATTTTATGAGGTTTTATTTCATATGGTGAAACTCTTGAGTAGAGTTCTTAATGCCATTTGATGAGGTTTTATTAGAGTCTTAATTAGAGTTTTAAGTCTCTATTTAAGTGTCTAATAAAGTGAAACCTTTCACCATCCTAACTCTTATATAATTAGTAGCGTATGTGCCTTATTTAAAAGAAGAAACAATATATGTGAAACACACACAACAAATTCATATTCACTCGAATACAGTGATCGATTGCTGCAGCAAAACCTTTTCAGAAACAGTCTTATTCCGGTTTCTTTTCAGGCAAGTGGGATAGTCTGCAGTGCACCGCCACACTGTTGAACCGGTGTACCCTGGGAACAGACGACGAATCTGTTTAAGGGAATTGTTTCAAACACAAGCCCGGATCCTTTTTCTATTCTGTTACAGTTTATTGCAGCAAGTACAGAGAATCGAAAACCTGCGAGCTTCATGTACGAGAGGCGTGGCGGCTACTACTATGTAAGTTTTCTAGCATACTATTGAGTAACCCAAAAGTAAAGTGGCATTGACTACTAAAAGAAGCTCGATAAGGGAGGGCCGGGTGGGTTAGGGATTATGATTATTTAAATTAGGTGATAAGTTAAAATCTTATAAGGTTATTTTTTTAAAGTCACCCGTTGTAGCAGAAGAATCTAGAATTGTAAATGACTCATGATTTGTGTGACTCGATAACGGTGATATGTGATTTTTTTAGTGTTTTATACTGAAAAGTATTTAATGTGGTGTTGATTGAACACTTCAAGAAACAGGGCCTTCAGCGGCGAAATTTGTCGCTAGGGATGACAAATCGTGTATACGCGACCTGTTAAGACACGAATCTGTTAAGACACGAACACGAAACATGTATACACGAACACGACACGATAACTTATCATGTCTTTTTTTTATATCTGAACAAGAACTTGTTTATACCTGGTTTACACTATAAGCTGGGATAATACCAGTTTATACAATGATTTATAAAGCCCCATCAAGTCCCTCGTCCACTACACACCTATTTTAGATAAAGCCACCATAAAGCCACTTATCTCTCTTTATTAATATTTTAATTCATAAAACCTCCATGGAGCCCCATCATAAACCTGTTAAGACACAAACACGAAACATGTTAAGGTCATACCTATACCTATTAAAATCGTGTAGGTTCGTGTCGGGTATTCGTGTTCGTGTCTGAAATTGCCAGCCCTATGTGTCGCCACTAATGATGGTATATGTCGACACATACAAATACATAATTACACACACCGTATACATACAAATACATAAATATTAAAGAAAATAAATAACAATTAGCGGCAACTAACCGCGGTGGTTGTTGTAGTAGATCGATGTAAAACATATATTACAAGAAAAAAAAATAAACCATTTTTTAAGGAAAAACTTAAAAACATAAATATTTAACCAAAAAAATAACATTGGTTGACCCGGTGGTGGTGATGGTTAAGAGAGAGAAATAGGGTTATGCCAAGGGTTAGGAACCGACCTGACCCAGACCCACTAGAATCGTATATCCTTTTATAGTTGAAACTAGGAACCACAAACCGAACCTTAAAAGGCTATGTGGTTCCGGGTCCTAAAGGTTCTCATAAGTCGGGTAAAGGGTCTTACCCTTCAGAACCTCTTAACGTAATAGGCTTTTAAAGGGTTACATATTCCTATTCTTTTACCATGCTCGTAAAAGAGTTCTTCTGTGTGGTTCTAACAATAGCTCACGAGTTGCTTTTTTTAAATCATTTTTCGTTTCTTGACATATGTTTTGGTAACAATTTTATCATTCTCATCACTCGATACATTATGTGAATCCGTTATGTATATATCACAAATACACACACACATCTAAACGACATATATAAATATTTACTTCAATTTTGGATATAATATATATATATATATATATCGCATATATGCATATACAGCAAGCCGAAAAATATTTCAAGAAAAATATATTGTTATTTTTATAAATAATATTTTTTTGATATTGTATTAACGTTACGTGAAATCGATTACAATAACACGTAAAAAATAATAATGAAAAGACTAAAAAAAGAGTATTGTTTTATTTTTCGTTAACAATACATATCTATTGGATTATTTTTATAAATTATAGTTTTTCATACATTATCAATCTATTAATAAGTCATGTTCTAATTAAAATACAAACAGTTCTTGTGGTTCTTATATTAGAACCGTGGGTTTCGAACCGACCTGTCACACCCCAACAGCGCATAGCGGAATGCAAGTCATGAGGTAACGGAAGTTGTTACCACGAAGTTTAGCAAATCACTTGAGTATACGTATGGACATCTTGCAACCACCCTCTAGCCCAACACATTTAAGCTTTTGGTCTAAGAAATTTTTAAAAATATGTCATAGCCAAGATGGAGCGATAGTATGTAGCCAGTGTTTTACAACTTATTTAAAAGGATTAAAACATAGATTTCATAGTTTAAGGTCCCTGTCATCATGTCCATTCGAAGTGCATGCTAAACCTGCTCCCACAACGTTCTTAAACATGAGTACCTGAAAAACATGCTTAAAAACATCAACAAATTGTTGGCGAGTTCACGGGTTTAAAAGTAATAAATAAACATTCAAGTGTAACTAAAGCGTATGATAAGTGTTACTAAAAGGAAGAACCAAGTAGACTAGCTAGGTCCAACAAGTATGATGTATCCAAAGGCTCCTAATCAAGCCATAACTTTGTTTCCGGGGTGACCTCTAGACCAAGAGTATCTTTTTGGAGGTTATGTTCATTTTCAGTAAAATACCAAACCCAATACTAAAAAAGGGGGCGTCAACCCAATAGATATACAACATAAACAACAGCTCTAGTCTGAGAGCTCATTATTAAGAAGTTTAGGGAGTGTGTCAGCCCGAAGGGGACACTGGTGTTACGTATAACGTGCCCATCGGCGCACCAACCTAAGGCCATCAAATGTTCTACCTATCTAGCGTAACTTATCATACAAGCATGTTAATCCCCCGATTTGTAAGAACGTTCAAAAACATTTAAAAAGAAAAGGGGTCGTGAAACTCACCTTTATGCAGCAATTTACAAAGTCTTCCAACCCGAGTCCCACTCCTCTACCAAACTATGCCCTAAACATTTATAGGATCGTTTAGTAATCAATCTAGGTCTAATTAAGTATTCCACCAAACTTTCACAATTCAGTTTATTGAAGGTTTTCATGTTCTACTTATCTTTTACCCCCTTTGACCCCAATGGTGACTTTTCTAATTGGTCATACTTTAGATTTTGCATGCACGCATATCACAATCAAATCATTATCATTTATTATCAAATCATCGTCATATAACATTCCTATGCACATTCGAACAAGTTTCTTATCAAACGAACTTCTAATGCCTCGAGTTAACTTAAGAATGTTCTACAAGCTCAATTTAAGTCTTAGAATATACATACAAACCACAAAAAATGTCAAATCTGCTACTCCAGTTATTTCACAAAATGTGACTATTCTATGCCTTAAAACTCGCATTTCGGCGACTCTTGTGACATAGTTTTGCACTGTAAACGGTTGTTGTTAAGGAAAACATATTATGTACCTTAAATCATGACCTTTATACTCATTTTGGCACCAACCAAGCTGTTTTACATCAGACCTAAAATTGGGTGTCCTAATGGGTACAAATTGTTCTCAAGGCGAAGAATAAGCTGTATGTTCTTGAAACGCCAGTCCCTGATGAACCCATCAATTAGAACTCTGTTGCTTATAGAAACTACTCTAAGAACTTTTATGACTCTTTGAAAGTCTCATGTCTGATGTTGGCATCCATGATCCCTGAACTTCAAGGACCATGGATGAGATGATGGCGTACGAGATGAATCAACATCTAGCGGAAATGTTCCAACAGAAGGCTCGTCATGAGAGGTTTGATGTGATGCAATTACTCATAACCACTCGTATGCAAGAGGGTACATCGGTTAGCACTCATGTGCTAAAAATGAAGGCATATGTTGATCACATGGCCCTTCTAGAACCCCCCTTGAGCGATGAGTTGGTTGGGGATATTATCCTAAACTCATTGCCCATGTCATATGATCAGTTCATTATGAACTATAATATAAATGGGATGGAGAAGACACTTGCATAGCTGCATCAGATGCTCAAAACTGCTGAGGTGAACATACCTAGCAAAACTGCACCAGTGCTAATGATCAAGGAGGGTCATGTTAAGAAACCTAACACCAAGAAGAAAGGCAATCAGGGTAAAGGGAAGGGAAAGGGCAAATCTGTTGCCAACAAGAAACCTCTGAAAGATGCCAAGTGTTTTCATTATGATGAAACTGGGTACTGGAAGAGGAATTGTGCTAAGTATTTAGCTGAACTGAAGTAAGCCCAGGCTTCGGAGGAGAGTCCTCATGTATATATGTTATTGAAATCTTTTCTTTTTCTAGCAAAACATGGGTGTTTGACACAGGATGTGGTTTCCACATTTGTAATGTTTTGCAGGGACTAAGAAAGATTAGAAAACTGAAACAGGTTGACTTGGAGGTCCATGTTGGCAATGGATAAAGAGTTGTTGTGAAGGCGATAGGAGAATATGTTCTTTTACTTCCTTCTGGTTGAGAACTTGTTTTGAACAACGTTTATTACATTCCTAGAGTGACTAGAAATATTGTTTCAGTTTCTTCTTTGCGTGGACAAGGTATTAATTATCATTTTAATGGTGAATTTATTTCTGCTTATTTTAACGATATGTCTTACTTGGATGCAAACCCCAATAATAGGATCTATGAGAAATAAATCCAAAAAGATAACATATTATGCAACATCTCCCATAAACGTAATAAGTTGGACATTAATGATACGTATATGTGGCATTGTAGACTTAGTCACATTAGCGAGAATCGTGTTAAACAACTCAAGACCGCGGGAATCCTAGATTCCAAGGGTTCAGAGTCGTTTGGCAAATGCGAATCATGCTTGAGTGGAAAGTTAACAAAAGCACCTTTTTCAATTGTTGGAGAAATAGCTAATGATCTGTTAGGACTTGTACATACAAATGTATGTGGTCCATTCAGAACAATGTCAAGACATGGAGAAAGATACTTTTCTACGTTTACTGATGATTTCAGTAGATATGGTTATGTTTATCTTATGAAGCATAAACATGAAACTCTTGAAAAGTTCAAGGAGTACCAAAACGAAGTAGAAAATCAGCTAAATAGAACTATTAAGATGCTTCGATCAGATCGAGGCGGTGAATATCTTCGTCAGTAATTCATCGACCATCTAAAGTATTGTGGAATAGTTTCACAACTCACTCCACCTGGAACACCACAACATAATGGTGTGTCTGAGCGGAAAAATTGAAATCTATTAGATTTAATTCGATCAATGATGTGTCGAACAAACCTTCCAAAATCCTTTTGGAGTTATGCTTTGGAAACTGCCGCAAGACTTGTGAATATAACTCCAACAAAGAAAGTTGACAAAACGCCTTATGAGACATGGCATGGAAAGAAACCTAATGTATCCTATCTTAAAGTCTGGGGATGTAATGCTTATGTCACTATAGAATCTTCGGATAAACTAGATCCCAGAGGCGAAAAAGTGGTTTTTGTCGGATACGCTAAGAAGATCGGTTACGTGTTCTACCACCCCACTGAAAATAGGATTTTCACTAAACGCAGAGGCACTTTCTTGGAGGAAGAGCTTCGGACGCGAGGGATTGGAGATAACCATGTGGATCTTGAAGAAATTCAAGAATCACAAGTGAATGAACCAGTTGTTCAGACAGAACCAGAAGTAACCAATCAAGTTGTTGAAGTTGAACCTGAGAGGACTCAAGAAACAACAGAAACACCAAATGTTCGAATAAGTATTAGGGATCGTCGTGCACCTGAAAGGTATGATGATATCTTCATGATTGATGAAGATGAGCCTGCTACTTACAAAGCTGCAATCTTGGATTTGGGATCCAAGAAATGGCAAGAAACCATGAATGCAGAGATGCAATCCATGTATGATAACCAAGTCTGGGATTTGGTTGATCTTCCTATCGAAAGTCGGACTGTAGGAAACAAATGGATCTTCAAGAAGAAGGCTGACATGGATGGGAATGTGCAAACCTACAAAGCAAGGCTTGTAGTGAAAGGTTTTACACAGACTCAAGGAATTGATTATGAGGAAACTTTCTCGCTAGTAGCCATGCTTAAGTCTATTAGAATTCTACTTGCCATTGCTGCATATTATGATTATGAGATATGGCAAATGGGTGTCAAGACTGCGCTCCTTAATGGACACTTACTGGAAGATGTCTATATGGTTCAACCTGAATGTTTTGTTGATCCAAAGAATCCTAATAAGGTGTGCAAGCTGAATAAATCCATCTATGGATTAAAGCAAGCGTCTCGTAGCTGGAATCTCCGTTGTGATCAGAAAATCAAAGAGTTTGGTTTTATCAAGAACGAAGATGAACCATTTGTTTACAATAAATCTAGTGGGAGCTATATCACTTTTCTCATACTGTATGTAGATGACATACTAATCATTGGAAACAATATCCCTATGCTTAAAGATGTTAAGACCTGGTTGGGTAAATGTTTTGCAATGAAAGATCTTGGTGAAGCCGCTTATATTCTGGGAATAAAGATTTATAGAGATAGATCAAAGCAGTTATTGGGTTTGAATTAAAGTACATATATTGATAAGGTCATACGACGCTTCTCAATGCAAGACTCAAAAATGGGGCTCTTGCCCATGGCACATGGAACCATTCTAAATAGCAAGCAGCGTGCAAACACTGAAGAGGAAAAGAAGAAAATGGAAAGAGTTCCATATGCTTCTTCTATTGGTTCCATCATGTATGCCATGTTATGTACTAGACCTGATGTCTCGTATGCTCTTAGCATGACAAGTAGATATCAACAGAACCCAGGAGAGAGTCACTGGGCTGCAGTGAAGAACATTCTTAAGTACTTGAGAATGACTGAGGACATGTTCTTAATATATGGAGGACTGGATGAGGAGCTGTCAGTTAAGTGTTATACTGATGCAAGCTTCCAGACTGATCGTGATGATTCAAGGTCACAAACGGGATATGTTTTCATTCTAAATGGTGGGGCTGTTACTTGGAATAGCTCTAAGCAATGTGTGGTTGCTCAATCCACCTGTGAATCAAAATACAATGTTGCATCGGATGCTGCAAAGGAGGCTACCTGGATGAAGAAGTTCATTACTGATCTCGATGTTGTGCCTAGCATAAAGAAACCAATCGAGATATTGTGTGACAACAGTGGTTCCATTGCTCTTGCAAAGGAACCAAGGTCACATCAGATCACAAGGCATATACTCAGGAAATTCCACTATATTAGAGAGATAATAGAACGTGGAGACATCGTAATAAACAAAGTTCATACAGATCTAAATTTGGCTGACCCCTTTATTAAGCCTTTACCTCAAGCTAAACATGAGGAGCATGTTGGAAAGATAGGGCTTAGAGTTGCTAGACAGTGGGCATGATCTGTAGTTAGTATTGGTGTTTTATTTTGAACTATAATAGTTACATTGAATATTTATTTGATTTAATGGGTTAAATGCAAATTTAAATACTTTGTAACTGTGTCCATTATTTGTATGTTTAAATCCTTGAATAAGAGTATTCTAAAATGTTCGTATTCGATCAAATTACATGGGAATGAATTTGAATGTAAGACTATTGTGAATTGAGATGGTTGTATTCATGAGATGAATAACTCAAGGGTTTGAGAATCATAATTCACAGATATCATTAGGGAATGATATTGGATGTAACTCGCTTCAAAACGATCTCCATGGATCTGTGCCATGAGATGTTTTGATATTGATATGTTCAATCTATCCTTTTTCCTAAGGCACATATTAAATTACATTGATCAAGGACTATCTTTGATGTTATCTAACACTGTCCTGAAACATGGGTAGTAATCCGGGTAGCGTTGAGAGAAATCCAAGATTAAAGGGGGGTTGTATGACGCTGATGGAATTATGTACTTCTACAGGATTACGAGTTTATACATTCTGGCGCCCTCGTTAACTCAAACTGGTATAAACGCGTGGCCACACTCAGACTAAGGTAGTTCGTTAGTCCACTTTGAATTAAAGACGAGAATAGAGAATGGTTGATCACTATATAAGAATGAATGATCCATGTCTTATGATCAACAAATGTTTATACAGAAGGGACTTATTGATAGAATTTTCAGGGCTATAGTATTTGGTTAAGTAAAGCGTTACTTGAACTCAAAGAACTAGTTGACCACTGTAAAGTGTCATACTGTGTTGGGTGCAGTGCGATGCAGCTAGGCGTCCAACTCTGTGCACGTTGACTCATTTAATTAAAATCGTCCAAGTGGGAGATTGTTAGACATATAGGATGTCCGATAATAATTAAAGGCGAGATCAACGTAACCCGACTCAGTACGATCCGAAGAGTTACACGTTGGTACACGAATCAGATAAGTTCACGTGTAGGTGGATTATTATTTATGAAATAATAATATTTGAACTAGAGGGACTTAATATTAATTAGATTAATATTATGGAATATTATGGGAACATTCCAAAGGATATGGAATATTATGGGAATATTCTAAGGGACTTGTTTTATAAATAGGAGATTAGGGTGTAAACCCTAATCACAAATTTTATAAAACCAAAACTCCTCCTCTCCCTCTTACAATTTTTGGCCGCCACCCAAGAAGGGCCACCGCCCTTCTATCTTGTTTGACCACCACCACAACTGCCTTCCTTTGCAAAATGTTGCTCCCGGTTGGCTCGTGCTCGGTTGTGAACTTCCTACTAGCGAGGATTTGTTGTAACCCGCGGGTTACAATTCCGGTGTAGTCATCAAAAGTTGATTACTAAGCCCCCTATGATTGTTTATATTATTTATTTGTTTATACGCGTTTAATTGAGATCTTGATTGGGAATATTTATTAATTGGATTAATAAATCAAATATATATTTATCTATATATAATCGGCCCTTATATATAAAGTATGTATAACCCGTTTTGTTAAATATATAAACCGCTTCCGCTTAGTATTTGATACCATGATTCCCAACAGTGGTATCAGAGCCACGGTTACGCGCGTATAGATGGTAAAGTTATAATTTTGATCTATGTTTTATTTGTCAAAAATTGTTTATTTTTACAAAAGATCAAAAGCTTTTAGTTGTTCATGGATTGTGATGTGAAAAGAGCCCTACGTATTTGACCCTTGTCATGGTTGTGTTTGTGATGGTTTTATTTTTTTTTCATTGATTTGTATTTTTATTATGGATATTAGATCCGGTGTAATAGATAGGATTAGATTTGTAGAAACTTATCGGTTATGCTCTAATTTATACAAACATTTCTCTACAAGTAAAGTAACTTTTATTGAATATTATACAATCTATCTAATATCTATATTATAGTTCATTTAAAAAGTATTCCAATAAAATTTAAGTAATTACTAAAATATTATAGTTATTTGATTTCTTGCAGGTCTTATTTGGTGTTCAATTGGGTCCGGGTAATGATGGCTGGACATGGTTGATAGAAGGCAAGGTGGGTTTTTCAGTGTGAGATATGAAGCAATATCTTTTTAATGTAACTAATGAGTTACCCGAATGTGAATTCGAGTGGTGTAATTGGGTGTCTAAGTAACGCATCCACAGTTGGATTCAGAATAGTACTAAGTAATGAGTAATAGAAAAATTACAATACCAAATAACTAACCTAAAACAATTAGATTTGTTTAACTATACATAATTTATAATTGTACTGGAGTAATATATATATAAAAATCTCGTTTAACCCAAAATTGTATGAATTACAATATGGATTGTGTTGAGAGAGTGAACAAAAACAAAATAACTAGAACATGTAGACTTACCATATGTTAATATGATCTAACTCCAAAAGCAACTCGTGCTGATAACGTGTTGTAAAACAACGACCTACTAGCAACTAACATACAAGATGTGTAGATCTTAGAACATAGATTAGAGAGAATAGATAATAGAATTATTCATTGTTATTGATATATCAAGATGAAATACACATGCCACTATTTATAGAGCTTATACATTAATACAAAACTAATGGGGAGATGGGGGTTATGCAGGTGGAGAGTCACAAATAAATATACATTTATAACAGATTTAATATTATTTATATGGTTTAATCAAGATTATTATTATATGGTTTGTGTGTCTATCAACACATCTCTGAACTACTGTGTTAGAGCATTCACAACCCAACCATCAAACATTTTCCTATTTTTAAAATATAAAAAAAATACTAAAAACTTATTACATCGCATCCACCATTTCTATACCTTATCTTTAACGTGGAAGGCAAAAAGAAACGGGACATTACACCAATTAAAGACATGCACTGCCAAACCTCCATAATTACCGGACAACCCGTAAACAAATGTTCAACCGACTCCACATTCGTCTCACAAATCTTACACAACTGAAAGTCCGTATGAACATTTCGCCTAAGTAATGCATCCACCGTTGGTAGCCATCCAAGAAAGCCCTCCAAACGAAAACCCCAACCTTTTTGGAACCCAATTACACCATTCAAAAGCCTCCTCTGGTAAGGCATTTGTCGTAGCAAATAAACATCTTTTAACATTTGATACAGAGTAATCATATTGCCTACCCGCTGACCAAGACCACGAGTCAGACCCCGGATTAAAAACAACATCGGCCACCACCCCCATAAGACTATCCAAATCTGATTGCTCCTGTAGTGAAAAAGAAGCAGCCCTCCAGCTCCAAACAGCCTGCACAGAGCTCAACCCGGCCACCAATATTTCGGAAATGAAGCAGTTTTTTTTCTTTCTAATGCAAAGAGCAGAGGATATTTTTTCTGCAAAGAGTTGTCCGAAATCCACCAATCCCGCCAAAACATAATAGAACAACCAGTCTTTAAATTCCCTTGAAAGCACTTAGTAGAATCAATATCCAAACTATCCAACAAAGCTGGAACAGATGCGATTTGCGTCCAAGTGCCAGCAATCGACAACTTAACTGGAATACAAGTCCACCCCCTACCACACCCATGAATTGATCATACAACATTACGCCAAAGGGAACCTTGATTTATTTTAAAGCGCCACCACCATTTCAAAACCAACTTAAGTTGGCATCTCTCAATGACCCCAAAGCAACGCCCCCAAACTTTGTTGGCGCAATCACTTTATCCCACGCGTACCAAGTCATTTTATCTATGTCTCTTGTCCCACCCCAAAAGAAATTCCAACGCAACTTCTCTAATTGATCAATCACTTGCATAGGCGCACGAAATAAAGAGAAGTAATATAGCGGGAGCGAACTAAGAACCGACTTCAAAGGGGTAATTCGGGCCCCCATAAGAAAGACATTTAGACTTCCACAAAAAAAAAGCCTCTTCTTTACCCTCTCAACCACCGGATTCCATTTTCTAACAAGATTCATATTGGAGGCGATAGGTACCCCAAGATGAATAAAAGGAAAACTACCCGAGGACACATGAATTTCCAAAGCTAGAGCGGCCACCTCGTCATCCTCCACACCTACACCATACAAACAACTCTTATGCGGACTAATCTTCAACCCAAAGATCAAATAAAATCCACGCAAGAGACGCCTCAGATTCAAGACATTAGTAAGCGACCACTCCCCGCAAAAAAACTACGTCATCCGCATAAATATAATGCAAAATTAATGGCCCAGAACCACCTACCCGAATGCCATGGAAGGCACCCAAAAAACAAACTCTTCTCAAAATTCGAGTTACACCCTCCATAGCAAGAATAGACAAAAAAAAAAAGAGACAACGGATCCCCTTGGCGAAGTCCCCGTTGACAGAAAAACTCAGACGTTGGTGACCCATTTACTAGAATAGACGACCGAGAATTGCTCACAATAGAGAGAATCCACCCATGCCATTTTTGTGAAAAAATCATTTGGACCAACATATCCTCCAAAAAATTCCATCGCGGGGAATCATAAGCTTTCTCAATGTCGCATTTTAAAAATAACCCTTTCAATTTGGACTTCTTCAACCATGCAATCATCTCATTTAAAATCAGTGATTCGTCAAGAATATTTCGGTCGCTAAAAATGCCGTTTGTTCTTCAGAAACAAGTTTCGGCATAAAACACTTCAACCGGAACACAAGAACCTTAGATAGAACTTTATTCAAAACACCCACAAGACTAATCGATCGATAATCTCCCAAAGTAGCTTGGTCTCATCCTTTCAGGATAAGAGCTATAAATGCCGAATACACCCCTGCCCTTATGTAAACATTAGCATGAAACTCCTCAAAAATTTTCAAGAAATCAAACTTCAAAACAGGCCAAAACCTCCTAATAAACGTGAAGTTAAATCCATTAGGACCCGGCTTCTTATCGCCATCACAATCAAACACGGCAGACGTGATTTCTTCCATAGAGAACGGGGCATCCAATAGTAAAACATCTTCATCAGATAACTGGTTGATATTTGGACAAGCAAACCTCGGTCGAACCTCCATTAGCACTAAATGTTTCTGCAAAATAAGAAAATATGTTATCTTTAATTTTAGCCGGGTCGGAGACCCACTCGCCATCACATCGAACGCCATGTATCAGATTGTTCGTCATGTGTCTCTTAATAACACCATGGTGATGTTTTGAATTCTCATCACCGTCTAGAGCCCATTTCACTCTAGACTTATGTTGGGCATCTATACCGCTCCTCCTCAACAATAATTTTTTTGGCCGCGACCCGAGATTCCAACTCAGCCTCTAATAACGGTCTAGATTCAGCAGTTGTTTCCAAACCCATCACCAATGCTTTACTATACAAAAAAATTTGTGTCCCTACTGTTCCATTCCGCATTAACCCACATGCGAATTTGACCTTTAAGCCACTTCAACTTTGCCGCCAATGCGACATCCGCTGGACCGGAGAAAACAAAATTATTAGCAATTGAATTAACAAATTCCACAAAACCCGGTAACTCTAGCCAAGAGTTATAGAACCGAAAAGGAATATGACCAATGTTAGGACAAAGAGGATTGGTGAAACCACTTTTGGAAACCTAAGTCTAATTCACTTCTGTCAAAAATATTCTAAGTATAGAACTACTGAAGAAAGAAGACAAAAGTACTGAAGAAGGATTCTACAAGTACTGGAGAAGAAATGCATCAGAAGTTCTGAAGTTCAAACCAGACAGTTCACTGAAGAACTACTGAAGACAAACTACTCATCAGTAGTTTGTCATTCATCAGCACTTGTTCAAGAATCTTTCCACCGCCTTATGTTCCAGTAGTTTATTAGTTTAGTATTACTTTAACTTTTTGTACAAGTTCCAAGATTGCAACTTGCTTCTAACCTTGCTTTTTGGCAAGGTTCATGTATATGTAAAATCTATAAATAGATGGGTTCATCCCTCTGTTTTAGACATTGATTTCCATTAATACAGAAATCCTTCAAAGCTTATTATTGTTCTTTCCATTTCATTTACTGAGAATCTGTTTAAGTATTCATTCTCATTCTATACTTAGATTCTCATTAAATACTTGTCTTTAGATTTCTCAAACATCCAGGGGGAGTAATAACTCCTGTTGATAAGTGTAGCTTTAACTTAAAACATTCTGTTGTGCTAAAACTGATAAAGAACTTGCTAAACACTTAAGTGTTCACAAGCAAGTTCATACAAAGAGCAATACTGATCCAACAATTGGTATCAGAGCACTGGTTTATCTGATCACATATCAATCTAACACATTGAGAATCAGACACAGGCTCTTATTGATATTCAATAAAGGATTAAAAGTTCACTTTTATCAACATCCATCACTTTAAGAGATATTTGACAAATCAATACTCTTTAAAATGGATCCTCATAATACTGGTTCTGCCAATAAACCTGCTATGCTAGTAAGAAATGAATACAATATCTGGCAAAGGAGAATGGCACATACATTATCACAGACCAACACTGGTTGCTGGAAATCTGTGATATATGGTCCTCACAAACCAGTAAATATCAATCTTGAAACTAAAGAAGAAATACCAAAAGACTATACAGATGATGATTTCCTAAAACTTGAGCTTGATGCTAAAGCTTTCTCTATGTTGGCAATGGCACTCCCAAATGAAATCTACTCTGTTCTATTACATTGTGATAGTGCCAAAGAGCTTTGGGACTGCCTCAAAGAACAGTTTGGAGGAACTGAAGAGGTGGTTGCCAACACCAGAGAAATCCTGGCTCAACAATATGAAACTTTTGCTCACATAAATGGGGAAACTTTAACTCAACAATTTGAAAGATTCTCCTCATTAATATCTGAGCTAAAATTAAATGGTCAGACCTACACAACTGTATCTATGCTACATAGATTCTTAAGGTCTTTACCTGAAAAATGGGAAACATACTCTATAGTCTTAAGATCTTCACCAGACTTTAGCTCCCTCACTCTTACAAAACTACATGGGAGATTACTTACTTTTGAAAGAGAAATTGATCAAAAGAAAAAGTTACAAAGTTCTGGTAAAACTGCTGATGACTATCTACTAGGTAGTACAGCACTATTAGGACAAGACTCACCAACTTGTTCAAATAGTTTTGAATCTTTTGACCATATTGACATAACTGCTAGGATCTCATCTGAAAGATCATTCCCAGGTTATGACAATAATGATTTTAGTCAAATTGCTGATAACATGTGTTTTATCATGGATGATTTAAAAAAATTCAGCAGTGATGACTTGGAAGAAATGGATATTCTACACCAACTGGCCATGTTGAGTATAAAAACAAACAAATTTTACAAAAGGTCGGGAAGGAAATTTCCAGGACTCAACAGTTCCACAAAAATTGGTTTTGACAAATCTAAACTTAGATGTCACAAGTGTCAAAAGTTGGAACACTTTGCTAGAGAGTGTAGAAGCTCTAGCTTTAACCAATCTCAGTCTGGAAATAATTTTAATCCCAGTTATAACAGGAATAATGGAACACAGGGGAGTGCACATTTTGTACAGGCACAAGCTCCACAACACCAATATGTGCCACAAGTACAATATGTACAGATGCCTGCTCAACAGATGCAGAGCCAACAAGCAATCCCTCCCTTTCCAGCTGCTCAACAACCTCCACAGACTCAGCAACCCTCACAACAAAGTTTATTTACTTCAGGGTATGTTGACTGGAGCAGTCTTCCTTTTGACACTACTGAGTGTAACCCTGATGCAGACAACAAGATGTTTGACATCAACTGGGGAGAGCCTGACAATGGCAGAAAGAACTTTGCCTTGATGGCATTTGAGGGATGCACCTCAAAATCTGCCTTGTCACAGGTATCAAAAGAATATTTGACAAAACTTTGTTCAACTTCTTGTAAAGAATCTTTTGCTCTCATAAGAGAGACTAATGTGCACTTACAAGGTAAAGCAAATGACCCTGAGAGAAAATTCACTCAGATGAAATGTGATTTAGAATGAAAACTTGCTGCAAAAACAAAAGAAGTTTCTAAGTTAACTAACAATGCTATTGAAACCCAAGCACAACTTAAAATCATGATAGATGACCTAGGAAATGTCAGAAAAGAGCTTGCTGACACCAAGGTCACTTGTGAAAAATGGGTAGAATCTTGTAAGGGGTACCAACTGTTGCTAAACAAACAAAGTGCTTCAAATGTTAGGTTTGGCATAAGGTACAATCACACTGAAACACCAACAGATTTTTCCCCCAAAACTACTGAAGATGGGAGAAAAATTGTTTCGGGTGAAACTTCTGAAGAGAAAGAATGCACATCTTTTCATGAAAACTTTCTAAAAACTCACAAAGAAAGTTCTTCAGAAGTACTGATAAAATCTGACTTTAAGCCATCAGTAGTTTCATCTACATCAGGAGTTGAGAACCTGAAAACTACTGATGACCTAAAACCAATCAAAACAGTCAGAAACATGTCTTTAAAAGAAAAGACAAAAGAATGTGAAATATGTGGTCTGTTCAACCACAAGACAGAATTTTGCAGATACAGAAGGTATTCAGTACAACAAGAAAATTCAACAACTGGTTGTGGGAAAACAAATCAGAAATGATTTTGTAGAAACTTTTTCTCCCAGGAAACAACAACCAGTAAACACCTTTTCTCAGAAAAAGACAATCTCAACAAAAATCTTTTTTCTCAAAATTCTCTTTCAGTAGTTAGACCTAAATCATCAGCAGTTTCACAAACTGCTGAGATTAAAGATCTCATGAACATGGTAAAACTACTGATGACCAAAGTTGATGGTGGTCCTCAAAAGGATACCACCATTGCTCTTAATGAAAAATCCATTGCCAAAAAGACTGGATTCCTCAACTTGGTCAAGAACAAACTGTAAATGTTCTCAAGAGCAAACCCAAAGCCAAACTGGCTTGGGTTCCCAAATCTAACTAATTTGCTATCTTGTGCAGAGAGTTTCCAGAGGCTTAAATAGCATTTGGTATGTGGACAGTGGAGGCTCAATGCACATGACAGGATGCAGATACCTGATAAACAATTTTATCAGTCAAAGAGAAGGATCTGTATCCTTTGGGAACAATGCTAAGGGATATGTGCTAGGACATGGCAATGTCTCCTCTGGCAAAATACAGTTTGACAAGGTCAATCTGGTTGAAAACCTTGAGTACAACTTGCTAAGTGTGTCTCAAATGTGTGATAAAGGATATTCTTCCATTTTCACAAAGACAGCATGCAAGATCATATCACCAAAAGGCCAGAAGTTGATAGAGAAGATCATTGAAGATCATACTTTGTTGATAGCCAAAAGATGTGGTAATGTCTATGCAGTGGACATTGAAAAGGACAATGTACTGAACAACACTGCCTGTTTCTTCTCAAAGGCATCAACTTCAGAGACTGATCTCTGGCACAGGAGACTTGGCCATGTGAATTTTAAAACCATAAATAAAGTCACAAAAATGGGCTTGGTCAGAGGTCTACCTTTCAAAGTATACCAGTGTCAAGAACACTGTGTATCCTGTTTGAAGGGAAAACAGCATAAGTCCTCCTATAAGTCTATTGAAGAATCAAAAACAACTGCATGTCTTCAACTACTCCATATGGACTTATTTGGGCCTGTAAAAATCATGAGCCTTGGTAAGAAGAAGTACTGTTTGGTCATCATTGATGACTATTCAATATTTACATGGGTATTCTTTTTATTTTCCAAGGATGAGGCTTCTGAAATCATCAAGTTCTTCATTCTACAAGTAGAGAAACAATATTCTCTGTCTGTCAAAGCCATTAGAAGTTACAATGGGACAGAGTTTAGGAACAAAACTCTGGATGAATTCTGTTTGTCTAAAGGGATTATTAGACAATTCAGTGTTCCCAGAACTCCTGAACAAAATGGTGTAGTAGAAAGGAAGAACAGAACCTTAATTGAAGGAGCAAGAACAATGTTAGCTGATTCTGTCCTACCATTATATTTTTGGGCAGAAGCAGTTAACACTACATGTTATGTTCAAAATAGAGTCCTTGTCAACAAGAGACACTCCAAGACTGCCTACGAAATTCTTCATGGCATAAAGCCCCTTATCTCCTTTTTCAGGGCTTTTGGATGTCAATGTTTCATTCTAAACATTAAAGACTCTATTTCAAAGTTTGCTGCCAAAGTTGATTCAGGTTATTTTCTTGGTTATTCTTCCACTAGAAAAGCCTACAAGGTTTTTAATTCAAGAACCAAGATAGTAGAAGAAACACTGAATGTCAAGTTCAATGAGTCAAAACACACTCTTATCCCAGCACATCCTGCTGAACTTTTTGACCTTGACAGCTTTCATTTCGGACCTGAAAAGACTGTTACTTCATCTAAACCTACTTATTATGGTGATCAGAGGTTTGATGATGAGGATCCAACACCATGGACTCCTCAAACAGTCATTAAGTCAACTTCCAAAGCTCTTTATGGGCTCAAACAGGCTCCAAGAGCCTGGTATGAAACACTTTCTAACTTTTTGCTCAAAAATAACTTCATAAGAGGCTCCATTGATAAAACTCTTTTCATAAAACATGTTGGAAATCATGTCTTACTTGTTAAAATATATGTTGATGATATCATATTTGGTTCAACAAACACAAAACTGTATGATGAATTTAAGAAACTTATGAAATCAAAATTTGAGATGAGTACAATGGGAGAACTGCAGTACTTTCTGGGACTGCGGATTAAACAACAAACAAATGGAACTTTTATACATCAATCAAAATATGTTAAAGAATTATTGAACAAATTTTCTTTACAAGACTGTAAATCATGTTCCACTCCCATGACACCAACCACACAAGTTGAACCAGATGATCAAGGAAAACAGGTTGATCAAACCATGTATTGATGTATGATAGGTTCCCTTTTATATCTAACTGCTTCTAGACCAGATATTATGTTTTCAACATGTGTCTGTGCTAGATATCAATCAGCTCCTAGGGAATCACACCTCATTGCAGTCAAAAGAATCTTCAGATATCTGAAAGGAACTCCAACACTTGGAATTTGGTATTGATGATCCGGTCGTCACGGGTCATACAAAACCTAATTAACCTAGATAGATAGGGTAAGTAGGGTATCAATCCAAGGAGCGTGTGGTTAGTGGATATTGCTTAGTTGATTAAATGGTGTTACTTATGAAGGTGCTAGAAAACTTATAAAGTTTGTGCTTGGTTCATTTAAGAGTTTGATTAGAAATGTTTGTTTATTATACTAAAACTTGAATTGAAATTGTATGAATGAAAAGTAATAATGATTGTAAACAATTTAATTAAAATGATTACACTAGAGATTCGGTAATTGAATACTGGGGCTTTCAACAATTGGGTGAACAATGATAGTGCAATTGGTACTGACGGAGTGATTTCTAAATAGATTTAGGTATCAAGTTTTGTCAACATCAAGATGGACTAAACTATACTTTATCACCTAGAACATACAATCCTATGGTAGTGTTGACGCAAGGAATCATGCTTATCTCACTAGAAATTGGCACAAGATCAATTAACTAAAAATGAGTCTAGCATAAGATTAATCACCAATCAACACAATTAATTCAAGTACACAAAGACATCAACAAAAGTTTAAGAATAATACCCAAATGTGTTCAAACCCTAGATATCAAGAACCTACATCCCCAGTGTAATACAAAATGATTTAGCCAAGCATGGCCATGGTGTTCATCTTCAAGTTTCTATCTTCAATCTTCAAGAATGCTTCAAAGTCTTAGGAGAATTGTGTGTGTATTTTTTTTTTTTTTTTTTGTTAATGGTGGTGAATTATGATCATGAGAATGAGTCAATGCCTGCCAAAAAACGTCCCTTGCCTCATAAATTCGTCCCTTAGAAAGTTCCCCATCATAATTGCCTTGAAAAAGGAAACATTTGACCAAAATCTGAAGTTGGCGTAGGCTACGCCACTTTTGGCGTATCCTACGCCAAGTCTTTTCTCCTTGAGCTGTTGCCTGCTGCCCTACGCGAACAAATGTGTCCTTCCCTACGCCACTGGCGTAGGATATGCCAGTTTTGGCGTATCCTACGCCAAAACCCCCCACCTTCTTCAGTTTTTGATTTTCCAGCTCACGTAAGCTTCCGTTTCTTGCCCGAGCAACTCCAAAACGTCATATTTGCCTCCTTTAGTCATCAAATCCTGAAATAACATAATAATATCAAAGAAACACCATTTGACGACTTAACACTCCTTAAAACTCATTTATAGATGTTTTTATACACATCTTTTAACTAACCCATCAAGTATCCTGCTTCAAGCAATACCAAGTTATCAGCTTTTTCAGATAGTGACTATGTAGGATGTAAAATATCAAGAAAATCAACATCTGGTGGTTGTCAATTCTTGGGAAACTGTCTAGTGTCCTAGCAATCAAAGAAACAAACATCTGTTGCAACTTCAACTGCTGAAGCTAAATACATTGCAGCTGCAAGTTGTACATCACAGATATAATGGCTCCGGTATCAACTTTTTGATTATGGAATCAAAGAGACCAAGACACCATTGCTTGTAGACAGAAAATCTGCCATTAGCATCATTCAAAATCCTGTTCAGTCTTCAAAAACTAAACATATTGAAATCAGGTATCATTTCATAAGAGATTGCTATGAAAAAGGCAAGATTGAAGTGAAACATGTAGCAACAGCTAATCAAATAGCTGACATATTCACTAAACCCCTTGACACATCAACATTTCAGAAGTTAGTATCCATGCTTGGGATGCTAAATTTGTAAGTGTTTCTTTTTATTTTTCTGCACATATTTTCATTTTTCACTTACATCTGTTTTTAAGTCTGAAAACTTCTGAAAAACAAAAAGAGAGAAACTACTGATGAACAAAACATCAATATGGGAATATTTTCTGAAAAATGATTAACTTCTGATAAAATAACCTTCAGAAGTTATGAATAAAGTATTCATAAAACATTCTCATCAGTTGTTAACAAACTACTGAAGAGAAAGTGGGAACTATTGATGATAATTGTTCTTCATCAGCAGTTTGGTCAAAAAGGGTAAATCAGACTTTTCCCACATCAGAAGTTTGACCTAGGCGGTTATAAACTTCTGATAAATACCTTTTCCAACACTTATCCTTTCAAAAAGCAAAAATTCCCTCCATCTCTCTCACAAAACACTCTCAAGACCTAAACCTGCAAAAGCATTGTTCGATCCACACACACACAAACCACATGGCTCTAATACTGAAACAGGGACACAATCAAAGAGGCTACTTCGAAAAACTTAAAGCCTGGTCCCAATACGACGAAATCATTGATTTGGTCGTCAAATCCCAATACTTCACCGCCCTCACCATCGACCCTCCAATCCACACTGAAACTCTAAATGAGTTTTGGGCAAACGCAGAGACGGTGACTGTGAACGACAAAGTGATCTCCCTCAACTCAACCATCCAAGGGAGAAGAATGGCAATCACACCGGCTACTTTGGCAATTAGGCTGGGTTTGGATGATGTAAATGCCCCAGACCAATTTCCAAACTCTGAGATTGGTTACCAAGGTATTCTCTCACATGCTACCATTTTTAAGAAATATTTTGAACCAAAGTATAAACTGCTGTTTCATTATATTATTATGTGTTTGAGTCCAAAAACTCGATCTTATGATCAGATGCCTTCAACTTTTCAACCTATTTTTCATTCCATAGTGAATGAAACAAAATTCAGGGCATCATCACTTTTCTTTAATGAGTTGGTGTTACATCATCTCAATACTAAAAAGAAGTTTTTGTTGTACCCAAGATTTATTATGCAATGCATAATAAAAGAACTTGGAGAATAGGTGCTTGTGGGTAAAACTACAACTTTAAACCCTTTGTCCTCACAAGCATACTCAAGGCACAACAAACCGGCTGCCTGGCCAGAAGATGACCAAGGGGAATGTGACATCCGTCACCCTCGTCTTTCAGCTAATTGACGAAAATAGTCCTCCAAATATTTCCATTATAGTCCTTATAAGTTTCGTCGTTTTTAAAATTTAATTTTAGAGCAAACTAAAATTTTATCATTTATACATTATGGATCGGGTATAAGTTTTAATCAAATGCGTATCTTGAAACCTCTATGCAATGGATTTTATAAAAATTTCAAGATTTATAAATATTTGAAAACTTTTAAGTTAAGTTAACTTAGTTAACTTTTTATAAGAAAAACTTAACCAAAAACCTAATAAAGCTAACTAGGTTAGGTATAGAGGGACAAACTTGCCAATTATCAAAAGTTTCAACCTCTCCCTCTCTTTTGTTACTGTTGAGTCCAGTGACATTGGTCGGCCGGAATTCTACTCCGGCGACCTTAATGGTGGCGATTTAAGTATCTTACGGCCATGATTAAACTCCAATATGTTTCTCCATCTATGCACATTAAAGATCGATCATAAAATCAAACATAAACTCGTGTTTTAATGAGTTTTAATCGGCTTCATAGTGTAACCGTCACATTCATTCCGGTCAAGTCCAAACGCCCTTAAACGGATTGTTAAGTATAAATTGATTATGCCAAGTCGTTTCCTAATCTTCACACAACTAAAACCCACCAAAAAACGTAGTTAATCACGACCTGGAAGCTCCCTAATCGACTAAAAAACGAGCGGCCTTTACTTCTTCTTTTCGAGCCGAATTCGATGTTGTAAGGTCTTGTTTTTATTGCCGTTTTGTTATTCGTAGATTGCTGATTAATAGCCCCATAAATCTGATGCTTAAACATCTCTTAATCAGGTTATTAGAAATGGGGTTAGGGTTAGGGTTTATGTGTTGAAATGGGGAAGAAGATGACGCTTAGGAGATGGATTAAAAGTATAACTGTTTCAAATAATAACCAAGTTGATGGGTTGGTCTAATGGTTGGGTCTGCAGAATGTTATTGAAGGTGCTCAGGTTCGAACCCAAGCACCACCATTTTCCTTTCTTTTTATTTTTTTCAGCATTTCTTCCTTTATTTCCATTTATTTGATTATTTATATATATATATATATATATATCTTAGAATATTCATAATAAATTCATTTTTGCTCCAAAAATTATAAAAATTTAGGAGTAGCATCTTGACACCATAAAGAAAATTTCTACACTTTTATTTTCTGGAAAATGTCATATTTTTATATTTTTATTGAATTTATTTGTTTTAATCGTATTTAATTGATTAAAAATTCATTTTTAATGATTTTAATCTCAAAATTTTTGGTAAATTATTTCTAATCATGATGAACTGAAATAACAATATTTGGTTCATAAAACATTTATTTTTATTAATTTTCCTATTTTTAATCATTTAAACATGATTTAATCTCATTAAATCAGTTGTAAATATAAATAAGTTTATACAAATTGTGAGAAAAATATTTTCATTTATTTACATAAGAAAGCATCCAATTTCTATAAAAATAGTATTTTTGGGTCATGTCTTGTATTATTAACATTATTTATGTTTAAATAGACATAATTAAACATTTATTTATTTACACTATTTAAACATCTATTTTATAAATATTTTTCTTATAAAATAGAAATGTCTTATGATTGAAAGTCTTTATTATCATTGATGGATTTTTGAGTAACTCATAACTATTTATTTCAATATTTATGATGATTGTGTTTATTTACAATAATTAGTTAAAGTAATTAACTAAATTATTTTGTCTTGATTGTTCAAACATATTTTGAACTAAATATTCAATTGGTAATAATTATATTACCTAAATCCTAATTACAAACTTTAGTATATTATTTTAATATACAACTTTTATAGTAAATCGACTTATCATAAAAACTCTAATTCCCCAAATCGACTTAGCAAACCCTAATGCCTTAGAACCCTAGATACCTTAGACTCTTAAGACATTTCGTTTATTAGTATTCTATTACGTTATAGGTTGAATTCCTCGGAATTCCCATTACTTTACTCACGAACGCTTAAGTTGGATTTGGATCGCTTTCGCAAACTGTGAGTATATCTTTCCCCTTTTTATTGTTTTACTACTTTGGGATGACTCATGTACCTATTAATCAAGTTTCTATTTCTTATACTTAATGCAATTCTCATGTGTGTTTGCCTTATGTGAATTTGTGTGTATGCTTAGTCAAAATCATTAACCGCTGGGCGGCCTAGCATTTCAATGAATAGTACTATGGTATACCCCCTTGAGACTCTGTTGAGAGAATCTTGGTCATTGTCTTGTTAATTCATTATTCAAATTGTTAGTCATGTGTTAGTCATTATTCATAGGCTTGGTTTTGACAGATACTACTTATAACATAATTGCAAATGGTACCGCACGTGAATTGCTAAACATTATTCTTACTATATGTATTCAAATCAGGTATGCTCATCAATACATTTTTGTATTGACATATACTATTTTCGTACATGTTTCAGGTTATTTTGCGACGTTTCTTTTTAGCTTTTGGATTTATATTTAAGCTTTGACTTTATTGTATTTTAGTTAGACTTGACGCTTTAGAACTATTGTATATTGTAATTTCCTTTCAATGTAAAAATTATTCAAAACAATGTAATCAAATTTACACTTTAGTACCATGAGCTATTGAACAATCGTCACTACGTGACACCTCAATGTTTCCGCCATCGGTTGGGGTGTTACAGGGAACCAGATCAGTCCCCATGGAACCCTCATCTTCCAAACCTTCACCCCTTAAGGCCAAGAAACCCAAGCAACAAAAACAAAAACCCACCAACCCAAAAAGAAAGGCAGTTTAGGAGGTTGAGATGCCTGAACTTGCTAATGTGCAATCTGCACTTGATAAAGATGTGACTGAAACATCCTCTCAGTCTCATCCATCTCAAACCCCACCAAGAGCACCAATAACAATCCTTTTCAAAAGAAAGAAATTCAAGAAAACAATCCCAATAGACCCTTCTTTTGAAACTGCTGAACCCAGAGCCCAAACTACTGAACCAGCACCCCAAACTTCTGAACCAGAAATTGAAATTGCCAAGCTTCTCTCTGGGCTAAAAGAGATAATCCCATCCAAACATGTCAGTCCCCAACAACCAAATCAAACAGGGGACATAGCTTCAGAACTTGACATGGATGTGGACACTCAAAGCCCTAACCCAAGAGATGAGGATGAACCAGGGTCTCTAAGCCCAAACTTAGAAACTCTAGGTACATTTGAGGCTGCTACTACTCACATACCACCCAGTGGTGGATCTGAGGAAAGAAGTAACATTGTTAAGACCTCATTTGTGGCAACTACTGATGAAGGCTTGATGCCTGAGGTAGGAAATCCTCTGAACCAAGAAAAAGAGGTACATGAGACAACTGAGTTGGGCTCAGCTCATGATGTAACTGATACTGTCCTCATTGAGGATGTAATCGGGGATTCAGATGATTCCATTGATTTGGATGATGATTCACAACCAAACATTGAATTGACGGCTACTAGTGAAGGTCCTGCACCTGGTGTATCTAAGCTCAAAGAGCTGGTCACACCAGATCAGGTTAAAGTCCACTTGATCCCTGATTCCCCTAAAGTGGCATCTTCTGTACAACAAGAATATCACCCCAAAACACACCCCTCACTACAAATGCCTACCCAATTCCCTGGGTCAACAAGCATAGACTTGAACCAACTATGCAGCCCAGATGGTCCCTTATACCATATGATGAACACACTTATAACCAATCACTTCAGAACCTACACAGCTGCTTTGGAGCTGTCAGTTAAGAACCAATTTGAAGTGATCAAGACAAAAATGAACGATCTGTCCAACAAAATTGACCACAATTCAAAACAGATAGCCATTCTCACTGGTACTTTCTCTCAACCTTCCAAACTTGATGAATCCAAAAAGGGGGAGAAAATTAAGGAACCAAGGGAGTCATTCAAAGCCAGAATAAGAGCAAGAGTGGCTCTCCAAGAAAGAGACCTCAAAGACAAAGCTAGAAGACAAAAACTGGCTCAACAATTTGGTGTCTCTGAACAAGAAATTGAAGAAGCTAAAACATCCCAAGGCCATAATGAAGAAACTTCTGATGCTGATGAAAGTTCTGATGATGACTCAGAAAGTACTGAAGACAATCCTTCAGTAGTTGACAAACCTTCAGTAGTTGTCAACACATCAGAAGTTAACACTTCCAATATACAACCAACAGAACAGCCTTCCAAACCAATTGAACAAACTCAACCAACTCCTGTTCCAAGGCCTACAATTACCACTACCACAATGACTGTACTAAACCCTTCTCCAATCTCTGAATCAAAGGAACTTCTTGAGAAGAGCTTAGTTGCAGCCCAAAGAAAAGCCATGGAAGATCAGGTATAGAATACTTTGGAAGCAAGGGATGACTTAAGCTTTAATGAAAAATTACAAGCTTATGGAGCAGAGTTACAAAGGCAGGCTAACCTTGAAAACGTTGCTGAAGAAGACAAAAGACAACAACTGATGTCTTACATTACAAAGAACATCAAGACTAAAGCCTTTTCACTGAAAGGACTCTCCATGGATGAGCTGACAAGAAGAGCTCAACTTGTTGCAGACAAACTTGCAACAAATAAAGATGGAAAAGCCAAGAGAGCTGAGATGATTGAAGAACTGGTAGCAAATAACTATGGTTCAAAAGCCTCTGTGTCAAGATGGAAAGAAGAAAGACTACTAGACACATACAAGAAGTACAAGGCTGCCAAGGCTGCTAATCCAGAGAAGTTCAAAACTTCTGAAGTATCAACTTCAGTAGTTAGAACTTCTGGTGTTAAAAGACCAGCTACCAAGAAGAAAACATAGGACAATACAAAGACTGACTTCAAGATGGTACTACTAGAAGGAAACACAGTAGTCCATTCAGACTTTGATATTGAAGAAAAGCCTCTGTTAACACAGTTCAGGGATCCTTCTACATTTGCCTACCAAATCCAGAAGACCATCAAAGACAAACTGCACACTAAGGTAGTTACTGAACATCACTTACCAACTTTCAAACTACCTGATGTGATGCAACAAGAAGAAAGAAGTGAATCCCACCTGAGAGTCACTGAAATTGAAAACATCCAACACTCAGGAACTTCCCAAGGGACCAGCATGGTTCCCTATACTTCAGACTTTGACAAGTCTAAAGTGTTGATCATCAGATGGTCCTTTACTGATGACAACTCAGTATTAGTGACAAGGAGAGATCTTACAAGCAAGGCCTACAAGTCCATGAATGAACTGAAGAAATTATCAACTCAGGACTTGCTTACAATTCAACATCTGGAACCTCAAAGGGGATCTCTCACTAATGAATAGCTTAATCAATTGAAGAATTCCATGTTCAAGGAGATATGGAAGATTGTGAATGACAGAAGAAAACAATAAAGAATAAGAAAAGGTTTTGGCTTCATCAATCCAGGGGGAGATTGTTAGGACAAAGAGGATTGGTGAAACCACTTTTGGAAACCTAAGTATAAATCACTTCTGTCAAAAATATTCTAAGTATAGAACTACTGAAGAAAGAAGACAAAAGTACTGAAGAAGGATTCTACAAGTACTGGAGAAGAAATGCATTAGAAGTTCTGAAGTTCAAACCAGACAGTTCACTGAAGAACTACTGAAGACAAACTACTCATCAGTAGTTTGTCATTCATCAGCACTTGTTCAAGAATCTTTCCACCACCTTATGTTTCAGTAGTTGATTAGTTTAGTATTACTTTAACTTTTTGTATAAGTTCCAAGATTGCAACTTGTTGCAACTTGCTTCTGAACTTGCTTTTTGGCAAGGTTCATGTATATGTAAAGTCTATAAATAGATGGGTTCATCCTTCTGTTTTAGACATTGATTTCCATTAATACAGAAATCCTTCAAAGCTTATTATTGTTCTTTCCATTTCATTTACTGAGAATCTGTTTAAGTATTCATTCTCATTCTATACTTAGATTCTCATTAAATACTTGTCTTTTGTTTTCTCAAACATCCAGGGGGAGTAATAACTCCTGTTGATAAGTGTAGCTTTAACTTAAAACATTCCGCTATGCTAAAACTGATAAAGAACTTGCTAAACACTTAAGTGTTCACTAGCAAGTTCATACAAAGAGCAATACTGATCCAACAACCAAAATCCGGGTACTTCAGCGAAAGAACGAGCGGGCAATAGTCAGACAAGTGTCGCGCTAAAGTAGTGAAACTCGCCCCAGGCCAGGCGGACAAAAAATCAGAACACACCAAAATCCTGTCCAATTTACTCAGTTTTTTACCATTCCCCGACATATAAGTAAACTTAAAACCACCCATATTATACTCAACTAGCTCAGCATCTCTAATAAAGTTATTAAATGCCAACGCATTCAACAAAGAAAACTCTGAATTCACAAGCTCTTCCATAGTTCGCACCTCATTAAAATCCCCAATAAAAATCCACATGCCACTAAGATAAGTTGATAAATGGAGTATTGTTAAATTCAATACAATTAAATTGCTTTGATTGGTTTCTTTCCATATTCTACGTGAAATAACTATAGTTTCATAATTTAATTCATCAATGCTGAACTGTTTTGTGACCCAAAAACTTTTTTTTTAATGGCAAATGTTACATCTCATTACTATTACATCAATAATTCTAAATTATAACACCCTTGCCAAGGATTGAACCTTGAGCCTCCCATCTAAGGGGAGACGGGGCACCATCAGATTTGGTCATGGGTACCCCACTACCAGCACGGTCACACCGCCACTGGTAGTGCTGGTATGGGTCCCGTGGACCTTTTCTAGGTTGTAGTTAACGGGATCTTTCACGAGAGAGAGAGAGAGAGAGAGATAGTGGCAATGCAATTATTATTGAGAGAGGGGGTAATCTATGTTACCTTATTAAGGAGGAGACATGTCTAGAAAAGTAATTTTACACCCATTTTAAGATGGGATATCAAGAGACTCATGCTTTAACATAGATACGTCATATAAAAGTTCCCATAATACCCCTTATTGCATTATGCACTTGTACTATAACTATATAATCAATTTAGAGACTTATTAATGTATTTGAATTATCACATTCATTACTATCATGTGAATTGTTTTGAAGCTCCTCACCCTTATATGATTTCAATTAAAAAGACAAAGTGATCGTCTAGATCAATTGCAAAATGACTATAATATAAATATAAATTCTAAAATCATTATATTATACTAAAAAGTTAAGCTTGAATGATTGTATGAACAAAATAAACATAAAAACATATGTGGGTTGTAAAAAAACAAGAATTGTAATTTTGATTGTTAAATCTTAAATTTACTTTCAAAAGCCGTTTCTTATGAGAATGAGAGCGAGAAAGAGACATGCTTAATGAAAATTAGCCAAATTAGAATGCAATACGCTGCCATGTTTTATTAGAATTGTATTTGCGCAGCGAAGCGCGCGGGCATAATACTAGTATATTATTATTATTATGTGTGAGAATAATTAATTGTTGTGTAAAGAATCAGTGAAGTGATGCCTCTAAAAAAAAGGTTTCAGTGAAATGAATCAGTGATGTGACAGTGTAGGATTGGTGTAAATAAATTGAAAATATTTCAGTGGAGCACCCCCCCCCCCTCTTCTCCGGCAAGAGACATATGTCTCAATCAAATGGGCTAGCCCTGCATTGGCGTGTGACCCAAAAACTGATATCAAAATTTGTAAAAATAAAAATTAATGAGTAAAAGTTGCATGAAAGAAAACTAACTAAGAATTGACAAATAATAAGTAAACATGTGTATGGCTTTGATGTAAAACTTGAACGAAAACTAAAATAAATTTATAAAATATTATTTTATATGGTTTAATCAAGATTATTGAAAAGCAGTTTTAACTAATAGGATTTTGTCGTAAAACAACGACCTACTAGCAACTAACATACAAGATGTGTAGATCTTAGAACATAGATTAGAGAGAATAGATAATAGAATAATTCATTCTTTCATTATTATCATCACATTCACTTCAGTTTATGAATTATAACCACAAAACTTCCATGGTGGAATCATTACAACTTCCATAGTTATGTACATGATCTTTAACCTTTATACCGATCATTTTTCATAACATTCACTTCAGGGAATGGATGAGAACTACACCACTTTCATGGTGGTCATTTCAAACCTTATATATTCTTTGATAATTTGCTCCTTCAAAAGCATATATGAGATATGACAATGGAAACTGTTTTAATCAACTTGTATAAATAATCTTCTCATCACATAATACTAATTGAGAAGAAGTTATATGACCAAATCATTACGATTTATCGATCAAAATTCTTACAAGCTTCCATATAACTTGTGACAATATACCATAATGTTCTCTTCAAAAATGATAACATATGAAACACAATGTATACATAAAGTTGGATTATATACTTCATGATGTTATAACATGTTTGTCACACCCTCAAATTCCATGTGCGGGGTTTTACCGCGAGGCGCGTGACACACCAGGATCCAAGTCAACGGTCACAATAAACGACATCTATATGATATGAAAACAACGTAAATTGCCCATTAAGTTTCCAAAAATTCAACCATCGCTTGCGGAAGCGTAAAACTTTATTACAACTCAAAAGTAAAACATGAAAGTCTGATAATACTCAAAATGAAATGCAAATGGATCCTAGACGTCGTGAGACTCCGTGCGCCTAAACTCAATGCTGCTACCTTAGCGACCTGAGAAAACATGCCAAAAAGACGTCAACATATAATGCTGGTGAGTTCACAGGTTTTAAGTTCACAAAGCGTTTCAAGCGTAAAAACTTTCATCTCAAAAGTACCAAGTATGCAAAACCTTTAAGTACATAACAAACGTTTCCTTACTACTACGACTGAGTTGCCGAAACCATTACTGACAAGCGTTGCGTGTGTTGTCGCCCGTGTTTGAGTTGCCGAAAATAGAGACAATATGCACCCGCCCGGATCCCAGCCGTCGGGTGGGGTTCGTCAAGCCCAATAGATCTATCCACATTTCCCCCGTTGTGCCCCACACATTCATGGTTTCCCAGGGACTTAGCGTTGCGTTTCGTCGTATAGTAATTTAAAACAAGTGTTGCGTTTCAAAAAGTGTTGCGTTTCATAAACATAACGTTGTATTTGTTAAAACGTGTGGCATGCTTCTCCCCCGAGAAAAAGTGTATAAAAGAGGGGCCGTGAAACTCACCTTAGAGTGCGTCCTCAGTAATATTGAAATCCAATACGTGTGTGATAGTCCCTACTAGTGGCGACCTATCAATGAGTTTACATAAGTGTGATGACTACTAACCCGAAGGCTAATCAGTCCCCAAGTTGTCCAGACCGTGACCGTGTATGTTGAAAACATGTTTAAACGTTAAACCGACCAAACCAGACAAATCCCGACATCCCATTGGTGACCCGACATCCCACGTGTTAGCCACATACAAGATATCATGCAACATATGCAATTAAACACCTAGCATGCGCAAACATTCACCCTATCTAGCATAACGCCCAATTAACGCATAAACAAGTCCGAACACGTGTTACCAAGTTATTAGACATGTCACGGGGTTCCTAACATGTTCCTAGGTGTCAATCCGTGTTTCGGGATGTTAAAATATACATATAGCAGCAGTATACGCGATTAGGAATCAAACATGCAATTAGGAAAAGTCAACTGGTGATTAGGAGAGTCAAACTAGCGAGTAGCATTGTAATTGCCAGACAAAATGGCGATTGGGCTCCCAATCGCCTATAGTTCATGCGATTGGGGGCTAATCGCCTCTAATACAGGCGATTAGAAACCCCTAATCGCCCTTACTGTTCTGTTCCGCCCTTTTGCGCGTTTAACCTTCCAAGTCAGATCCGAAACATGTGGAAACACCCAATATCAAACCCAAAACATTAATCTAACTATTTCAAGCAAAAACCCCTAATTTATCATCACCCTAGCCGTCCCGAATGCATGTGTTTTCCCAAAATAGCATAATTATCATGTAAACATCACATCCTCATGCAAAACTTACCCTAAATAGCATATATCCAGATTTCATCACATAATGACGTTGTCCGACAATATCCTACTGTTCTAGCATCATCCTAGAGTAAACCCTAACCTCAAACAATCAACAAAACACCACATATCATCATCAATCCTCCATAATCATTCAAACGGGTCAAAACGCCTAATATCAATATTACACATCTATGAACCTTCAAACTCCTAGGTTATCATCATATTAACACATTTAGATCAGAAACATAATAATAATACAAGAACAATCATGTTTAAACGATAAAAATCCTATCTTGCATGAATACATCACATATAACAAGTATAGAGGTTTGGGTTTGTTTAGAAACTGATTTTAATGAGTTTTCAAAGACACAAATGTTTAGAAATCAGGTCTAGACCTTTAGGGATCAAAACAATATCATTACAAAGGTTTGGGATGAAGAACACACCTTGAAATTGTGAGATTATGACGTGTAAAGCTTGGAAATGTGATTTCTTGCTCAAAAACGTGTTGCAGGGGTTGGATAAGGTGTGGGGTGGCTTTGGGGTGTATTAGGGTTTCACAAATGATGTTTTAAAACATAAGGGTGGTATTTATAGGCGTTTTTAGTCGTCACCTGCAGAACAGGCGAGTACGCAGCAGCTATTGGCGATTAGGATTCTAATCGCCTATACTACTAGCGATTAGGATTCTAATCGCCTATACTATTGGCGATTAGGATTCTAATCGCCTATACTATAGGCGATTACAATCCTAATTGCCTATACTATTGGTGATTACAATCCTAATTGCCTATACTATTGGTGATTATGCGTAATCACCTATAATGTCATGCAATTACGCGAAATCACTATTTTAACACATATAAACACGTATTCACATACCGGCAAGTCATATAATGATTGTAAGCACATAATGCATGATAACTAACACGTTCCCATCCGTTCACCAATTCCCAGGACTCGAGATTTATGTGTGTGCGTTAAACCCAGCGATTCTACAAATCACCCCATCCGTGTTCACATGGTTATGGACCGACACCCAATGATCCCTCAGACCATTGTAACGACTCCCGATGATTCCCGAATCATCGACACGACTCAACCGACCTAGTTAAGTATGTTTGAAAACGTTTTTCGCTAAGGTAGACTTATGTGTTCTATAAAGTGTTAACCTAAACGTGCCGGGTGTCACAATGTTACCAAATAAAACAAGGTGTGGTATAACCTTTATGAAATAAAGTATTTTCATCATTTATAAGAAAACATATAATTTATGTATTAGTTTATCATGAAATAAGAGGATATCATATATCTATATATTTGAGTGAAACCAATTGCTTAGAACATAACAATCAAAAGCCTATCACGTAAAAGCAAAAGTAAAGACATGTAACTTTATTCGTAAGTCAATTATTTCAAAAAAAAAAAAATAATAAAACATAACTAGACAACAAACTAATATTAATAATCTCTATATACAATACATGTATCTAGACATATTCAAGCATGAGTCTAATATGATTATCCAACATTAGATTAGAATATATAAACAAATTGCATTTTCTTCCTTTAAGTCTTGTGTGGTTATTATCCTTTTTTTCCAAACGTAATACGTCGGCCTTATTAGAGCGAATAATAACCCTCACTAATGTTTTATTTGGAGAGTTTTAATTTCATGATTAATTTATAATACACTTATGAACCAAAACTAAATATAAGTTTAAAGTAAGGGAATCAAAATGGACCTGTAGAAAATGTTAACAGCCTTCAAAAGCTATCAACCCCAATTACTAGTTTTGTTTGATTAAAACTTCTCCAAAATTTATATAAAAACCACGACTTGTTATGTTTATTCAGAATAGTACCAAGTATTGAGCAATAGAAAAATTACAATACCAAATAACTAACTTAAAACAATTAGATTTGTTTAACTATACATAATTTATAATTGTACTGGAGTAATATATATATATATATATATAAATCTCTTTTAACACAAAATTGTATGAATTACAATATGAATTGTGTTGAGAGAGTGAACAAAAACAAAATAACTAGAACATGTAGACTTACCATATGTTAATATGATCTAACTCCAAAAGCAACTCGTGCTGATAACGTGTTGTAAAACAACGACCTACTAGCAACTAACATACAAGATGTGTAGATCTTAAAACATAGAATAGAGAGAATAAATAATAGAATAATTCATTCTTATTGATATATCAAGATGAAATACACATGCCACTATTTATAGGGATTATACATTAATACAAAACTAATGGGGAGATGGTGGTTATGCATGTGGAGAGTCACAAATAAATATACATTTATAACAGATTTAATATTATTTATATGGTTTAATCAAGATTATTATTATATGGTTTGTGTGTCTATCAACACATCTCCGGACTACTGTGTTAGAGCATTTACAACCCAACCATCAAACATTTTCCTATTTTTAAAATATAAAAAAAAATTACTAAAAACTTATTACATCGCATCCACCATTTCTCTACCTTATCTTTAACGTGGAAGGCAAAAAGAAATGGGACATTACACCAATTAAAGACTTGCTCCAAAACCTCCATAATCACCGGACAACCCGTAAACAAATGTTCAACCGACTCCACATTCGTCTCACAAATCTTACACAACTGAAAGTCCGTATGAACATTTCGCCTAAGTAACGCATCCACCGTTGGTAGCCGATCCAAGAAAGCCCTCCAAGCGACAACCCCAACCTTTTTTGGAACCCAATTACACCATTCAAAAGCCACCTCTGGTAAGGCATATGTTGCAGCAAATAAACATCTTTTAACATTTGAAACAGAGAAATCATATTGCCCACCCGCTGACCAAGACCACGAGTCAGACCCCGGAGTAAAAACAACATCGGCCACCACCCCCATAAGACTATCCAAATCTAATTGCTCCTGCAGCGAAAGAGAAGCAGCCCTCCAGCTCCAAACAACCTGCACAGAGCTCAAACCCGCCACCAATCTTTCGGAAATGAAGTAGTTTTTATTCCTTTCTAATGCAAAACGCCGAGGATATTTTTTCTGTAGAGAGTTGTCCGAAATCCACCAATCCCGCCAAAACATAATAGAACAACCACTCTTAAAATTCCCTTTAAAGCACTTAGTAGAATCAATATCCAACCTATCCAACAAAGCTAGAACAGATGCGATTTGCTTCCAAGTGCCAGCAATCGACGACCTAACCGGAATACAAGTCCACCCCCTACCACACCCATGAATTGACCATACAACATTACGCCAAAGGGAACCTTGATTTATTTTAAAGCGCCACCACCATTTCAAAAGCAAACTTAAGTTGGCATCTCTCAATGACTCCAAAGCAACGCCCCCAAACTTTGTTGGTGCAATCACTTTATCCCACGCGTACCAACTCATTTTATCTATGTCCTTGTCCCACCCCAAAAGAAATTCTGACGCAACTTCTCTAATTGATCAATCACTTGCATAGGCGCACGAAATAAAGAGAAGTAATATAGCGGGAGCGAACTAAGAACCGACTTCAGAAGGGTAATCCGGCCCCCTTAACAAAGACATTTAGACATCCACGAAGAAAGCCTCTTCTTTACCCTCTCAACCACCGGATTCCAGTTTCTAACAAGTTTCATATTGGAGGCGATAAGTACCCCAAGATGAATAAAAGGAAAACTACCGAGGACACATGAATTTTCAAAGCTAGAGCGGCCACCTCGTCATCCTCCACACCTATACCATACAAACAACTCTTACGTGGACTAATCTTCAACCCAGAGATCAAATAAAATTCACGCAAGAGACGCCTCAGATTCAAGGCATTGGTAAGCGACCACTCCCCGCAAAAAAGTACGTCATCCGCATAAATAAAATGCGAAATTAATTGCCTAGAACCACCTACCCGAATGCCATGGAAGGCACCCAAAAAACAAGTTCTTCTCAAAATCCAAGTTAGACCCTCCATAGCAAGAATAGACAAAAAAGGAGACAACGGATCCCCTTGGCGAAGTCCCCGTTGACAGAAAAACTCAGACGTTGGTGACCCATTTACCAGAACAGACGACCGAGAATTGCTCACAATAGAGAGAATCCACCCACGCCATTTTTAGGAAAAATTCATTTGGACCAACATATCCTCCAAAAAATCCCATCGCAAGGAATCATAAGCTTTCTCAATATCTCATTTTAAAAATAATCCTTTCAATTTGGACTTCTTCAACCATGCAATCATCTCATTTAAAATCAGTGGCCCGTCAAGAATATTTCGGTCGCTAAGAAATGTCGTTTGTTCTTCAGTAACAAGTTTCGGCATAAAACACTTCAACCGGGTCACAAGAACCTTAGATAAAATCTTATTCAAAACACCCACAAGGCTAATAGGTCGATAATCTCCCAAAGTAGCTTGGTCTCGTCCTTTCGGGATAAGAGCTATAAATGCCGAATACACCCCTGCCCTTATGTAACTATTAGCATGAAACTCCTCAAACATTTTCAAGAAATCAGACTTCAAAACAGGCCAAAACCTCCTAATAAACGTGAGGTTAAACCCATCAGGACCCGGCGCCTTATCGCCATCACAATCAAACACGGCATGCGTGATTTCTTCCACAGAGAACGGGGCATCCAATAGTAAAACATCTTCATCAGATAACCGGTTAATATATGGACAAGCAAACACCGGTCTCGGACCTCAATTAGCACTAAATGTTTCTGCAAAATAAGAAAATATGTTATATTTAATTTTAGCCGGGTTGGAGACCCACTCGCCATCACATCGAACGCCATGCATCCGATTGTTCGTCATGTTTCTCTTAATAACACCATGGTAATATTTTAAATTCTCATCAACGTCTAGAGCCCATTTCACTCTAGACTTCTGTTGTGCGTCTATAGCTTTCAACCGATCCTCCTCAACAATAATTTTTTTGGCCGCGGCCCAAGATTCCAACTCAGCCTCTAATAGCGGTCTAGATTCAGCCGATGTATCCAAACCCATCACCAATGCTTTACTATCCAAAAAAATTTTACCCCTACGGTTCCGTTCCGCATTAACCCACATGCGAATTCGACCTTTAAGCCACTTCAACTTTGCCGCCAATGCGACATCGTTGGACTAGAGAAAACAAAATTATTAGCAATTGAATTAACAAATTCCACAAAACCCGGTAACTCTAGCCAAGAGTTATAGAACCGAAAAGGAATATGACCAAAATCCGAGTCCTTGAGCGAAAGAACGAGCGGGCAATGGTTAGACAAGTGTCGCGCTAAAGCAGTGAAACTCGCCCCAGGCCAGGCAGACGAAAAATCAGAACACACCAAAATCATGTCCAATTTGCTCAGTTTTTCACAATTCCCCGACATATAAGTAAACTTAAAACCACCCATATTATACTCAACTAGCTCAGCATCTCTAATATAGTTATCAAATGCCAACGCATTCAACAAAGAAAACTTTGAATTCACACGCTCTTCCATAGTTTGCACCTCATTAAAATCCCTAATAAAAATCCACCTGCCACTAAGATAAGTTGATAAACGGAGTATTGTTAAATTCAATACAATTAAATTGCTTTGATTGGTTTCTTTCCATATTCTACGTGAAATAACTATAGTTTCATAATTTAATTCATCAATGCTGAACTGTTTTGTGATCCAAAAACTTTTTTTTAATGGCAAATGTTACATCTCATTACTATTAGGGTTATTAGATTTTATTACTTCCAACTATATGGTATCGGCCGCTGCCACTCTCAACTATCACTTTGACTTCTGCCAATCCCAACTTAACACTTTGTTTGTTGTGTCACTCCGGAGGTACTTGCCACGTCAGATCCACGCCAGTTCCACGTCAGATCCGGAGTGACACAACAAACAATGTGTTAAGTTGGGAGTGGCGGGAGTCAAAGTGATAGTTGGGAGCGGCAGCGGCCAATGTCATATAGTTGGGAGTAATAAAATCCAATAACCCTTACTGTTACACCAATAATTCTAAATTATAACACCCTTGCCAAGGATTGAATCTTAAACCTTCTATCTAAAGGGGACGGGGCAACATCAGATTTGGTCACGGGTACCCCACTACCAGCACGGTCACGTCTCCGTTGGTAGTACTGGTATGGGTCCCGTGGACCTTTTCCTGATTGTAGTTAACGGGATCTTTCATAAGAAAGAGAGGAGAGATAGTGGCAATGCAATTATTATTATTATTGAGAGAGAGAGAGAGAGAGAGAGAGAGAGAGAGAGAGAGAGAGAGAGAGAGAGAGAGAGAGAGAGAGAGAGAGAGAGAGAGAGAGAGAGAGAGAGAGAGAGAGAGAGAGAGTAATATATTATTATTATTATTATTATTATTATGTGTGAAAATAATTAATTGTTGTGTAAAGAATCAGTGAAGTAATGCCTCTAAAAAAAGGGGTTTCAGTGAAATAAATTAGTGATGTGATGTGACGGTATAGGATTTGTGTAAATAAGTTGAAATATTTCAGTGGAGCACCCCCCCCCCCCTTTCGACAACAGACATATGTCTCAACTAAGTGGGCTAACCCAATTGCATTGGTTGCGACCCAAAAACTGATATCGAAATCTGTACAAATAAAAATTAATGAGTAAAAGTTACGTGAAAGAAAACTAAGAATTGATAAATAATAAATAAACATGTGTACGGCTTTGATGTAAAACTTAAACGAAAACTAAAATAAATTTATATAATATTATTTTATATGGTTTAATCAAGAATATTGAAAAGCAGTTTTAACTAATAGGATTTAATATTATTTATATGGTTTAATCAAGATTATTATTGGGTGGTTAAATTTAAACCCTCCACCTTCTAATTTCACCCCTTCAAAGCGCCTCGCTTAGGCCTAAGGGAGGCGCTTTGAACTCATTCCGAGGAGGTCAGTACGAGGGGGCAGAAAAAGCTGATTTTTAAATTCGAAGCGCCTCGCTTAGGCCTAAGCGAGGTGCTTCGAGGGGGTAATTTATTTTGGTAGTTCTTTTGATGTTTTGAGTTGGTTTTTTTATTTTTTTTTTAATTTAATAATTATAAAAAGTTAAAAAACTTTAAAAAACAAAGTAATAATCCTAATCATTGTCAATGACTTAAACTTGACAGCATCAACCACATATAGTCAATAAATGCGGTATGCGCGTTAAATTTCATTAAATGCGGCAAATATTTGGATCCGGTTGGAGTCTAAAGCTTCGTGTGTCATCTTGGTCGAACTCATGTTGCAACATTCGTCTTGTGTGTTAACGATGAAGGCAACATACTTGAAATCAATGGGAAGATAAACAATCCTCATCCACAATGTTCTTACCTATAGATACCAACCATCCGGTTGTTTTCAGGTTGTCTTCATCGTTGACCGCTATCTCTCGGATAACAACTGAAAAGTTGTCTTCAATGATTCTAAAAAACTTGAAAGTAATTACAAGAAGATGATCAAAATGATGCTACAACATAACTTGCACCGGCTTGAGATATGAGTCTAAAGCTTCGTGTGTCATCTTGGTCGAACTCATGTTGCAACATTCGTCTTGTGTGTCAACGATGAAGGCAACATACTTGAAATCAATGGGAAGATAAACAATCCTCATCCACAATGTTCTTACCTATAGATACCAACCATCCGGTTGTTTTCAGGTTGTCTTCATCGTTGACCGCTATCTCTCGGATAACAACTGAAAAGTTGTCTTCAATGATTCTAAAAAACTTGAAAGTAATTACAAGAAGATGATCAAAAAGATGCTACAACATAACTTGCACCGGCTTGAGATATGAGTCTAAAGCTTCGTGTGTCATCTTGGTCGAACTCATGTTGCAACATTCGTCTTGTGTGTCAACGATGAAGGCAACATACTTGAAATCAATGGGAAGATAAACAATCCTCATCCACAATGTTCTTACCTATAGATACCAACCATCCGGTTGTTTTCAGGTTGTCTTCATCGTTGACCGCTATCTCTCGGATAACAACTGAAAAGTTGTCTTCAATGATTCTAAAAAACTTGAAAGTAATTACAAGAAGATGATCAAAAAGATGCTACAACATAACTTGCACCGGCTTGAGATATGAGTCTAAAGCTTCGTGTGTCATCTTGGTCGAACTCATGTTGCAACATTCGTCTTGTGTGTCAACGATGAAGGCAACATACTTGAAATCAATGGGAAGATAAACAATCCTCATCCACAATGTTCTTACCTATAGATACCAACCATCCGGTTGTTTTCAGGTTGTCTTCATCGTTGACCGCTATCTCTCGGATAACAACTGAAAAGTTGTCTTCAATGATTCTAAAAAACTTGAAAGTAATTACAAGAAGATGATCAAAAAGATGCTACAACATAACTTGCACCGGCTTGAGATATGAGTCTAAAGCTTCGTGTGTCATCTTGGTCGAACTCATGTTGCAACATTCGTCTTGTGTGTCAACAATGAAGGCAACACACTTTAAATCAATGGGAAGATAAACAATCCTCATCCACAATGTTCTTACCTATAGATACCAACCATCCGGTTGTTTTCAGGTTGTCTTCATCGTTGACCGCTATCTCTCGGATAACAACTGAAAAGTTGTCTTCAATGATTCTAAAAAACTTGAAAGTAATTACAAGAAGATGATCAAAAAGATGCTACAACATAACTTGCACCGGCTTCAGATATGAGTTTGATTAGCTTAAATCTCTCTAATCCATGATATCCTTTTTCAGGTTGTCTTCATCGTTGACCATGGATCAGAGAGATTCAAGCTAATCAAACTCATATCTCAAGTTGGTCTAACAACTGAATTTGACTTGCTTGCATAGGAATCTTGTACGAAATCATTCTCACATGTCACTGTGAGTACACATTGTGAGATCAAGATCAAGAAGAACAGTACGGTCAACGATGAAGGTGTGTTGTATGTATAAAATTGTGAATAATTGTGAGAGTCGATATGAGAGCAATAATCCATCGAGAACTAGAAAAACAGAGAATAAGAGAAGAGATAATAACATATGAGCTACAACGACGTCGTATTTTGGAAGCTGAAGTTCGGAGAGAACTAAATATTCAACATGAGATGACTTGCTTGCATAGGAATCTTGTACGAAATCATTCTCACATGAATATCCTTTGATGAATGTATTAGGGGTTGGAAACGACTTAAACTTGACATCATCAACCACGTATAGCTATAGCTACCAACCAATCCACAATGTTCTTACCTATAGCTACCAACGATGAAGGCAACATACTTGAAATCAATGGGAAGATAAACAATCCTCATCCACAATGTTCTTACCTATAGCTACCAACCATCCGGTTGTTGATTTTCTTCTCTATACAGAGTGACGATAGGCGTTTTCGATTTCCAAATGAATCAACGACTTAAACTTGACATCATCAACCACGTATAGTCAAAGATTTATTCTCCATATCCATACCTTGTTTCAAGTATCTTGTAAAATTCATTTCGTCTTCAAGACTCCTATGAGTCAACAAAGGTTGACTTTTTTGAGCATTAACAATGACTATATTACATTATTATTATTATTATTATAATTTTTATTATATTTGTAATTTAGTTCCTTTGTTTTATTATTATAATAATTTATTATTATCAAGAATCGGAAATTAGTAAAACGATTTATGAAAGTATCAAGAATCGGGAATTAGTAAAATTAGTAAAACGATTTAATAAATCATTGCTCAGACGTTAGGGTTTGATAAACACAAAACTTATTATTTATAAAGCAACAAAAACACAAATCGTACCGTGAAATAAAGAGAGACCCATTAGGAGTGCCGTGGAGGAAGATCGTCGGTTTGCTGTAGTCGATGATGGCACAGAGGTTAGCGGTAACTTTAAATTTTGAATGATCGTCGGTTTGCTCTATATATACCAATGAGTTTGATTAGCTTGAAATCAATCTCTCTGATCCATGGTATCCACTATCAGGTTGTCTTCATCGTTGACCGCTATCTCTCGGATAACAACTGAAAAGTTGTCTTCAATGATTCTAAAAAACTTGAAAGTAATTACAAGAAGATGATCAAAAAGATGCTACAACATAACTTGCACCGGCTTGAGATATGAGTTTGATTATTATCGTATTTGCAACTTAGTTCCTTTCTCTCGAAAAACAATCCGATTGTTAAAAGTATCAAGACTATGAAATTAGTAAAACAACTGAATTTTACTTGCTTTGCATGAAAAGTTATTTTTAAATGTTTGTTAATATATTTTTAAATGTTTGATCTGCAATATTTGAAAATTATCATTTCTTGACATGCTTGGTAACACCTTGATCTGTAATATCTTAAAATTATCATTTCTCAAAAAGTAATTAAAAACACTTAAAAATGAATTAAAAACAATTGTTGCGAGTTAGGTTTAGTCGGATGACCACGTACAATGATTCATCAAAGTTATACAAAGCTGGATGTTTTTACTGGAAAACCAAAACGAGCAATTAACGAAACGAAACGGAGAGATATAATTTTCTTGGCTTGGAAACAACTTAAAAGAACCAAAAATGAATTAAAATTATTTTTTGGTGATTAACAGATAATTTTAAAGAATTAAAAGAAATTCAATTTTTTTTTAAAAAAAGGCCAAAGCTAGGCGATTGAGTGGCTTGATTAGACCACAGGCGCCTCGCTTTGACCAAAGCGAGGCGCTTTGGCCTTTTTTAAAAAAAATTTGAATTTCTTTTAATTCTTTAAAATTATCTGTTAATCACCAAAAAATAATTTTAATTCATTTTTTGTTCTTTTAAGTTGTTTCCAAGCCAAGAAAATTATATCTCTCCGTTTCGGTTTGTTAATTGCTCGTTTTGGTTTTCCAGTAAAAACATCCAGCTTTGTACAACTTTGATGAATCATTGTACGTGGTCCCCCGACTAAACCTAACTCGCAACAATTGTTTTTAATTCATTTTTAAGTGTTTTTAATTACTTTTCGAGAGAAAGGAACTAAGTTGCAAATACGATAATAATGTAAATAATAATAATAATAATAATAATAATAATGTAAAGGTAGATCGTGGAAATTCAGTTGTTATCGGAGAGATATCGGTCAACGATGAAGGCAAACAAAGGTTGCCATGAGTTTGATTAGCTTGAATCTCTTTGATCCATGGTATCCATTAACCGTAGCTATCATTTACAGTTATTTGGAATGTTTCTGATCATTACAGTAACAAAATCATTCTCACATGAATATCCTTTGAAATCAATGGGAAGATAGATAAAACAATCCTCATCCACAATGTTCTTACCTATAGCTACCAACCATCCGGTTGTTTTCAGGTAAAGCGATCGTTTTACTCATATAAAGTGTTCGATGTCACTGTGAGTACACATTGTGCATGACATTACTCATATAAAGAACTAAAGCCACATATCTTGCCATTAATACCAACGATGATTGCCAGTGAGATTGATAACTGGACAGGTTAGCCAGGTGTTTGTCAAAAAGGTAGAGCACACCACTAGAGCAAAAAGTTGTGTGTATGAATAGTGACCCTCTAGCAAACCTGCGTAAAGGACTAAAGCCACATATCTTGCCATTAATACCAACGATGATTGCCAGAGGGTCACTATTCATATATAAAGAACATTAATCGGTTTTATTTAGCGTAAAAAGTTCATTGTACATATACCTCCTTATCTAAAACAAATCACATCATTGTACATATACCTGATTAGACCACGTACAATGATTCATCAAACTCATCATTAACGCCGATCCGATTGTTAAAAGTATCAAGACTATGAAATTAGTAAAACAACTGAATTTTACTTGCGTGCATGAAAAGTTCATTGTACATATACCTCCTTATCTAAAACAAATCACATCATTGTAGAGGTTACTAGGTTACTCATTACCGTTGGACGTTGAAGGTAAACATGGACAGTGAGAAGTGAGATTGATAACTTCTCTATGGAAGTTGCTAAAATAGTTAAACAAAAGCTGAAATTGAACAGTTATTTGGAATGTTCCTGATCATTACAGTAATACTTGGATCCGGTTGGAGTCTAAAGCTTCGTGTGTCATCTTGGTCGAACTCATGTTGCAACATTCGTCTTGTGTGGCAACATACTTGAAATCAATGGGAAGATAAACAATCCTCATCCATAATGTTCTTACCTATAGATACCAACCATCCGGTTGTTTTCAGGTTGTCTTCATCGTTGATCGCTATCTCTCAGATAACAACTGAAAAGGTTGTCTTCAATGATTATAAAGAAACTTGAAAGTAATTACAAGAAGATGATCAAAGATGCTACAACATAACTTGCACCGGCTTGAGATATGAGTTTGATTAGCTTAAATCTCTCTGATCCATGGTATCCACTTTCAGGTTGTCTTCATCGTTGACCGCTATCGTTGACCATGGATCATCGTTAAAATAAACTTTTCATTCAAACAAGTAAAATTCAGTTGTTGGACAGTGAAATTGATAACTGGACAGGTTAGCCAGGCGTTTGTCAAACGGACAATTAAAATAAACTTTTCATGCAAGCAAGTAAAATTCAGTTGTTGGACAGTGAGATTGAAAGGTGGCAGGAAAAAGCTGACATTTTGTTCCTTGTTGCAGAAAGAAATCAACAGTCGGATTGACGATTTTGTTTACACTCCCATTGACATAAAAAATGTTCTTTTGAAAAACGTCTGACTGCAAAAAAAAAAAAAAAAAAAAAAAAAAAAAAAAAAAAAAAAAAAAAAAAAAAAAAAAAAAACCAACTCAAAAGACCAAAAAAAAAAATTTTGATCCGAAGCGCCTCGCTTAGGCCTAAGCGAGGCGCTTCGAGTTAAAAATCAGCTTTTTCTGCCCCCTCGTACTGACCTCCTCGGAATGAGTTCAAAGCGCCTCGCTTAGGCCAAAGCGAGGCGCTTCGAGGGGGTGAAAATAGAAGGTGGGGGTGCCAATAGACGGAGCCTTATTATTATATGGTTTGTGTGTCTATCAATACGTCTCCGGACTATTGTGTTAGAGCATTCACAACCTAACCATCAAACATTTTTCTATTTTTAAAATATAAAAAAAATCTAAAAACTTATTACATCGCATCCACCATTTCTCTACCTTATATTAAAAAAAAAAAAAAAAAAAAAAAAAAAAAAAAAAAAAAACATCACCTACCTTTTCATACATGAAGAGCTACTACTATTCACCCCCTCAAAATTTTGTGAGTGTATAAAAACGAGAAATATAATGAAATATGTGTTTGTGAGAAAGATAAAGATAAAAATGGTGGATGAGATGTTGGAAGTTTTTTAAAAAAAGAGATAAATTTTAAAAAGTATTATTTTTAATTAAATTATAAGGTAAAAATGGTGGATGTGATATGAATGCTCTTAGATCAGTAAATGTTTGGTCTTTTATAGATATATAATATAATTTGTGAAAGGGTGTCAATGTGGAAACAGTTGTGACTGTTGAAGGAGACTCATGTTGGTAACCAAAAACCAAACCGCTCCAAGTATTGTTGAATTAGGATGTAATGTGAACATAAATATGATGTTGTGTTTGATTATATAAATATCTAATGTGTTTGATTATGTGTGTGTATTTTTTAAATAGAAAACACATTTAACACTTAAAAGTTTGGCCAATAACCAATTTAAAACTTATAAATTATTAACCCAAGGCCCATAAAATTTATAAGCTCAATACCTATTTAACCTACTAAATTAAAAAAAAAGCAACGCTATTCTTTTTATTTGATGGCACTTGCAAAAGAATATCGAGATTCCAAATTCCAATTTACAATTCTGAATTGAATGTTTATCATCCTCTATGGCTATTATCTGTCCATATCTCCACCATCTAGATTGTAATTTTAAGTTCAATCTTTAAGATTTTAACTATTAAAATTATTTATGTTTTTTTTTTACTATCAATTGAGCGTGATTACTTTGTCGGATACCTGGGTCTTGTGTATTTTTTTATGTTTGTCAGCGGATTGATGAACTATTATTGCAATTAGGTGTTTTGTTGTGCCCTAAAATTGGGTGTAATTACTTAATTAGGTAATTTTTACAAATTTAGAATTGAGGCTTTTGTTGAAGCCTAATGGGCATATTTTTAATGGCTCGGATAGGACACGTAAATCTTCGAAGACGCCTATGGTTTACATAGTCCCAAAAGTATTGTTTCTAAACATGAAGGTTTTACAACTATATCCCATTGCCATGAAAAATAAAAGGAAAATCTTCGCAAAAGAATGTATTCCTAGCCCTATCCATGCAAATCCAAGATACGTTACTTCAATTTCGTAAAATATATGCTTAAAATCGTCAACATAAAGATAGTGAGTTCACATGTTTAAATGGTTCAAATAAACCATATATTAGAAATAAGAATCTGTATGCATAGCTCATCTGAAAATGTATATGATCACTCTGTAACTAGCTAGGACAAGAGTTATGTGCATACATGAACCCATAACTAAACCAGACTAATTTTGCCCCGGGCACTGTTCCCTAAATGGTAGCCTTTATGGATACGACACGCCCTTTTTCAATATGCCACCCAGTAATTAGTAATTAGAGCGACTAGCCAAGGATAAGGGTTGTCAAATCCAATAGTACTATCCAATTGTTTCACGGTCAGACAAGGACTAATGATTATAGTGCCAAAAATAACAAGGACTTTCCGAGCGCTCACAAGAATAACAAGGACAGTCACACAAGGACTAATTCACGTACACATTGATCCTAATTCGTTCCCTTGCTTCCCGGTATAGAAAAATCTAATATGAAGTGACAAATTGTGTATACCATAAAAGGAATAGGCCGTTTTTTCGAAGAAAAAAAAATTGTAAAGGATTAACACTCGATAACTCATAAAACATACTTCTAATTATACATGTGCACATTTTGCTCAAGTTAAGTCTCTATACAACTTTATCACTTCCTCAAGATACTCTAAAGTTGTGTTCTGGGCGTGGAAAAACAACCAAATTGGTATCATATATATGTCATCATAGACAATTCTAATGTGTAAAGTGAGCATATGTGAAAGAATGACATATCTGTTCAATCTTTATTATGGATATACAATCGATCACCTTGGGGATCTGTGAATATATATGTAGTTAGCTGGTTCTTATATGTAATAATAGGTTCAAAAGCGTATATACTTGCCTAACATGATTAGGTGCCAAGACATGATTAATGAATTATTTTAATACAAACACGGCGAATACTTATACAAAGCCATCATGGCCACAACCTCAACTTTAAATAAAAAGAAAACATTGGCCAAAATAATATTATATGACAAAGTGACAAAAATGGAAGCAATCTTCCAAAAAACCAACTTAAATAGGTCTGAATTTCGATAAATTAAGTTAAGCATAATATTAACATATAAAAGGAAACTACACTTTGGTATATTTTTCAGTTCTTTAAATATATAAATAATATAAACATATGAGCAACCGAAACTAAATTAACTATTGAGTCCAAATTATGACTTTAACATAAGAACACATAAATGGCAGCTCAGAAAAACACAATACACAGTAAAAAAAAACGTATTCAGAGAAAAAACACAATTTGCTAAGGGTGAGCAAACGAAAACCGATAAGCGAAAAAAATCGAAACTGAACTGAATTTATAAATTTATAATTTTGCCCAAGTTTGTTTTTGGTAATTAACCGAACGTAACCGAAACCAAATTGATAACCGACATATTAACCGAATTAACCGAACTGAATTAACCGATTGGTTTCGGTTATGGTTTTTCCTAAAACCAAATTTTGGTTATCGGTTTCGGTTATGTGTAAAAACCAAACTGACATCTGATCACCCCTACGATTTGCAACAAAAAAACAAGGATCGGAATTGAAAAACACAATGAACGGGCCAAAAAACACAATGAACATACGAAAATAACACAATGGATAGACGAAATAACACATTTTGTCTTTTTCTGCTACAGATTTATGTTTTTAATTAATCCCTAATCTTGGTTAAACATTTAATTTAGGTGTTGATCGGGTGCATAAGAATTGTTTAGGGTTATTAAGATGTTTGAAGCTTATAGGACGCGAATTAGGCGAATTATGATTTTCTGGGACGCCTAGGGTTTTGATTCACCAATTGGGGTTTTGAATCACCTAAACATTCAATAACTTGATTCAGCGCCACTATTTTTATGCTCAAGGCATGTATAAACAATTTCAGTTATTTAATCTACCGGGTAATCAGTAACGCTCGTTACGGACTAACTTATCTCCAAGCGATAAATTAACGACTAAAATTACCCAATGCAAACTTATGCAATCTTTTCTAGACTTGTGTGACTCAGTTATACCAAATTGACATCAAATTGCACGTTTAAAAGTTAATCCAAAAGGTTAATATGTATAGATTTACCTGGATTTTTGTCGGATGTCACACCATAACCATAACCATAACCGAACAATAATTTCCGGTTAACCAATTACGTCTTAATTGAACCAATCTAAGTGGTGCATTCTCCGTCGCATTGCGTAGTCATCCTCCTAGTTAGTTTATATATCTAAACTACTATATAATGTATCTTAGGTAAAATTGTAAATTTCTAGTTAGGGTACTAATTATGTTGGGTTGTTACTTAAGAAGTTGAGTTATTTATCTCCATATAATTAAATAATGGTTTAGTTGGGGTAGTAATTATGTTGGGCTAATTATGAATTTAGAAATGAAGATAATAAACGTATGCTTGCATATTCGTCCATAGGGCAAATCGGATATGTAATTATTGGAATAATTGTTGGAGACTCAAATGATGGATATGCAAGCATGATAACTTATATGTTATTCTATATCTCCATGAATCTAGGAACTTTTGCTTGCATTGTCTTATTTGGTCTACGTACCGGAACTGAGAACATTCGAGATTATGCAGGATTATACACGAAAGATCCTTTTTTGGCTCTCTCTTTAGCCCTATGTCTCTTATCCATGGGAGGCCTTCCTCCACTAGAAGGTATTGTTAAAAGGAGAGTTCGAATCCATGGGGCCGAAAAAATGAAAGAGAGGCAAATCCGCAGGGCCCCATGTCTCGAATTAAACCCCGCGGAGAAACCCTATATATAAAAGATAGGCCCCCATGTCTCCGTGGGGGCCCCATGTCTCACTTTTTTCGGCCCCATGTCACTTAGGTGTAGCCTGGAACCATGGTTTAGCCCTATGTCTCTTATCCCTAGGAGGTTTTCCTCCATTCGTTAGAACAGCTTCCACCGAGTCTCTGCACCTATCCTTTTTTATTTTCGCTTTATTAACCTTTGTTTGTTTTCGGAAAACGTGATTGGCTCATGGTCAGAACTTCATCTGGGTTCGAATCCTACTAAGAGGTCCACTAGAGATCAGAAATTGTTGTATTCTCCTTTCTAAAAAAAGGGGGACCTTAAACAGAGTTATAGGCACCCTTGGGGAAATGCGCCTGGTGCCGTAGCTAACCGAGTAGATCTAGAAGCATGTGTACAAGCTCGTAATGAGGGACGCGTTCTTGCTACTGAGGGTAATGAAATTATCCGTGAGGCTACCAAATGGAGTCCTCACAGCCCAGGCACAACGACGCAATTATCAGGGGTGCGCTCTACCACTAAGCTAATAGCCCGTCCTGCGAGCCCCCCACCGGGGGCCCACTATGCCAAAAGCGAGAGAAACCTCATCCCTCTCTTTCCTTTTTTCGACCCCATGTCACTTAGGGCTACACCTAAGTGAGACATGTCTATCGAGCTACACCTAACAATACAACTATGCCAAACGCGGATGCCGAAACCTCCTAGAAGCTGTTCTAACCCGAAACCATGGTTCGATCCTTCCCAGTAAAACGCGGCGTGTTCAAATTCTGATCGCTTTTACGCGAGAAAGGGGGACCACCCTCTAAGCCTAAGTATTCCTCAATGACCGATAGCGTGCAAGTACCGTGAGGGAAAGGTGAAAAGAACCCTATTTAGGGAGTGCAATAGAGAACCTGAGATCCGGTGCGAACAATCAGTTGACGAAGCTTAGAGCCTTGACTTTCTATATTAGTCAAGCGCACTCACTCTAACGGTATACCTTTTGCATGATGGGTCAGCGAGGAAATGGGAACAGCGGCTTAAGCCATTACCGGATTGCTATTTTGTTGGAAAAATGCAAGAATCTGATCCGAAAAAAGGTACATAGACATGGGGCTCCCGCGGAGAAACACCATCTTTTATAGGATCCATTGTTGTATTAATGGGTCCTATATTTTATTATGTTTGTCGGTTCATTCCGATTCGGACGGCGACTAATCCAAAAAATCTAATGTTGGGTTGTGAAAACTCTTAACACTAACAAAACTCTTAACACTAACAAAAGAGGACCCCATTGGAAAAATAATAGTCTTTGTTTTTCATAAAATTATTTAAGAGGTTTTATCCATTACTAATTGAAGGGGTGGGGTGCTAATTCTGGCGTGCAGGCGCACCCTACCCCACAACCTAGCTATTATAAATACACCCACGGAGAGTTTACCATTCGAAATTATAACTCCAAGATCATAACACACCTCCGTGGAATCCAGCTTTCATGAGCACCACATAAGGAGTGCAATTTGTCCGCGTAACGCCATGCGCCAGTCCTTGCGATGGTCACCCGTGGAATGTGACAGCTAGCTGCGCCAAGGTGCAGCTCCCCTCAAACCCCCACTTGTTGTACTACCTCCCATGTGTCAGATGTCACATCAGCCAATATTCTAGACGAAGCTAGCCGCCTGACACCCTCTAGAAGTAGCAAAAAAAGGAGGTCCTTGCAGTCAACCACAAGGCACCACGTGTACCAGTGGCAGGGCGGCGCCGCTAACAACCAACCACAGTGCGCCACGTGGACCAATGGCAAGACGTCATCTGCACCCAATTTGCTTTATACAAACCCTTGGTCCAAACCCAACTGGATAGGCTTCTCAAATGCAGGCCCAACTTCTGGGCCCAAGCCCATTACGCCTGTTGTGGGTCGCGGCACCCGACCCACACATCCTCTATAAAAGGAAGGCTCGTCTACCTTTTAAGAGGTCTATTAATCCACGAATCAAACACACACACTTGTATCTCTTACTTTTATCTCTTTCTTTACACTTGTAATCTCTCAAGCAATAAAGATCATGCTTTTACAGTGGACGTAGGTCAACGAGACCGAACCACTTTATATCTCGTGTGTTTGTGTACCATCTCTTTATCCTCTCCTTATCTTACGGGCCACGGATCTAACCTCTGTGTAAGCAAAGGATCATATCCTGTAGTGAACACGAGTAGCGACCTCCCGGCTATACCCCAAGTTATACTCGTTTCTTCAATAATACACTCTACATTAGCTTTACATATATGTATAGATATATACATGTACATATACATAAATGCATATATACATATACATACATTCACATACATACATCTACATATATACACACAGAGAGCCATTTATTACATAACCAATTTTAAGTAGATTGTTGGTAATATATTGGTTGTTTTATGTGCAGCCGTAGGAGGTTTGGCGAGCACCAAGTAGAGGCATGGCGGTCAGAAAACCGCGAAAAAGTTAATGAAAGATATAATGCTCACGGGTTGGATAAATTATTGATCGGCGTTTGATGTCTGTACCCACCCGCAACTCGACTTTCCTTTTGAAATTGCTGTACTGAATCCACGAATCAATTGGTTCACGCTCTTCAAATGCATCCTAAACATATGCCAAGAGGTCGCTTCGTTTGAATGCTTTTGAAGAAATTATAATTTGTAAAAAGAATCAGAATTAAAAGTCTCAATTAATTCCAATGTAAACCAAAAATTCTAATTACATATTTACCTTTTAACATCCCTAAAAAATCAAAGCAGAAGCCTGAGATGAAGTTAAAACTGATGTATATTATACAAAGATTAGAAACTTACATCTTACATTATCACTAGAAGACACTGAATTTGACATCCAGTAAGATATTGACAGGTGTCACAGTATGTATAACATCCAGTAAGATCATCCATCTTCTTTCTTTACAGTGGTAATGGAATCATGTGAGTTATTATTGTTACTCATCCTGCAACAAACAAACATATGACCAAATGCTTAATGAGGAAAGAAAGAGAGTAATTTTAAATAGAGAACTATAAACTCACCAGCATATTGTTTTCTTGTTAACGATATATCGAAACTATTAGCTGTTAGAATAGAACGATGATGCTTTCGACTGTCGGCGTTGCCCTGCCCTTTCAGAGACACCACTGTCACTAATGCTACCATCAACTATATTATCATTGACTTCAGAAAATTCTTTTTTCCAGGAATTTAATGGAATAACGTAACTGTCGTCTTTAGAGCTTTTTCTTCTTTCCTCGTGGCGTTTCACATTTTCTGATATGTCATGAAAAGTTTTATTTATTTTCGCTATTCCCCTTTCGACGGGCTCCACCACGTGTGAAACTGTGAACTTCATGTCGTCAACCATCTGTGACGGGCATTTAATAAACACCATGATAAGTAGATGAGAGAATTTGAGCCGTTTACTATAAATGGGTCTAGTTTGGTTATGTGCTATGTCTAACATGTTAAATGGGTTGAACATGTAAATTATCATACAAAGGGTATTTTAAATGCATAAAGGCCCGCCTATTATCACCCATTACCCAACTTGACCCGACCCATTACCACTGTTGCAGAAGCCGGCCTAGGCGGCGCTTCGTGCTAGGCTGAAGGGGAACTAGGAATAAGGGGCTGGACGATGATCTGGGCGTTTTGGCCATTAGGCGGTGGTTTTTTATTTTATTTTTTTAATTTCTTTTTTAAATTTCTAGGTATTTCTTAGTATTATGTGTATACATCTAAGTATTTCTAAGTATTATGTGTATATATCTTAACATATTTTCAAAAAACACCTAAATTTGTGTGTATATATATAAAATACGTATAAAATACCAAAACGCCTAATTCCGCCTAATTTTCGCCTAGTCCCGACTAGTCCCTAGGCTGGACCTCACCGCCCACCTAGCGCCTTCTACAACCTTGCCCATTACTCAGCCCGTCCATTTGATAATAAGGAAGTGGAAGAGAATCAGACTAAATATAAAGATCAAAAAGTTTAAGTTATAACTCACAATTTCACCACTTCCAACAACCACATCACGAACACTCTGATGTAACTTCATACGTTTTGCCACATCATCATGATGACCAAACCGTACTTTTGGGGTTCTCTCACAGTCCCTAACCTCATCTGGAGCAGGTTCAGTTCCTAGTGATGCATAGTCAGCCATGACGGCGACATTTCTAACACATCTTTCTCCCCGTTTATAAGATGCTGCAGGAAACACATATAAATGCACCACTGCAGCAACCGCCATCTGTTCAACAAATTCCCTATTACTTGCTGAAGAATAATACAGCAAGAATAAAAAAATATATGTGTGTGTTTCATAACTCACCTCGATACATATCATATAATCTTGAATGCGAGTTTTTAACTCCTGAGCTAAAGAACCTCGAAGGGCTCCCATAGAAAAAAGAAATGCGATGATGACCCCTTGCCACCATGTTAGGAATACTATTGATTTAAATGTCAGAAACTTAGCCAAAGGTTTAATTGGTGCTAGTTTATCTTTGATTACTGAGTAAAACTGCACAAGACAATATAACGCCCAGCTCTGACTGAAATTAAGAACCAGTGCCAAGTACGGATAGCTGCAAAGAAATAAAAAGACTAAGTTACTCAAAATGTATATTTAATACATACAACCTCCTAAGTTGTTTTATTATAAAAAAGGTACAATTAAGAGATTAACATGACACATTTGTTGTGATCATATCTGACAGATTAACCATTTACAACAAAAAAATGGACAAGAAGCATTTCGGGTGAATAGTTCAAATTAAACATTTTCACCAATTTACTAAACCCACCCATCACGCCACCACTACTAAAAACCATTGTCCACTACTTGCTACACAAGTTATTGCAACAAATGAGTGCTTGTGATGGAGAAAAGACTTTTCTTCAGCAGATGAGCTTAATCGAAACTAATAAACCAACAACAAACTAGAGGTGGCAACTCTTACCCATTTACTAACGAATGGCTCGTTTTGGGTTATGTTTCATCTCTAATGGGTCAGACTAGCAAAATAGTAAATTGCTTTAAAGGAACCAGATCAAATAGTTTGAACTGGTCAAAGAAGTTCGATGTTGCCCAATATGCATAATACCTCCTTGATCATTTTAAATTGGATAAGTGCCCAAAAATATCAGATTTTTTATAAATATTGACGTTCAAATATGATAACAAAGAACATATTATTTGATAATTATTGTAATCAGATTGACACATTAATTATATTTAAAAAGTTCAATATTTTTGGACAAAAAAAGTGTTTTGGGTCAACCGCACCAAACGTGTTTCAACTTTCAACCCACACAAAATATTACCCAATTTGCCCGTTACCTGACGCGCGACTACTAGTACATGATATAGCAAAAGCATCTTACGCGTATCCCCATTCAAACTTCCCTTCTCCATAAACTCCAAGAAACTGAAACACCATTGCCAGCAGTCCACATATCAGCTTCAGTATCATCTGGAAGCAAGAATCTTTCATGAGGCAAAAATTGTAAAACATTCTACTAGAACAAAGATATATAAAGAAAAAAGTGTCCATACATATTGCACAATCCCAATTTTTACAGCTTGGTAAAAGTCAGAACCAAGATACCACTCCCTCATGCAGAAATTCAATGGGAAAGGATGTTCCACAATTCCATAAGTATATGATTCTTCTATAAGAGGAATGCTAGAGCTGATTAGGCTTTTACTTTCCATGAATTTAATAGTGTTATCCTCTCCGCCTTCAATAACACAGTAATATTTGTCAAGATATTATAAAACAGAGTATTTGAGTACCAGAATCAGATTAAAAAAAATTGCATGAACGCATATACGTGCACACAGAACACAATCCCAAAGCCTTCCTTCCTAGGTGTCGGTACTAGGTACTCTCTAGTCTCTAGGTGCTTCGGGATCCTTTTTCACATCCTTTTTATTTTCTCTCCTTCTACTAGTATACAAATCATATTATTTGTTTTATACAAAAACAGGAAAGTTTGTTGAGACGGGGAGGTCTCATTAGGAGCAGCCTCTCTATCTCCTAGGATAGAGGTAAGATTTGCCCTTATCTCACCCTCCCCACACCCTACTCTTTTGAGTGGAATACTTGTATATTACTGAGTGCATTTGTTTGTTTGTTGTTTATAACACAGTCCCAAAAAAAATATAACAGATAGCAACAAAATGAATGTGTTGGGTAAGGGGTCAATTGGTCAAAGCTCGTACTTCTCATGCATGTTGAGTAATGGGTATGGGTCAAAGCCGGTACTTCTCATACGGGTTGTGTTGACTGTTGACCCACATACACGTCCTTCGGAACTTTATGAATTATATAAATATGATAGATAAAACTATAAAAGTCGATATGTATTACACTAATAAGCCAACTTTATTGAAATAAAGCAATTTAGGGGGGTTTACGCATTTGAATACACCTAAGAAAACTTTCAACCAGTTCGGCCTCATTGATTTGTTTCCTTATTTAGCTTTTTTCGTAATTACCTATTTGACCCACTGGAGATTAAAATATAACCCAAATTGACCCATTTGTAGGTAAATGGACTGAATTGGTACCCATACCTCTATTCAAATGACAAGCATTCTTATATATTAATGAATAAGCACCCTAGTTGAATGAAACATGCAGAAAATAGAAGGAAACAAATAGCGTTAAAATAATGTAAGGAAGGCACCGCAGAAGACTAGAAGAGTTCATTAGGACCTCAAAATGTAAAACATCAGTCAAAACAAATCACCAATAAGAAGGTTATCGTCAACAAGAACATACCTAAGCAGGCAATCAGATATCTTTCAAAGCAATATAAAGCAAACGCCTCATAACAATCCCTGATTATTTCATAGTTAAACGCAGCATCTGAATCCAACAGTGACAAAAACTGTCCGCATTCGAAACGTCAAAATCAGATATATAAGAAAAGGAACATGGATTCAAGCAGGGATGAAAAATGAAAATTACAGCATGGATTTTCATACCGATTCCAGAGCATAAACAGGAACCATCAAAATGAGCCCAATTAAAAACTTCTGCTCCTGAAATAGATGTGACCCTCACTAACATCAGTTTAAGATGATACAAATAGCAAGCTAAGATGCAATTATCACAAATTGTAATCAACTTTAACATGGACTCGAGAAAGGTTGGGAGCACCTTGCCACGTCTCATAACAATCCATATACACTTGTTGTCCATAACTTTTAGCTTTTGTAAATAATTAGGGTGTCGAATAGGATTATGATAAATAAAGTGAATAAAATGAACTGGAGAATTCTATAAATGAAAAATAAGGTTATTAAAGGGATAAACATGTAAACTTTCACCATTTTGGTGGTTTAAACTTCAACCCCGATTTTTTTTTTTTTTTTTTTTTTTTTTTTTTTTTGCCAGTGGTTCAGTCCCTTAAGAAATTTTCTTTTTTACCTTTTCAGACTTTATATATACTTAGGGTTTATGTTGTAATCCACCAGACAATCTTTCATCATTCTATTAAGTCCCTTCACTTTATTTTGTAGTGGTTCGATCCCTATGTTTTTTTAAATCTAATTCAAGCTAATCCATATTACTGATTAATCCCTGCAATGCAAACTTGTTTTTAACATGTCAAAAAGATTGAAAACACAACCACTGCCTTCAAGCTAACTTTTTGATTTTACCCATTTGACCCATTTAGATAAAATACAATCCAAAATGGCCAAATATGACATAACATAAAAGGACAGAACAGAAAAGCCTAACTTGAATGTGAAGGAAATGGAATACCTCAGGTTGATTATAAGCAGATAAGTGCTCAAAGATTAGATACATTGAAAGAATAAGAGCAACGAGTACACAAAGGCTTGAACTGAAGATTGTCCAGTTGTAGAGAAAAGAATGTCCGCCATCAAGTTTTACTGACCACGAGGATAATGATCTGCTAGACGATTCTGCCAAAGTGAGAGCGAAAGACAGAGAAAGTAATACTTCTCTCCATCCCATTAGAACATATGCCGCCAACACTTCCACTACAATGGCGCAGTATGGGAATGGATTAAAAAAAAACAACCAAAAAAAATATATCCCAACATTATGTCGATAAGCATTTATATAAAAACGGGGAAAAACAAATATAAAAACTAAATGAATGTGAATTCGAATCATAAGCAGTAAGAAAGTGAAGAACACACAGAACTTTGATGAATTAAACAGGTTCAACTTTTCAAGTTTCTTAAGCTAGTCAAACAAGACAGTGAAAAAAATCTGTAACATGTAATCTCATTGTTTTGATTGACTTGCATATGCATGGCAGTTCCCTACAAATACGATCAAAACCAAATACATGAAAATTAACATAAACTGCTGAGTAGAAACTGAATGCATAGCAACTGCTTTAATAAGTCCACACAAGCAAAAGCTGCGCAACGTTTGCAGCAGCTTGAAACTTGGAACAAAGATTGTCAGTAAATTGAACGGATATCAACCTTTTGGCTAGAGGATTACCAATCTAAGTAGTGATGCGAACATACCAGACTCATAGGGTCTAAGCAAGCACTACAATGACGGCCACATATGTAACGGCATATATGTAAAATTGCATCCATACATCAAATTTGTTTCCCAAAACATACCAATGTCATTGATACAAACCCAACTCCTATACGGGCGGGTATTAGGGCCGGATTTATTAATGAAGTTGGGTCAAATCAGTTATCGAAAAAGGGGACTAATGGGTAGCTGAAATTTATGGCCAGTTATTATAGCACTTATTTATATGTTGTTCTAGCTTTAGGTTTTTGTCGATGTTTTTATTATCTATTGACTATTGAGGTTTATACATTGTAAATCGGAGATTCCCCGTCTCAAATTGAGTTGTTTAATTCAGAAATCAAGTTTTCAATTTCGTTTTCGATTCCTAGAATCTATCAGTTATCTTACAATTTTATTCTTCTTAATGTGCCAATTTCTAAGTAATTCAAACTCATCATGTGACTCGTGTCAGAAATATGAATTAAACAATACTGAAAGCCTGAAACATTAAAAAAACAAAAAAAAAAAAAAAAGCAATTGAAGCCTACAATGTATAAACCCTAACCAAAACAAAAACAAAATCAGCAATAACATCTTCTGATAAACCCTACCAACCACAACATTAACCGCCAAATATGTGGGGCCCATAGTTGTTAAAAGTCATCACCTCTAGAGCCTAGGCCCATTTTTCAGGCCAGGCAACGCAATTGCGCTTTAATTCTGCATGTGATGGTTAGGCGCAAATTCTGGCGAGACTCCTAGATTCAGAAGAGTTTCCAGCCAAATTCTCAAAATTATGGCTAGATTCCGGCCAGATTTCTACTTTTATCTAACAAAAACTACTTTTATACACTAATATCTTAAAACTGTTGATACTAATTAGATGATATTAAATGTCATATAATAACTTTTGTTTATTGTATATTTGTATTTGAAGAATAGTATTATTTTTCTAATACACAATATACTTTTACTTTTTTCTTTGTTCCTTTTTTATTTCAAGCCCTCCCTTCTTTTTGCGCCTTGCGCCTATGCACCTTCGACAACTATGGCACCCAAACATCAATGTTTTTTACCCCAACACATAACGCGGAATGTGAATACACTTAGGGCTAAGTATTCAAAGCCAACTAATATCATCAAAACAATACAAACTAATCAAATTTCAATAAGCTAATACAAACTTTACTCTTTTTAATTTCAAATTTCTAAATAATACAAACTAATTCAAGTCACCACTCACAAATCCAAACTAAACAATGCCGAAACATCAAAATCAAAACAACACATAATCAAATACAATAATAAGATCAACAATGACATCAAAACATCACATACAGATTACACAAATTCAATTAAACTAAACACGTGTTTCCTAAAACCCTAAACACAGTTTTAACTTATAACTTACAGCAATATGGATGATTTGAGTTCACGATTCCCTAGGTAAAGGTGCAGAGATGGTTGATGATGAGTTCTTTCTGTATAAGATGACAAGATGAAAATTTTTATAATTTTTTTATATTTTTTTTATAATTTTTTATAAAAAATGAAAATTGTTGGAAAGAGTTTGGAATAATAATATGATCGTATAGTTTGGCGGTTGGGAGAGAGTGTGGGGTTTGTTGGGATATGTTTTATTTTAGGGGGTATCTCGAGGGATAAAGTTACGGTCACGGGCATATTCCAACGGTGACTGTCAACTAACTTACGGATTTTGCGATTGTTGTTTGTGGCGTTAACTATTGTTAACGGAAATCGGTTGATTTAACTGATGTTATTAACGACGCTGAACCTTTCACTACTTGAGCTCGGTTCGTCATGTTCTTTTAAGCTCAAGTTCGGCTTTGTACTAGTTTGAGACTGAGTCTGGCTCGACTCAAGGCAATTTGAGAATATTCTCAACCGAGCTAAAAGTTCGACTTGATCTGGCTTCGATATGGCTTAAACGAGCCAAAGGTCGGCTCGAGCTCGGCTAGCCAATGCCAATGTTGTTTGTTCAAATGGGCCTATGAAAATATTGTTAGGAGTTCGGGCTTTTGAGACTTATGTTATAATAGTTATACTATATATTATCTACATATTAATTCTACGACAGTTGAACAGTAACCGAATATTTTATTTTTATTATTATTTAATTGTTATGTTATTATTATACCATATGTAGGTAACGTAATATTTTGTATATTTTATTATTTATTTGTTAATATTTTAGTAACGTGCACCGATGTACTATGTTAACGTGCACAGACTTGCTATGTGCCTTTACTTTCTTTCCAATTTGACCACTAACTTACGTACTTTAAATTCTTCCAAACTTTGACCACCAAACTTTTAGCTTTTAGGATTTCAAATTTTGACCACCAAACTTTTAACTTTTAGCCGCGAGTATTTTTTTGAAGCTCAAGTGAGAATAACAGTCACTTAATAGTATATTTTATGTCCACGCATCAGGAGCTCCCACAGCGACGCGCGATCTTTAACGTCCATCAAACCCTCAACGCAACAGGAGCTCCCGACGCGAAGCGCGGGGTAATAGAATCCTAGTTTATATTATGTATATAAAAAAAGATAGTTAAAAATTAAAATTATGTTTGGGCTCATTTAGGCTGCGAGTCTAAACAATCTTTCTAGGTAGAGGTTGAGCTTAGGCTCGATAACTAAACGAGTCATATTTCAAGCTCGGACTCGTTAAGGGATCCGATTCCGGATAGCTCTTGCGTAGCATTTATCTACTTTGCCACATGTAAGGCCAAGATGACTTTTTAGGCTTCCTATTAGGATCAAACTTCCTATTTGATCCTTGACCATATTATAAATGCCCACGTCCCTTTATCATGTATCATCTTCCTCACCCTCACCCGCCATACTCGGTGTTACTTCCATTATACATATGCAAAACATCATGGATAGTTATCATCACAACTTTAGATGATGATATTAACCACAGTAGTCATGGTTTTTAGATTGCATAGTATCAATGTTACGATGATGGGTTAGGTATTAGAGATATTCAAATTTTTGCAATTACGAATAGTACTTGATCTTGATGGAGTGTTGTGGATGGATCATGAAGAGTTTTCAACTCAAAATAGTTGGCTCCAATTGATTTCGAAATAATTAGCTCCAATAGCTTGTTTTAGAACCAACTCAAAATTTGTGAGTTTTATGCAAGATAAATTACAAAAGCTAGTATGTTAGAGGTAATCATTCATAAGGAGTAAAATGTAATTGTGAAGCAATGTTTGTTATTAAAATTAATGAAGCAATCCACTTCAGAGACTAAACTGAGCAAACTAAAAACAATGTGTAATAGTTGATATTGTATAGAAAATTGATTTTTTTTTTTTTTTTTTTTTTTTTTGAACGGCGTATAGAAAATTGATTGACAATCAAAATTGATTTTTTGATTTACCATGTATATTACCAACAAAAATAAAAAAAAAAGTTTTGGATCTATTGTTACCGAGCTGTTGGAAACAAAAATGTTATTTCTCAGTGTTAAGGTTTCAAATCACGTGATGATTAAAAGCATATTTAGAGAGTCTGATACTTAGCCGTTTAAAATTATTAAGGTGCTGTTTGTTTTTTCTGCATGAAAAGGTCTGCAGTCTGCGGACCACATCTGCAAACATCTGCAGGAGAAGAGGTGGATCAAAGGTCTGCAGTCTGCAAGAAGAAGACTGTTTGTTTGTTAATGTCGGCAGGCTGCTGAAATAAACTGAAATTTAAATAAACTGATTTTTACAGCAGTCTGGTGGTAGACGGTGGTTGTGGTGGTGGGTGGTGGTGGATGGTGGTGGTGGTGGTGGTGGACGGTGGTGGGTGGTGGTGGTAGACGGTGGTGGTGGTGGACCGTGATGGTGGACGGTGGTGGTGGTGGACAGTGGTGGTGGACGGTGATGGTGATGGACGGTGGTGATGGTGGACGGTGGTGGTGGATGGTAGTGGACGGTGGTGGGTGGTGGTGAACCAAGGTGGTGGTAGACCGTGGTGGTGGTAGACCGTGGTGGTGGTGGTGGTGGACCGTGGGCGTGGTGGTGGTGGTAGACGGTGGTGGTGGTGGGTGGGGTTGGTGGTGGACAGTGGTGGTGGTGGGTGGGGTTGGTGGTGGTGGTGGACCGTGGTGGTGGACGGTGGTAGTAGTGGACCATGGTGGTGGTGGACGGTGGTGGGTGGTGGTGGACCGTGGTTGGTGGTGGTGGTGGACCGTGGTGGTGGTGGTGGGTGAGGAGAAGAGAAGTGGAGAAGACCTTTGAAGACCTTGGAAGACTTTGGAACAAGTATGCACCAAGAAGAGGTTAGGAAGACCTTTTTGAGTGAAAGGTCTTCCAAAAAATAAACAATCTGCAGACCCCAAACGTCTGCGCGCGTCTGCATGGCGCAGACAAAAGAGGTCAGAAGTGCTTCTGAGCAAAAAACAAACAGCACCTAAGCCTACCCGGTATGGATTCGTGCCGCTCCACCTCAGCCCCCCCCCCTCCCCCAAACCACCATCCATTTCCTAGGCTACAATGGGGGCGCTATCGATTGATCGTTAGTGCAATAATGTTGAACATGTCTTTTTTGTGGGTCATGGTGTTAAATACCGTTTACAACAATAATAATTATAGAATTTAAAAGCTATTTTTTACAACTATATAAACCCATTCACATTTCAATTTTTACACATAAATGTTCTCTTGCCCACTCTCCATTCTTAAATCTTTTTTTTGTTTAATTTTCAAATGTCAAATCGACATTGGACCGTGTAAGAGAAAATCGCTTTGACCACAAGTTGGGTTACCGCAAGCGAGCAAGAAATCCTCACGTTTCGCAATGGTTTTGGAACACACTTTTGAATACAATTCATCAACATGTAGGTGAAAACCATCATAACATACTATAAATAACAAGAAAGTTTATAGTTCTCCAAACAAAGTGCGTAACATTTGGGAGGCTCTTTAACAGTGCGTTGAACAACAATGAGGGTTTAACTGAGAATGAGACAATTGAGACAGCGCGTACCCACTACCATGCCTTGCACTACTCTTAACTGTCCAAACATAGCAGTTTGGAGAATTTTAAGAGCCCGTTTTGGTAACATTGTGTAGTTTTTTGTTTAATCTTATAACCATGTCTTTTATTTTTAAGTATGGTTTGTAATATTAATGTTATGTATTTTTTTTAAAATTCTATTCGTATTTGTCTATGTTTATTTTTATATTAGGTTAAATTAGATGTTATTTTATTTTTGTTGAAGTTAAATAAAAAAACAAAATAGAAAAAAATGACTGAAGAACTTCTTTATTCAATTACTTGAGGGGTATTTTTTTTTTTTTTTAAAATTTACTTTCATTGCACAAAAAAAAAAAAAAAAAAAAAAAAAAAAAACAGGGCGGGGCTTAAAGACAAACCCCCCGCACAAATAACCAGTTACATCATATATAGAGGGAAATTAGTAAATTACACCAATCCTTCCAAAGAAGGTGGTAAAAGTTAGACCTATTAGATAACCAAAGGAAGGAGAGCGATTTTATATTCACCATAATGTTCATGACCTTGACATGTTTCATGTTAAAGATCTTATCGTTTCTTGCCATCCAAATACACCATGCCGCCACTATGAAAATCCCTTGAAGTAGCTTCTTCCCAGCCTTGAGTGTTATTGAAATGACATAATGAAGCCCCCTTTTAAGTTTTAACATAGAGCTAAGGTGACATAACAATTCCATAACACATACATGTTTTGGTGTTCCAGAAATGCCAAGTTTTCTCAATCATAGGGACTAATTTGCAAACTATCATTTGGCAACAAGTCCCTCTAAAACTTGAGTATTTCCATTTCCAACCCCCAATATTTCATATATCTCCAAATCACCTCACCAGTTGACTCATACAATTTAATCACCTAAAAATTCCACTACCGATCTTTCTCCTTCAGCTACTCAACAATGACGTCATCATAGATTCATTCCGTCACAGGTATGTATTTATTCACTCTCGCTCTTTCCATTTAGGGTTTATAAACATATTAATAATAATAATAATAATAATAATAATAATAATAATAATAATTTCATGTTAATTGATGTGAGATCTTGTAGTTATGCTTAACCTCTGTCCGTTAAACTATTCGTATACTGAATTGACTATTTATTAACTGTTATTTAGGTCTGGTAATTCAAATTAGGGAATAATTGATTATTAATGTTAATACAGTTTGCATTGTGGTAGTGTGGTCTGCAAGTGTTAGGTTTGTGAGAATTTTAGTTGATTTGTTCTATTCTTACATTGCGCGTTTGATACGGAACCGATTTTACGGGATTTTAAGCGTAACGGTTATACGTAGGGCATATCTGATTTAAAGCAAGTAGACAACTGCAAGAACCGCGTAAGCACTTGTATAGTTATACGTAGGTCATAGGGCATATATGATTTGGCAAAGAATTTTACGTAACTATTGAGTGTTAAGATCTGTCGGTACCTGGATGGATGACAATAATGTGCAAACTACATAAAGCGAAAGGCTTAACCTAGTGGACCTCATCTGATTTGCAGTTTTCGACTTTCATAGCGCATAAAATTCTTAATTTGTTTGAATGATTGGAATTTCGGTATAGGTGAATTTTGTGTGTGTTAATTTTCTCATATTTCGCTGTGCACTTGATAGAACTATGTATATATATGTTGGTGATTGATTGTGATTAACTCAAATAATGCAACACAGTTTATCCAAGCACTATTATTCTGCTCTTACTAGAAACCTTGCTTTCTGTTTATTGTAGCTTTATTTGTAATTCTAGGCACCTTGTATATCACTGGCATGTGATATGTTCTTGATTCTTTTGTTTTTTGTGGTGATCTTTACATGTGTAGATGGCTGTGTTTTTTCTCGTCCACGTGATATCACCTTCGAAAGTCATATCTTCACCTTGTGCTCCCACATATTCAAATTGTGAAAATCCACATTGCTCTTGTTATAGCCAACCTTTCTTGATCCCTCGCAACCAATCATGGGCGTTTAGTCCAAAGCTACATAAGAAAATATCCGAGCTATCGTTTTTAGGCACGTGATGATTTTGAAGAGATCTTCTACATGGCACTAGTTTAGTTGATGATTGTGTTGAATTGCCTTCAAATTACTTGCAACAATCTTTGACAACATACATGGCCGTGCACCTTCTCCATCTGCCACATTGTGAAAACAATATGATGCTAATGAACACATTGTGAAAAATTATGAGGCTAATGATGAATTTCATAAAGCTATTGAGCATCATATCTTGATATTGAGCATCATATCTTGATAACGCGTAAACTCAAAGCTTTGCTATTCGAAGATATTTTTCACATGGCACGACGTAAATGACACATGACATTAGTCTGCATCATTAGATTGATGTTTGTCATTGGTTGATGTACTTAGTTAACTGTTGAGCAGTAATAACTTCCACCACATTACCATATCATTGACATGTACATGTTTTATTGAAGAGAAAAATGTACATTCTTTGGAATATTTCGGGTGTATCGTTGATGTCAATCTGCCTTGATATAGAGATTATTAGTCGGCATCAACACCTTGTCATCAACGTGAAAGCTGTCAAAATACACCATGAGAAAGTGAAAAAAGCTGTCATTGAATTGGCAATACGCTGAGGAACCCTCATATGATCTCATATGATTCATTGATGACAAAAATTGAGGTTGATAGATGCAACAAGTCTAGAAAAGCATCGTTCCTTTATCTTTCAAATCTCAAGGCATAACCATCTTTCCTAGGTCAAATTCTTTAGTAATCATAATGTCCTTGCTCTCATCTTCAAGGTTGAAAAGGCACGATGCATAAAGAGGTCTATGAAGTCCGAAAAGAATGATAGTATGAGACCATATATAGATTTAGTATAATTAAGTATGAATTTGGTGGACATGGAGCCTATATTGACTTGAAACCAATCCATAACCATATCGTTCCAACCTTCAAAATTGATGGCTTGTTGTATGCTATATTCCTATAAGACTAGACATAGCACTCAGTGTTAGTTGTGCGCATGTTCATGTCTAATTTGGATTCACATCGGGAAGTTATCAAATGGTTTGTTGAGGTACTTAAAGGGCGCTTCAATTTTAACGTTTTGTTTTGGCATACAAGAGTGGAACCTAGAAAGTGTACTTCATGTTAGGCCTTAATTGTTGGCTATGCAATTCTAACTCAAATGCCAAAACCTAAACAATGTGGTTTCATGTAAAGCTATCGTAGTGTAGCAAGTGGCTACATTTGAAGACAGAAAGAAAATGATCCAGTTCATGATTTTTTTTTTGGAAAGAACAAACAAGTAGCAACAAAACAACATACATTTAAGTGAGAAGGAACGATTCAACTTGCAAAGAACCTAGTATTGTTGTTAGTCCTAGTTTACATTGTATAGATTTAATTATGAAAATATTTAAGCTATAGTAGTTCGTTTTCATATACAGTCAATGGATAGCACTTAGTGAAAAGGTGAAGTTTGTAAAAGCTGAACATGTATAAGTAGCATAAAACTTCTTTACCTAGTCAACTCTAGTCATACTCGTCATTGTATACAATAGCCAGCTCTCGCAGCACCAATCATGTGTTAGTTATATCCTGGTTTGTATACCTTCTATTTTTGTTCACTTAGTTGTAATAGTTAAAAGCAATCAGAAAGATTCTTTGATATTGATTTATTTGTTTATCCCTCCATAGTCCTCAAGTTTAACTTTTAGAATGTCTCGGTTTGTGCTCCTAAGTATATATGGTTATGAACATTTCAGTTTATGATTATTAGACACCAGATTGATAATTAGTCATCACACGCCAAAATGCTGATTGTATGCACTGAAACACCAAAGTGGTGTAAAGTACTAAAGTGTGGTGTCCAATCTGCATCAAAATTACAGGCAATGCTAACATGGTTTATCCCTGGTATGGTAAAGTATTAATATAGATATATATTCTTTGCATCTGCAGATTTTGCTGTATTTTAATTAGAGCAGTTATAAAAGCTGCAGAATCTTAATTAACAGCCAGGATTATGAGTGGTAGACGTAGAAGATCTGAATCTTTATGGGATAGAAATGAAGCTCAAAACGAGGCCAGAGAGCTTATCTCAAGCGGTGATTCACCGAAACGATCAAATTCAGAAATTAACGATGTTTTAATGTCTGATGATTTTTCTATGCAAGGAAATGAAAACATGTTAACGGATAATGATAACATCGGTGACAAACATAGAATGAGGACGGATCCTGCTTTTGATGACTGGGACGGTCAATACGGTCAACCCTATAGGTTTGCGATTCCTTTTACCATTATAAATTTATAATCAATCGAAAGTTATAAGATAGCTAATTGTCTCTCACTCAATGATTAGTTATTTAGTAGCTGACTAGCTTCGGAAAAACATGTGTCGAATTGAGCTGGCCATACGACAGGTCAAATGGGTAAATTTGTAGGCTGGCTTAAAACAGGTTGGGTCGACCCAATCACCCGACAACACTTTATCCGTTTCTTTTTAATTTTACAAATAATCAACATACTAAATATGATTAGTTAAACTATTTATTGCTATCACAATATAATTTTCTGTAGTAAAGCAATTTAGAACACAAAAAGAAAATTGTATGGCTAACTATCCAAATTTGATCCGTTCCCCATTACCAAAAGAATATAACATAACCCAACTACTTCTTTGGAAGAAGTGGTATTTTTTTTTTTAATTTATACTTATTTTTTATGGTTTCCGTGTTGTTGATGCTACACATGAGTTTTCAGATCTTCATTTTACCTGTTTGACCTGACGACCAGTTATCAATCAAACATGGCCCAAATTGATCCACTTCCTTTTCAAGCGGCTGCTTGTTTGGATAGTGGTAACTTTTTTTGTTATTTTTTTATGGTTTGCCTGCTGTTTGTTGCTACATGTACGTGCAGCAGTCGAGTTGTGAGTGGAAAGGATAGAGCTCGTAGTAGGAGTAGGAGCAGGAGTCCACACCGAACCAGGGAAAGAGACCAGGACCGGGACCAGTACCGAACCCGGGACCGGGACCAGGATCGAACCCAGGACCGGGACCAGGATCGAACCCGGGACCGGTACCAGGATCGAGACCGGGGTAGGACTCGAGGGTTAGCCAGGAGCAGGAGCAGGAGCAGGAGCCGAAGTAGGAGTAGAGGCAGGGACCAGGGCAGGGCTACAAGCCCATCCAGAGGTGGTTCAAACCGACTTGATAACGATTCAACCAAAAAGTGGAGTAATAATAAACCAGAATACTCAGGCTCAGGTGGTTCCCAGTACCATAGAAACCATAGGAGTGGTTATAATGATCAAGATCACAGGCGGCAATCAAACCAAGATGTCAAGCCATGCAAGTTTTTTATTGTGGGTAGATGCAACCGCGATAATTGCAGGTTTTCACACGATGTTCCAAAATCAGAGGTCTATGAAGGAAGGTCACAGGATCATGATAATTTTCCTAATCCAAACCCTAATTTTGACGACAAGAACAAATCATGGAAGGATCCTCAAATGAACAATTTGGACTCCGGTGTTTCTTACAACATGGGTTTGGATGAAAATCAAGAATCCCGATTTATTCCCAACAACTCTGATAATCGCAATATCAATTTAAATGGGAATGGATCTAACCGTAAGTTAAATGAAGATGGAAGACCTCTAGAAACTTCTAGAAACGATACCCAACAAACAAGTAGTCTCCCTCAGATATCTCAAAACTTAAATTTCGCCAATGCCCTCGGGTTGCTTTATTCTTCAGTGGTCAACGAGCCGGTCAAAGCTAGTGCATCAAAGGAGAATCAAAAGTCAACGGAACCAGTTGGAAACGTGGAAATCAAGGAGAACAAGGTAGCAGAAAAATCCAATGTGAATCTTGGAAAAACTGAAGCAGGAGGAAAAGTAGATGAGGGTAATATGGGAAATGATGAAAAGGCGATGCGGGCTTTCAAAAATGCGCTTGTGGAATTTGTTAAAGAGATATTAAAGCCTACATGGAAAGAAGGTAAAATGAGTAGAGATGTTTATAAAACAATTGTGAAGAAAGTGGTTGAGAAAGTTACAAGTACAATGCAAGGAATTCAGATCCCACAAACTCAAGAGAAAACGGAGCAATATTTGACATTTTCTAAATCCAAAATTACTAAGCTTGTTGAGGTCAGTTGATCCCTTTTTTGTTAGTATTTTTTACTTAATTTTTGTCATTTTGGTTCAAGGCTGTTTAAGAAAAAATGGGTAGGTCATGTGGGTCGGGTACAGAACAGGTAGCTGTTTAATATGTGTAAGAATCTGAGAATGGGTAGGGTTAGGTTAGCCTAGGGGTGTAAACGAGTCGAACTGCTCGTGAGCTAATCTAGATTGGATCACTAAAGTATTGAATCCAGTTGAGCTTAAGTGAGGTTGAGCCCGAGCTTCACATATTGAGCTTGACTAGCTCACGAACATGTTATTTTTATAATACAATAATTTTTATTTTATATAAGATAATTAAAATAATAAAATAGTATATATTTTGTTATACATTAAAGCTATAGTTGTAAATATATATGAAAGTACTTATATATGTATATATGAATAAAATAATTAAATATTTACCAAGTACTAAACGGTCTGAGCTCCAGCTTATACGAGCCTAGCTTGGCTAACACACGTTGATCTGTCATTTATGAAGATATTAGTCCAGTTTTTTCCGTCAAATTTCTAGTTTGTTACCATTCATCATCTGTTTACAGTTATAAGAGCTTCTTTGTGCATCTTGATCGTTATTTTCCGAATGAAAATCGGTTATGTTCATAACGTATAATATTATTAAAAACGCATTAACATATGTTTCTCGGTATAGGCATATGTGGGAAGGCTTGCGAAGGGCTAAAAAGTGATCTGGGCTGACTTTCTTGACCAAACTGTGATGAGGTATTATGATTACATAAGGTGAGTTAATAGTTTTATTATAGCTGGTGTTAGCGATGTTTGTTTGTTGTTATTATTAATTTAATTGTATTGCTTTGTATTAATTTAAAAGACCATGGCTAGTACTGTCACCCTTGTCCCAAACCAAATAGCCTTGGATTGGGTTGAGGGCTGGACGGGGCCGGACCAAGGTTGGACGATAATAATATGATTTGAGCCTAGGTGTTAAAAAACAGTTTGTATTGGCGTGTTTGTAATCAGTTGTTTCTTTGCGTCTTGATGGTAATGATAATGGAACATATATCATATGGAACCTAAAGCCAGATAGAAATCCGTTAGAAGGGACCGAGGTTGGAGCTCGCCTTTCAATGGTGAAGTTAGTATTCTAATGTATATGTAAAAGACAGAACATGTTAAGTTAAATGTATCATATAAGATAATGTATCTGTGCGTGCGCTAGTTTTTTTTAGAACGGTTAACTCTCACTCTCTAGACCTACAAAAAGCCTATCATAATATGTAAAGGCTTTTATATAAGTGAGTAGCGAGCGAGGGTTTGGGCCAAGTCCGACTGAATAAGTCTGGTTGAGCCGAAATCTGCATACCATGACATAATACCTATGCAAGTCCTTACTGTATTATGCTTGACTTGTGCCTTCTGTTTCATTTTGGTTATTTCCGCTGATGAGTATAGTTGTCGTAATTTATGATATTAAAAAAACCGAAGTGTGCTCCTCTACCGACAACTAGTTTAACCCATTTTGTTACAACTTATCAAATCGATTAACACATTTACAACTTGATGTCAACACATGTGGGTATTGTTTGGGTTGAATAATTTAAACCGTCACATGACTTGCACAGTTGCACCATTAGAAATCATGTATGGTTGATGATAATTCAAGTGTACATGATGAGTTCCTTCGGTAGAAAACCTCCTAATGAACATTCTAAAAGACTTGAGTTAGACCTTGCAAACTACGCCTCGCATGCAACCTGGGCCCCTAAAGTCTTCGTGCATTTTGTTGAAGTCGAACATGTTATGGCAAAGCTGTGTTAAGTGGCTTTTCGCATAAAAGCATGGTGCTCGAAAGGGTGCAAGACCCCCTTTTGTGCGCGCTCTGTAACCATGAACATAATGTGACGTTTTGATAGCATATTTCACTTGCCTGATAACCTGTTTCCCGGCCTGTGAGGATACACAAAACCACACAAATACGTTGCCAAGTCTCTGCCTTGTTATACCATATATACATAAAACTTTTTTGTTACAGAATCAAGGTTCTTGTATGCCAATAATATATGCGAACACCCATAAACAATAGTAAACAGGTCACCAAATCACAACTCGGCCGAATACATTGACAAGGAGAGGTTTCTGTTAAAAACATACATCCAAGCACGAAGCAAAGCAACGACAGGTCTTATTCACCGGAGTGATCCATTCACGACGACGTTTGTGTCCCACCGCTGTGCTTTTGCAGCGATTTGCAATTAAGTATTTAGGTTTGATCATGAGTTACTATAAAACACGAAAATATATATCGATATAACTAAAATATCACTACAAAAAAAAAAAAAAAAAAAAAAAAAAAAAAAAAAAAAAAACACCAAGAAAACCCTTGTGGCAAGCCTCAGCTTCTTACATCAGAAAATTATGATCATAAACATGTGTCAATGAAACATCTCCTTCATTGCATATGGCAACTTTTATTGAAACACTTCAAAGATAAAACAGTTCTAAAAAAAAACACTAAGGTTTCTGCATCATTCTCAGCAAGAAAACAACATTCTTAAATCACCGAAATCGTAAGTTTCGAAACATGTCTGGAGAGCGAAAAACTAACCTTATCAAGAACACCATTCGCGGGCATTCTGAAACATCTTCAACCACGGGCTCGGCCCTTTCTTTTCAACGTCCCAATTCGTTGGATACCACGGGAACTGCCACATCAGAAAACACCTCTCAGGGTGCGGCATCATAGCAAGATGCCGTCCATCTGGCGAGCAAATTGCCGCCACGCCTAGTGGTGACCCGTTCAAGTTAAACGGGTATTCTTCGGTTGGTTTTCCGTTGTCATCGCAATATCTTAAGGGAGCTAAGTCTGACGATAAAACATTGTCAAAAATTTGTTTATCCGGAAAATAAGCTTTTCCTTCGCCGTGTGCAGCCCAAACGCCTAAAGTACTACCTTCCATCCCTTTAAACATTATCGCTGGCGATTCTTTCAGTGTCACGTTAGTGAACCGGCATTCGAACCCACCTGACTCGTTGTGTATGAATCTGGGCTGGGCCGGGTCGCCACCAGTTCCTAAAGTTCCACCAACATTCGGGCCCGGGATCCAGCCCAATAGAGCCATGAGCTGGCACCCGTTGCAGACGCCAAGACTAAAAGTATCAGGACGGTTATAGAACTCTTGAAACTGGTTTAAAAGCGACGGGTTGAACCGAATAGAAGCGGCCCAGCCTTTTGCAGAATCGAGCACATCACCGTAACTAAAGCCGCCCACAAACACAATACCCCGAAACCCGTTCAGAGAAACTGACCCGTTTAAAAGATCCGACATGGTAACATCCCACGGCTCAAAACCTGAAGCGAAAAATGCAGCCGACATTTCCCTGTCACCGTTACTACCCTCTTCCCGGATCACCGCCACTTTTGGTTTACTAACGGCATTCATGTACTTCTCATCGGTGAATCTTGGAGTAAAAGTTAACCGCCATTCAGGTTCATGTCGGTTTTTTAATCCTTCTTTTTCCGAGATTACAGAAGCAGCTAATTTATGTTTTTTCTCGATATGAAAACCGGTTTCTTCCCAAATGTCTCGAAGATCGACAGTTTTCTCGTTCAAATGTGTCATTCCATCGATTTCTAAACCTATCACTGGTTCAGCGGTTACCTGTCCTATGATTTCTGAACCAACGCCACGGTTTGTAAGCATCGTTGTCACTTCAACCACGTTCGCTTTACTGACCTCGAGAACAAGACCGAGCTCTTCTGAAAATAATGTTTCGAATATGCTCTTTCCGTGTGAATTTAAACTGATTTGAACACCGCAGTTTCCAGCAAAAGCCATCTCAAGAACCGAAACGATGAGCCCACCGTCACTGATATCATGACCAGCCGAGATTAATTCGTCGGTTAGTAGATCTTGAACAACCTCAAAAACTGTTTTAAGGTAAGAAACATCATCAACGTCAGGACATTCGTCCCCGATTTGGTCAAACACCTGCGAAACAATAAAACGAAATACTTCATAGCTAAAAACTAGTTAAAATATACGCTAATCGTAAAATTGTAATAACGAAAAAGAAACGGTACCTGAGAAAGAGCCGAACCACCTAACCGTCGTTTTCCTTTACCCAAATCAATATGAACCAGGACACCATCATCTTTAAGCTTCAAATCCGGTGTCACGGTTTTAGTTATATCAGAACACGTGACGTAAGCGCTAATTACAAGATTACCAGGAGCTTTAACTACTTCACCAGAAACCTGAGCCGCCATCGAAAGACTGTCTTTACCTCCATCAATAGCGATACCAAGTTCAATCATGGCTTCCGAAAGAGCAACAGCAGCGTCATACATTGCTGCACCTTCACCGTCAAGTTTAGCAGCATACATCCAGTTCCCGCTTGCTTTCACATCACTCAAGTTAGTAACTTTAGCCCAAACAAGATTCGTTAGCGCTTCTCCGACTGCTAAACGAGCCATTGCTTTTGGATCAAGTAAACCTTTAATAGGCTGCTCCCCGATCGCACACGCGCCACCTGTGTAATCAGTAAACGTTTGAGCTATAACGGCCACGTCAGCGAGAGTGATCTGCAACGGACCCACAGTTTGTTGCTGAGCCACTAAGCCGGTAACACAGCGATCAACTTTAGTTGTTAGGAACCGTTTGGAACAGATGGACGGCAGTCTTAATACCCGTTCGAGTGAATCCATTAATGTAATCCCGGGAGCTATTTCGAGTGGTTCTTGTTTATCTTTTACACGATGAAATTCGAATGTTTTTTGAGGCATGTCTCCAAGAACTTTTTCAAGTTCAAGATCAACGGCAGGCGGTTTTTCAGTTGCGTAGCTGTCGACTAACCGTACACACCCTTCACCGCTTATAGTTCCAATAACTGCCATCGACACGCGTTCTCTTTTACAAATAGACTCCAAAAGATTGCGGCTTTTAGCGTTGACCAAAATCGCATCTTGTTCTTGGTACTCCGCGCCCCAAATTTCCAAAACAGACATTGTATGATCACCAACGACGATAGACCTAATATCGATTGTAGCACCTTCCGGATAGATAATTTCTTTAACAACATTACAGTTACCACCTGCACCCTGATCATGTATGCTCACAATCGGGTTATTCTCGCCCATTTCAATACACGCACGAACGACCCGATACAATTTCTGTGCCATCTCAGCATCGCCACGCTGGACAGCATTGAAATCCAGCTCAGCGTCGTTCTGACCACTAACCATACTCGATGCTGCGCCACCTCCCATTCCAATTCTATAAGCAGGCCCACCGATTTTAACAACTAACATCCCAATCTCGGGCTCGCCTTTTGTTATATGGGTATGATCAATTTGCCCGATACCCGCACTGAACATAATCGGTTTCAACCATTCTCGCCTTTCCCCACTTGGAAGCCTCATTCCAAATGTTCTTGTGTACCCTTGAATCAACGGTTCGCCAAACTTGTTACCGTAATCTGACGCACCGTTGCTTGCATCAACAAGTATTTGTAACGGTGAAGCTAAATGCGACGGATAGTTAAAAGATTCGTCTTCCCAAGGAGCATACGCACCCTCGATATTAAGATTCCCAACACAATATCCAGCTGTCGACGCCACAACAAAAGATCCCCTACCCGTTGCGTGCGTATCCCTTATTCGCCCTCCTGCGCCCGTTTCTGCACCAGGGAACGGTGCAACCGCACAAGGGAAATTATGTGTCTCGGCTGTAAACAGAATATCAAGATCACGCGCAACCGGGCTCAAAGGAGATGTAGTACCGGGCTGAGTAGGTCGTAAAGGGTTCGCCAAAAATCCTTTGATCGCACTTGAATTGTCTTTAAAACCAATCACAGAATTATTAGGATTTGCTTTTAAAGTGCTCTTTACAATCTGCATCAGAGTCTTGTTCATTGGTTGACCATCTACAACAATCTTTCCAGTAAAAAACCAGTGCCTGCTGTGCTCACTGTTTGACTGCGCAATATCGAAAAGCTCAACGTTCGTCGGGTCTCGTTTGATATCATCTTTGAATAGTTTAGTGTAATACTGTAGATCTTGTTCATCAAAGGCTAACCCCATTCGTTGGTTAATTTCCTCCAACGCTTTCCTGCCCTTTTCCATAACGGGTACATAATAAACCTCCTCAGGTACCACGCTTGTTTTAAACGAAACAAGTTTACTCGGATACACACATTCAGTCATTCTATCATGTACCATTGCAGCAAACTCAACAATTTCACTATCTAGAAGTGGTGCGCTTTCAGCTTTAACGTATAAAAGATACCTCCTCGACCGTTCTAATCTGTTGACTTCAGATAGCCCACACGCGTGACATATAGACACAGCGTTCGCGGACCAAGCTGTGGTGAAAGACAACCTAGGACCAACTTCAACAACCACTGTTTTATACCCTTCTTTCGTCTCTTTACCTATAAAGCTTTCGTCCCCTAAATTCCCGGGTTCGTATGTCTCTTGTAAAAGCCATTTAAGCACCGAAAGCTTGTCACTCGACAAATCCTCATCGACCCCAATGTTAAAACACTGTTCTGTTTTCAACCCCACAATCTTATCCGAAACCTTAGTCTGAACCGACTTAAGCAACTCCTCCGTCGCACTTTCTTGAATCAACGGAGTTCTGAAAAAATGAATCACCTTTTCAGTACCCAAATCATCCACACTACCCAACTGCTGCGCGTCGACCGACACCACAGCCTGAACACCTTGACTGCTGCTTCTGCATATCCTAACACAACTCCTTAATTTTCGATTCGTCTCACCGACAAGCAAATGGGATTTTCTACTCTTTGGTAAAGGTTTAGGCAAGAAAAAGTTACAACTTTTTGAGCCCTGAAATTAAATATAATATTATTTACACAGATTACTATCAGCTTCACTCAAATTAATAAACTTTAATGAATAAAAAGATACATACTTGTAAGAACTCTGCTGCTTTGATATCCAACAATGCAGACATTATTGCATGAACAAAGAACAACTGTAAATGATTAAAGATTCAATTTTTATTAACTTATGTGAAGAATACAAACATGGGTATTAATCAAATGCATAATATATGTAAAAAAGATGGAAAAAAATAAGAAAGTAATAATGAATCAAGAATATTATTGCATGAATAGATGGTAACTGTAAATGATTAAAGATTGAATTTTTATTAACTTATGTGAATAATACAAACATGGGTATTGATCAAATGCATAATATATATAAAAAAGATGAAAAAAATAAGAAAGTTATAGTAAATCAAGAAAATTATTGCTTGAAGTGATGGTAACTGTAAATAATTAAAGATTAAATTTTTATTAACTTATGTGAAGAATACAAACATGGGTATTGATCAAATGCATAAATATATGTAAAAAAGATGAAAAAAAAAACAAGAAAGTTATAATGAATCAAGAACATTATAGCATGAACAAAGAACAACTGTAAATGATTAAAGATTAAATTTTTATTAACTTATGTGAAGAATACAAAGATGGGTATTGATCAAATGCATGATATATGTTAAAAATATAAAAAGAAAAAAAAAAGTAATAATATTTACCGGTGAAAGATTGATCGGAAAAGGTGGCGTTGAGGGGAAGCAGCAGCAGTATGGAAAGACAGAGACAGTAGTAGAAGAAGACTAAGAACAGGGTTTAGGGTTGTAGTTGATTGCATAATAGTCCCTTAACTACTTTAGTTGTTTATTTTCAGTCTAAAACTTTTTATTTGTGTCGGACACTGGTCTCAGACCATCTAAGGATATGTAAGGTTTGTGACATTTCACCCTTCTTAGACTCTTGGTAGCTTTGTCATTTATGAGATTTACAGGGTATGTTGTTATAGTTTATGTGTAACGAGAAATTATTGCAAATTTAGTCTCATGTCTACAATGGTTTGAATTTTAGTTACGGGGTTGTTTAGTGTATGGTGTTTCCTATTATAAAAAAAAAAAGTGTTGTGAATTCAAGTTTTTGGAAATGCAAGGTTATGTAGTATTTAGGTGGAAAAAAAATATTGTTTAAGAAAAGTTACGGGTGTTTAGGTTTGCAATATGAAAAAAGAAACGACTTACAAATTTCTTATATGTTGCTTTAAAACACAAGTAGGGCTGTAAACGAACCAAACGAACACGAACATGGCATTGTTCGTGTTTGTTTGTTAAGGAAATAACGTGTTTGTGAACTGTTCATGAACACTTACCGAACGAGAACTTTTGTTCGTGTTTGTTTGTTAAGAAAATAACGTGTTCACAAACTGTTCATGAACAATTACCGTACGAGGTTTTTGTTCGTGTTCGTTTGTATTTATTTGTTAAATTTAGTTATTGTACAAAAGCAAACCCAAAAAAAACACCAATTAACGTAAACGAACACAAATATGCATTAATGAACAAAACCGAGCATAAACTAACACATATTAAATTCCGAACATCATGAACACTGTCTACCCAAAATAGACTAATCTAATTACCCAAATATACTTGACATAATCTTGATCACATAATGTCTCATAAAAACACAAAATTATCATATTAAACTTGAAATCCTCGTTTAATCTACCCAAAATTATAGTTAATTAAAATAGTTAAAGTAATATTAATATGTGATACACTAATATATATTAAATAATCTACCATTGAGAAATCTGAAATACTTAAATTAAAAATTAAAAACACTAATGAACTATCGAACACAAACAAAATAAACACGTTACCGAACGTTCACGAACATAAATGAACGAACGTGACTTCTATTCATGTTTGTTTGTTTAACTAAACGAACATAATTTGTTGTTTGTGTTCGTTCATTTATTAAACGAACGAACACAAACGAACTTTCCGCCGAACATTTCACGAACTGTTCGCTGAACGTTTGGTTTGTTTACAGCCCTAAACACAAGTAGTAGCGGTGAAAAACTATGGACTTAAATGTATATATTCTTCAAAATAAGTAAGCATCCTATAAATTTGAATATCAAATACTTTGGACCACAACACGTATATGCTAATGTTTCTAAAGTAAAGTGACACTTGCTTAGATATGCACCACAAAAGAACAAGACTGGAAACAAAGGGAGCGAGAAAAACAGAATATATACATTACCATGTTAACTAGTCAAGATTAAATCAAGTAATCTAAACCTTGAAAGTGATACTTTGTTTGAACTCATATGATTTTTTAATAACAGTATTGTAGTTTAAGCTTTATTTATATTAACTAGGAAGATTCCCGCGCGCTTCGCTGCGCGACGCGCTTCTATACCAGTGACACCGGTACTTGGTGTAGCAATCAACACATGTTTTGCATTTATTGAGACCATAAAGTCGTATTCCCATACCGAAACGGATCTCCATCCAAAAGAATGCATATATGTAATCAATACAAATGAATAAAATGAAGCGCACATATCTAGCAAAGTAGAATGCCATACACAAATTTGATTAACATGGAAGTAAAAGTAATAAAATGTTAACCTGAGCAGTGTTGATATGGTGGTGATTTAGCTTCAAGGCATACAACTAAAAAAATGATAAATACTCTAGTTCAAATACAATCAAGTTTCAAAATCCTAAGTCAGCCCACTTATAGCGTCAAATCAAAGAAAGTTGATTAGGCCAGTGAATAGCCACATCCATTGATGGCTTCCAACTGTAGCTATTTCAAATAAATTCAACAATTAACAAACATAGACACAACCATACTTGTAAGTTTATGGTCATACATACATTACGAACATCTGCAGATAATGCGTTATACTTGCTACGGTACTACTGCTCCAGCAAGGTAACCACATCTCTCTTTTTAGCCTGTAGGGAACCACAAGAAGGTTCAATAAACATTTGGTTTGATCAAGTTTTTGAAAACTTCCTAATTTGAGTAAAGATGAAAGAATAATGCTCAATACATCTTTTCTAACGAAAATCTCTGTAAGCACCTAAACTAATTTCAATCTAAGTTCGCATGCTCAATATTGTTATCTTTCTCAATGACATCTTCAGTATTATTAATGGTTCATGTAGAACATATTAAAATGTTACCTTTACACCATGGCTAGTACCCTTGCACCATGATCAGTGAGATACTTAGGGAGTACCACTTAAAAAAAAACAAAAACCATGTGGGCGATTGTAGTCACCACTGTCACCAAAGAAATTTGCATTATCACCCACAATATTTCTTTATTGTTTTAATCAAATGTAAACCTTGTTATCAATGGTATAACTCTTACCAAACGCTAACGTACACCTAATCATTTTATCACGTTGCCAATTCAAGATCACGAATGTCTTTTCCTCGCGATGCTGGTAATTTAATTACCTAACGGAATACATCACCGTGTTCGTATTTTGTTTCTATAATAGCTTTATAACAAATATGCCATAGTGTCTCGAGAAGTAAGCATCACTGTCTATGTTGCACGGGAACTGGTACGGGAACGAGAAACGGGTACGGGTACGGGAACGGGAAACGGGAAAACTCAAAAAAATCAAGAAACGGGTACGGCACGGGTACGGAAATAAATACATAAAAAAATAAATATATATTATAGATAATTATATAAAAATATAATAAAAATAGATGTTAACATGTTTAAACTAAATCAATTAACAAATAAAGAAAAATTAATTAAATATAAAACTTGTAGTGAACTTAAACTGTTATTTTAAATTTTAATTATTGTTCCCTTATTTTTTTGAAGACAGGTCAGACAGCTAATAAATACCTAATAGTACACTATGTTCAAAAAAAAATTAAAGCATTTAAAAAATTGACTAATTTTGACCACAATAGATATCCTACTCTACTTATATGGGTTAATGACATAAATAACCTCCAGCTTTTATCATTTCTCTAAACATCCTTCTTCAACCCAACTTGAACTCTCTCGTCGGTATCAATCGCAGAGATCGGAAAAAAATCCGGTGAGCGCTTTCTTACGCTTTTCATCTTCCTCGCTGTAATAACCGTTCAACTAATAATCTTGAGGGTCAAAACGTAAGAACCTAGTGGACGAAGGATCACAATATGCATGGTCGGCCGGCGGCCGGAGGGTCAACGGAAACTTATAAAAACATCCCTAAATCTAGAAACGGCATCAGAAACGCCCTTTGACTTTGCGAATCGGTCAAGAAACGTCCTGGGAACGTTTCCCGGCGTCCCCGTACATGTTTCCGTCCCCGGCGAGTTTCGGGTACGGGGTACGGCAGCCCGTACGCGTTTCCGTGCATCAGAGATCACTGTCATATTAGAAAGGATGGACATACTCTTACATTGACACCTTAATGACAACAGATTGCGATCAAAGTCACTGACCGATCCTTTTTTTTTCAAGTCAACATACACATAAATACATGACAAAATTACAGAAATCAACCATTATGTATTCCTAAAACTGCAGCTTTCACCTTTATCTTTAAAAAGCTCGCAAAACAACCTTTATCTTTATATTTTGTTGCAAGAATCAACCTTTGTCACTAACTCAGTTTGTTTTCACCGTTAAGTATCCTCACATGCAAAGCATGTGAGGGCTATTTAGTCTTTTTACATGGTGATTTATCAGTATAATCTAATTAAACTTTATATACCCTCCATTGATTGAACGTTTAACCAGACAACATTCATCATACATCTACAGAGAGAGAAACGAGAAAGAGGAAAGAGAAATAGGGCCGCCAAGCACCGCCATTAGCGGCGGAGCTCATGGCGGCGCAACACCACTCCGGGGTGTGCGGTGCCTCTAACCACTAAACCTGGGTCGACGGAGACGGTGAAGACGACGGTTTGAAGTAACAGACGACGGTGGTAATATAAGCCTGGGCAGAATTACCTTTAAGAACCGTCGCACCACCAAACAATATAAGCCTAGCCCCCATATAATTAGTCGTCCCTTCCGCCACAACCGCGGCAACAGCCGTCAAGGTATCTCCACACCTCGGCCCATGACCTTCCTCCTTCTCCAATATAGCATTCAACTTGAAACACAGAAACCCTAGGTTTAGATCCTTTCAGATTCAGTTTGATAATTACAATAATAATTCTAAAAAGAGAGTAAACTAAAACTAAAACTTGAAACTTAAACCTCTTTAGGTTATTGTAATATTCTCAATAGGAATTTGTACGGATGAATCAAAGATTCGGTCTCTGTAGAGCCCTAATAAGTTGTTGTGTCTCAGATAATGGTTTAGGTTATGAGAGTATGGAAAGTTGTTGTGTCTATGAATAATGGCTTATTGTTGGACTGGGATTGATGATCGGGTTGCCTAATGGTGGTTATGAGGTTGGGGTTGTAGATGGTTGTGGGACTGTTGTTGTTGCAAAGAAGTTTGATGGTAGGGATGGTAATGGGTTTTTGTTAAACTTTTTTTTTTTAAATAAAGAAATATTAAATAAGAATGTAAAATGACGAAAATACCCTCACATGCAAAACATGTAAGAAGAGTTAACGGTGAAAATAAACTGGGTTAGTGACAAAGGTTGATTCTTGCAATATAATATAAAGATAAAGGTTGTTTAGCGAGCTTTTTAAAGATAAAGGTGAAAGCTGCAGTTTTAGGTATACATAAAGGTTGATTTCTGTAATTTTGTCTAAATACATATATGTAGATCTACTTTTTTTAAAGCAACAATAAGTTCTATCATCGCCGGGAAAAAAACGAAAGATAACGAACATACAATCAAGAAATCCCAAATCGAATACCAGAGCATTACCTTTAATTTTCAGCGTTTTAAGCCCTGTAAAAGAATGAGGCGATGGCGTCGTCTAAACACACAAAAGGAATAGTAACGGGTCACAATCGAACCAACAGTTGAGGCTCACCATCATGTAAGAATCGAAGACACAAACAACGATGTCCGTTGCTACCTGGAATAAATACCAAAAGAAACAAACTATAGGGTTTAAAACCTAAAAAAAGAAGCAAAGCATAAGGTTTAAAACCTAAAATCGATCGAAATTACTGTAGCAAAGTTTTTTCGCCGGACGCACGAACTCAGTTCTCTCTCATCCTGCCGTAACGAACACACCACCGTCGTATGTGGCCGATCTAGGTTTAAAACATGTTAAAAATGGAAGGCAATGGTTTTGACAGAGAAAGGAGATGTTCACAGGCAGAGAGAAATATATAGATGGAAGGTAGGTGGAGATAAGAGTAATAAAAGGAAAAGTAGACTCGATTTTGTGGATAAAGTATAAAACAAAGAACTTTTGTGGTGGCAGTGTAAAAAGCAAGAAAAAGACTGGCGCAAATGTATGTTTGAAATTGATATATATAATAATTATATGTATTAACACACTCGATGTTATTCGATCAGGAGCTTGGAATATAGATTTGTTAAACGAAGTTGTGAATTTGTGATTATGACAACTGATTTTGTTAAAAGTACCAAACGGTAAAACTATTACGGGTGTAAATGAGCCAAGTTGTTTACAAACTACTTAATGTCAATTTGTTAAAAGCTTGAATCAATCAAAACTTATACGAAATACAGCTCGAGCCTGAATCGCAACCTACTCAGTAAATGGGTTCGAGCCCAAACTTCTTATATCAAGCCTAGCTTAAACAAGTTTATTATTATTTATGTAAATATATAATTATATAAAATAATTGTTGTAAATAACACAAGAACAATTGAAAGATTCAAAGATTACTACGACTTTATTAAAGCAAAAGACACATATAAACGAAAGGAATTGAAAGAATTACAACTTGAGAGAATGATCCCAAATCAGATGATCACTCCTCTATTTAACCTAATCAGCTAGTAAACCGTTATTAACAGACTTTCAAACAAGTTTACTTTTGTACATTACTAGCCCCTCAACTTAGCAGAAACTAAGTAATAACCCTTCAGCTTTAATATGTTGACTTGACTTTCCACAATCTCCACCTTCAAGTCAACAGATTCTTGACTTTTAACCAATACCCAATCCATCACAGCAAAACTTGAATTTTGATCCTGGCAATGTTTTAGTAAAAACATCTGCCAAATTGTAACTTGTATCAATCTTCTCAACTTCAACTTCCCTAGAATTCACAATATCTCTGATGAAGTGTAGTCTAACTTTAATATGCTTTGTTTTCTCATGGTACATACTATTTTTAGTAAGCTGCACTGCACCTTGATTATCACAATAAACAATAGGATTACCAGATTCAATCCCCAACTCTGCAACTATCCCTTTAAGCCAGATTGCCTCTTTAACTGCTTCAGTTAAGGCTATGTACTCAGCCTCAGTAGTTGACAAAGCAACTACATGCTGCAACTGTGCCTTCCAACTTACTGTATTACCAAACACCTTGAAAGCATAACCTATGATAGATCGACCTCTATCTGGATCTTTTGCATAGTCAGCATCCACAAATCCTTCAATCTTTGCAGAACATGTCTTTTGACCACTAAACAGTAGACCATAATTCATTGTACCCTTTAAGTATCTCATGACCCATTTGGCAGCTCTCCAATGATTCTTACCAGGAGTAGCCAAATACCTGCTGATTAAACTTACTGCATAGCCCAAGTCTGGCCTAGTACACACCATTAAGTACATCAAACTACCAACTAAATTGGCATAGGGCACATTATTCATATACAAATGTTCTTCTTCACTACTAGGAGCATCTCTTGCTGAAAGTTTGAAGTGAGCAACTAATGGAGTTGAAACTGCTTTGCAACCTTCCATAGCATAATTTCCCATCACTTTCTTCACATGTGAAGACTGAGTTAACCTCAACTCCCTTTTCTGCATGTCCCTTAAAATTTCCATCCCAAGTATTTTCTTGGCTTCACCCAACTCTTTCATATCAAACTCCTGTTTCAGCAATTCTTTGGTGGCAACAATTTCTTCTTTATGTTTACATGCAATCAACATGTCATCTACATAAAGCAGTAGATACACATAATATCCTGCTTGATACTCCTTGAAATAAACACAAGCATCATAAGAACTTCTATTAAATCCATGAGTTATCATGAACTCATCAAACCTTTTATACCACATTCTAAGAGACTGCTTCAAACCATAAAGTGATCTCTTTAACAAACATACCTTGTTTTCATCACCTTCATTAATAAAGCCCTGTGGTTGAGTCATATATATCTGTTCATCTAGGAACCCATGTAAAAAAGCTGTTTTGACATCAAGTTGTTCCAGTTCTAGATCCAATGCTGCTGTTAATGACAGCATGATCCTTATTGAAGTATGTCTTACCACAGGAGAAAAAATCTCAGTATAATCCACTCCAGCCTTTTGTGTAAACCCTTTGGCAACAAGCCTTGCTTTAAAACTTGGTTGTTCACCTTCAACAAGACTTTCTTTAATCTTATAAATCCATTTGCAGGATACCATCTTATGATCCTTAGGCTTGTCAACCAAAACCCAAGTTTCATTCTTCATTAGTGAGCCCATTTCCTCCTTCATTGCATCAATCCACTTGTCCCTGTCTTTTGAACCTACTGCCTCATTATAAGACAAAGGCTCAAAAATGCTGTCTTGTTCTGCTGTAACAAAGGCCACAGCAGACAAGTCACCACCTTTTCTGAACCTTAGTGGCTTAATAATCTTCCTTCTAGATCTATCTCTTGCCAAAGTGTGACAACCTGCACCCTTCACTTTTCATAAATGTGCATAATTGGTTCCTCAACTATTTCAAAATTTTCATTTTTAACCCTTGTATTTTAATAGGACCAAAATTCACAATTTAATAAAACTTATAATTTTTATAAGTAAAAGTATGCACGTTTTATACTCACATCTACACCCAAGCACGTATGTTTCAGACCTTGATACTCAAAGTCCTTAATTTTCGGTCCTAAAACAACTTAGAAACCGAAGGAAACAAGTCTATTACTTAAAATTGATTAAATTAGAAAAAATATTTTTTTAGCCCTCGCGGTCCGCTAAGACAGTCAAACAGTCAAAGTTCCAGTCAAAGTCCTAGTCAAAAGTCCTAGTCAAAGTCTCAGTCAAAATCCTAGTCAAATAGTCAATTCATCTTAAAACCTTACTTTATTGTGTTGACCAATTTTAAAGCTTAATTGAATCCAAAACTAGTATAAAAACCCACCTATGACCCATTACACTTTGCACCTCTAAATCAATTGTTTCAATTCGAATAAACTCTCCCTCATACCTTTCTTATAGAGTATATTACTTCTACATTTGAAGTTTTGATTATAAGCTCTTGTAATTGGCGAATTGGAAGCTTGATATTTTTTCCTATTCGGTTTCTTTTATTCTAAATTGGACTAGTTTCGTTGTTGAATCTTTGGATTGCTCGCATTTTCACGCTCGCTTAGTCATCTAGTCATTTGGCGAAAGTGAGTATTTCCTATCCCCTTTTTGCTTTTATTCATTTTTGGGGTGTTACATGTACACTATTACAATTTCAAATACAAGTTTACATTTTCACAATACAATTCTAGTACTATGTGCATTGCTTACAACGTGCTTTATGCTTAGACAATACATGTGGATTACATTTGTTCTTAGTGAAATCATTAACATGGTACAAGCCGACCTTAACATTGGATAGCGCTATTGGATTGACAATCCGCCTAGGTTGATTCTCCCCCTTTTTCATCGGAGAATCCATGGTCATTGTTAAGTTATTATCCAATTATTTGGATAAGTACACTGCCGTTCATTTAGTACATTATACAGTCACATGATTGATTTCGCTCATTTGTATGATACATAGTTTACATAATTGCACTGTAGCCTTGCACTTGAATTGTATAATGTTTTCCAACTTACTATATGTATTAAATCTAGGAATGCTCACCAACATTTCATATGTTGACAAAACTTATTTTGTACATGTTTCAGGTGCAGTTTGATCTTAGTTCCATAGCATTGGATTTTAGTGCTTGCTTTTAATAATTTATTTCAAATTTCATGTTTTGTTCAGACTTTTGTATTTTTCCCATTTCATCCATGTAAGACAATTTAAATTATTCAATAATATATTTACATTTTAGTACCATGTGCTTTTGAACAATCGTCACTACGTGACACCTCGATGATTCCGCCATCGGTTGGGGTGTTACACAAAGAGTATTCAACACTTTCTGAAGTCTCTTCTTCTTCTGAGTCTTCAACTCTTTCTTCAGTTTGACAACTGGTTTTATCACCCTTTCTCTGATCCTCCACCTCAATTTGAACTTTCTTTAACTTTGGATGATCTGTCATATCATCACTTGATTTCATGCCAACAACATCTTTGTACATCAACTTCTCTTGAAACTCTACATTTCTACTTTTCAAGATCCTGTTACCACTTCCTTCCAGTCTCCAAAGCCTATACCCCTTTACACCCTCTGAATTATACCCCAAGAGTATGCACCTCTCAGTTCTTGAGTCCAACTTGTCTTGACTCACATGGGCATAAGCTAATGATCCAAAAACTTTTAAATCTTCATAATCAGGCTTCTTTCCTGACCATACTTCTATGGGAGTCTTCATATCTATTACTCTAGAAGGACATCTATTAATCAAATAAGCTGCTTTAGTAACAATTTCTCCCCAAAAACACTTTGGTAAACCTGAACTCAGCCTCATACATCTCAACCTTTCCAGCAGGGTCCTATTCATTCTTTCTGCTAACCCATTTTGTTGAGGAGTACCTGGTATTGTCAAATGCCTTGCAATGCCATTTTCTCTACAAAACTGATCAAACTCTTTGTTGTAGAACTCTAACCCATTATCTGTTCTTAATTTCTTGATTTTTCCATCTGTTTGATTTTCTATAAGAATTTTCCATTCCCTAAACTTAGAAAATGCATCATTCTTATTTCTTAACACAAAGACCCAAACCCTTCTTGAAAAATCATCTATTACAGACATGAAATACCTACAACCACCAATAGTTTCAACCCTTGCTGGTCCCCAAAGATCAGAATGCACATAATCAAGAATCCCCTTGGTTGTGTGCTTTCCTGTACCAAACTTAACCTTCTTTTGTTTACCCTTAATACATGTTTCACAAAAACCTACATCACAGTCTTCTAATCCCTCTATTAACCTTTGCTTCTTTAACTCAGCAAGCCCCTGTCCACTAACATGCCCCAATCTTTTATGCCAAATGATAGCCATATTATCATAATCAGTTGCAACTGATGCAACTGAAGCTTCTATGGCATGACCATCCAACAGATACACATTATTCTCAATTCTTGTTCCAGTTAAAACAACTAATGAGCCCTTAATTATCTTAGCCTTCCCATTTCTTAAACTAACATGATACCCTTCTTTTTCAAAGGTACCTAAAGATAACAAACTCCTTTTTAGACTAGGAATGTACCTGACATTTTTAATGTCCACCAAACTGCCATTCTTCATTTTGAAAGTAACAGTTCCAATTCCTTTAATCTCACATGGCCTGTCATCTCCTAGCTTAACTGTCCCCAGATCCTCATCTCTTAAATCTTTAAAGAATCCCTTTTCTGGAGACATGGGATAAGAACACCCTGAATCAAGAACCCATTTGTTTGTTATTGCATCAGCCATAACACACAAAACATCAGAGCTTTCATATCCATCAGAATTTTCATCCTGATTGCTATGACTACTCTGATTTCTTGAACTATTAGCTTCTTGTTTCTTCTTCTTCCACTCTGGACAGTCTCTTTTCAGATGCTTATCTGAATTGCAAACATAACATTTTCTTTTGAATTTAGACTTTGATCTTCCTGCACTTGAGCCTCTTGACCCTTTGAAACTTCTCTGATCAGGCCTTCCTCTAACAACTAAACCATCTCCACCTTCATCTTTAGGATCAAACTTCTTTTTCAACTCTCTTGAATTTAAAGCAGCCATAACCTCATCCATAGTGAGAGTCTCCCTTGCATACATCAGTGTGTCTACAAAACTCTCATATGACTGAGGAAGAGATGACAAGAATATAATAGCTTGATCTTCTTCATCAATTTCTACTTCAATATTTCCAAGATCCAAGATCAATTTATTAAATTCATCTGTATGTTCTTCTGAAGACTTACCAGAACTCATCTGAAACGTATAAAGCTTCTTTTTGAGATATAACCTGTTGGCCAAAGATTTGGTCATGTACAGGGTTTCTAATTTTGCCCAGACCCCTGTTGCTGATGTCTCTTTTGAAACCTCTCTCAATACTCTATCTCCAAGGCTCAAGATTATTGAACTATGAGCTTTCTCCATTATCTCCTTCTTTTCTTTATCAGAGAGATCTCTGGGAAGATGATCTTCACCCTTCAAAGCATCAACTACTCCGTTGTGCACCAATAGAGCCCTCATCTTCAATCTCCACAAACTAAAGTCGTTCCTGCCATCGAACTTTTCTAACTCAAACTTCGTGGACACCATCTTCAACTATCAATCTTGATCGTTCTTCAATCGAGCCAAACCGGCTCTGATACCAATTGTTGTAAATAACACAAGAACAATTGAAAGATTCAAAGATTACTACGACTTTATTAAAGCAAAAGACACATATAAACGAAAGGAATTGAAAGAATTACAACTTGAGAGAATGATCCCAAATCAGATGATCACTCCTCTATTTAACCTAATCAGCTAGTAAACCGTTATTAACAGACTTTCAAACAAGTTTACTTTTGTACATTACTAGCCCCTCAACTTAGCAGAAACTAAGTAATAACCCTTCAGCTTTAATATGTTGACTTGACTTTCCACAATAACTAAAAGATATATATTACATATGAAACTATATATACACACACACATATTGGATAAAACGAAGTAGTATTTCCTAAAAAGTGTAAAAGAGAACGCTAACACGGTAACAGTTTGGTAATTAACTCGAAGTTTTCAAGGTTTGGAAGAGGTAAAAAAAATCCTTCCATGTAAAAATTTTCATTAAAAATCTAGTTTCAAAAGTGTTTTTTATAATCAAATAACTTATATATAGTTTATTATTATTAAAGAATTATGTCCTCTTTAGCATAAGTATAGCACTATAATAATCGTTAAAAACTAAAAATAAAACAAAGTTTTAATGTTGATCATTCTATTTTACACCATTCGGATTTGTCTCAAAGGAAGTTATACCAAGTAGATGCATATCCATGTCTGAATTGTTTTTCTATTATGCTAATCATGTTACGGTTATCCGATTTTACATGATACAATAATGCCTATAAAAAACCTGGATACATAAATATCAAATTTTAAAGAATGTTCTGTACGTTTAGAATTGATGAGTTATATACTTTATGTTTTAAAATTTTGCACGTTTTTGTCGTTTGACCCTAACCCAGTTATTTTTTATGATTAAAACTTATCACATGAGTTGCACATGAGAGCATATTAGTAATTTTCCGACCCCTCTTCAATTCCCCCCAATTTAAAACAGACCAAACCCTAGTATCACTCTCACTCTTTCTCGTCCATCTCTCACAACTGGCACCCATCAACCGAATATAGGATTCACGAGTTGCAGATAATGGTTTGTTTATGTTTATAGTCCACGAAGAAAATAATGTTTTGAGGTTTTTAGAAGTTTGAATAAAGGATTAGAAAAGACAAGGTTTAATTTCCGGTGGTTTCATTGGAGTTGTATACTTGAAGAGAAGGTTTGGCTGATAATCAGGTGATTGAAAGGTTTTTAAGAATAAAGGGCTTGACGAGTTTAATTTTTAAGGCTTAAAATTTGTTAATTTAAATATTTTTTAATAATTGCGTAGAAAGACTAAAATATCCTTGTGTTATTGGATTTAACGATGAAAATTACCTGGGTGGTTGGGTTATGCATAAATGACGTAACATGCAACATTTTAAAACATAAAAATACATAACTCATTAATTTTCTATTAACGTAAAGGACAAAATTTCAAATTTAGTCGCCATAATATTTACAAGCAAATATGTGTCACCTACTTTTTATGTTCCTAGCCTTATAACATCTTGAAACTTTCACAATCTTTACTTTGTTCGATTCGGCTTACATCACATATACGAAAATTTACTGAAAGAGATAATTGGATTGACCAATGTGAAGTTGTCCACTTGATAGGCGCACATGCCTTTTAAAGGAAATCCCGGGCAGGGAAATAGTTCATAACTATTAGTGTTAGAAATAGCATTATTTGCAGTGTTGGAAAAATTGAGACTAGTCGGCGATTAGTCGCTAGTCGGTTATAATCGGCCAAAAATTGGCAAAAAAAATCAGAAAAAGTAGTAAAACAAATCAGAAAAAAAAATCGGTTATTCCAACTAGATTCCGGACAAAAAGCCATTTGCTTAAAAAAATTACATATAAAAATGAGATTTCCGAATAATCCCAATTGATCACTAGTCAATACCCACCGACCGACTAGCGCCTCGTAACTTCTACAACACTTGTTATTTTCGATTGTACTTAAACAAAAAAAATAATAATAAAAAAAATCAGATTGAAGTCTTTAAACAAACCTCAATATCAATTCATAACCTTCTCCAAAACCCCATGAACCAACCAACTTGAAAAGAAGCCAAACAACAAAATGGGTTCAATCTCTTGTTACCATCAAACAACAATCTTACTTGCTCCTAACTATTCTCAATCCAATCCCTTAAACAAACCTCAACTCATAACCTTCTCCAAAACCCCATTATGTAATTATTCAAACCCATTATTATTATTATTATCCAATAGAACCCATCGATGTCTCGTACCCGCCAAAAAGAAGAACCGGTCACCTGAACCGGTCCTTACTCCTTCCATTGTTGAAGAAGTATCAGAGGTTGATGAATTCGAACCATTTGATGAGGATGATGATGGTATTATTATTAATCCCTTACTATTTGATATTGATTTGGGTAATTCATTATGGGTGCAAATGAGCTGAGCCGAGAGTCTGAGTTTGATTAGGCTCGAGCTCGGTTTGTAGGTAGTTTTTCAAGCTCGGGCTCGTTTGGTTTATTTTTTGTTACTTATATTAACTATAGTAATTATTTTATATATAAGTTCGTTGTTTTTTTTTTCATTTATAGTAGTTATTATTGTTTAAATATATGTTTAATATATTATATAATGTATATATGTGTCGGTCATCAGGGGCAAAAGTGAAATTGCACTAATTTTAACGTTATTTTACTAGTTTCGTGAAAATAACGTTAAAAGCGGCAGACGGTTAATCATGTATCAGGTAGTGGCATAGCCGAAAGGCAAAGGGTACATGCACTAATCGGCCTCTGTCCTGAGCGTTGAGTGCAGGGGCGAAGCTTGGTTCGCCAATCGGGGGGCCGGACTTAATTTTTTTCGATCGGTAGTGGCAAATCGGCGGGGGGCGGACTCAACCCGGACTAAATTTACCTACCAAAATCGCAAATTTCCACTACTGCGCCAAAAACAGGGGGCTGGGGGGCCAGGGCCACCCCTGGCCCTCACAATGCTTCGTCCCTGGTTGAGTGGTATGTGCCTTATGTCCAAGGTTTGATGCAAAACTACTATCGAGCTGGGGGGTCTCAACGGAAGCAGTCTGTGTATTCCTACGAGGTGCAGGTAAGGATGTCTACATCTTACCTTCCTCAGACCCTACCTTAACTTTGTTATTGGTGGGATTTACTGATATGATGATGATAATTTAATATATTAATTAAAAATTATATCATAGTGGGCTAATGCAGGCTCGAGCTCGATAAACGAAGCTTAGGTGCGTTTATTAAACGAGCTTGTTTTTAGGCCCAAGCTCAGTTCGTTTCGAGATTTTTTTTCAAACTCAGCTCGAGTAGCTCGGCTCGTTTGCATCCAATGGCAATTTGAATAGAAATTGAACTTGTTTATGCTGTTTGAAAGTGTTGTTTGTTTGAGATATCTGTTTTTGATTATCTTGTGTTGGTGGTTTAAGGAAGCAATTTGGATGATAACAAGTTAACAACAACTGCATGCTTAAAAGATTGTAATAACATGTTTGACTTACAAGGTCAAAAGTTGACTTTTTCCTCTATAGGAAGGCGATACTCTTATGGATGTTCGCGGTCTGGTTTGGCCGGTTTTAACAATTTTTTGGTCCGAACAACTAACTACGTTTTTTTTTTTTGAAAAAGCGCAACCGAACTGGCCGGTTTTCACGGTTTGGTTTTGCCAGTCTAGCAGTTTTAGTGTTAAGTTTTGCCCTGCCTTGCCGTGTGACTTGGTTATAAGATGAACATGTTTGATTTGAGTATGCATAGCACTAATATTATTAATCCACACAAATACAAATGATACATAGTTAGGTATTTATACCCTTACAAACAAGCCGTTAATTTAACTACCTAAAACTAACAAACACATAATTATTGTAACCGACATAACTGTTCCTGTTTTGGCGCTAAATCCTGCAGTTTGACTTTCTGGTTTGACCTTCAGTATAATTCTAAATAACTATAAATTTCTTGATTATTTGATTCCAACATTTAGGCACTCTTAATTCAAAAGCATAATTTTGTATAAAGTTTTAAAACGATAAACAAAGCTAGAAAATAGACGTTAAACGGCTGGTTCTAAGTTCCAAACTGTGAACCAGATCATATATATTTCAAACCAGCTGACTTTTATTGGTTTGGACGGTTCGGTTTGGTTTTCGCGGTTTATGAACACCCCTAGATGCAGGATGCTCTTATTCTCATTGCACTAGAGAGTTACAAAGTCTTTACATTAACACAACTCTGTGTGTGTATAGATATATATTTCATATTGATTTACATTTTAAGTATGAATTGTTTTGAGTTTGATATTAAATTGTATTGTTCTTATGACAAATTGGATGTTTTTACTGTTTACAGAGGACTTTGAATCATTCGATGAGGATGATGACTTCGAAGATGATTATTTGGATGAAGATGCGGAACCTAGAGTAAGTTGGCCAATGATATCGAGCGGAAAATAGTTAAATCACAACTTATTAGTAAGTTAATTTGTATGTTAGGTTGTAATCGACTAATTGTAGGTTTCTTATATAATTTTGTTTTTAAGTTTGGGGATGGAGGCGGAGGAGGTGGAATTTCTTTGGCGGGGACTGCATGGGACAAAGAAGTTTTAACGATTGCCGAAGAAGTTTCTTTATCTTTCGATGGAGAGTTGGGAATATATGCGTTTAAGACGTTACAAAATTCTGCAATTCGTGTGCGTATTGAGAGGCTTACAAACAAGTAAGTATTTATCATTTGGATGTGTGTTTTGAAAGTGATTAATAATCAGTTTCAATGTTGCAGAAGGCGCTAGGCGCTAGGCGGGCAGTGAGGTCCAGCCTAGGGACTAGTTGGGACTAGTCGGGACTAGGCGAAATTAGGCGGAACTAGGCGTTTTGGTATTTTTATACGTATTATATATATATATATATATATATATACACAAATTTAGGTGTTTTTTAAAATATGTTAATATATATACACATAATACTTAGAAATAATATTAAGAAATACTTAGAAATTTAAAAAAATATTAAAAAAAATTAAAAATACCACCGCCTAGGCCCGCCTAATGGCCAAAACGCCTAGTTCACCGACTAGGTCCTTATTCCTATATTTAGTCCCGCCTAGCGCCTAGGCCGACTTTTACAACACTGATCAGTTTTAGTTTGTTCCAGCCAATTTGTAACTAGTTATCGAAAACTAATTATTTAACCATAAATAATCATATGATCACATTAATATTTGTTGGTTCAAACAATACTAACTGATGTAGCATATTATGTTTACATATTTACCCTCCATAAAAAGTGCTGGTAAATACAGAGCGCTTACGATTAAATGAAACTTATAAATGATTTACAGATCAGGTTCTCCCACCATGGAGGATATTGAAGCTTTCTCAAATGCGTATAGAGAGCGGTTAAATCAGGCTGAGGCTGCTGGATCTATTCCCCTTGATATATCACTTGAGGTAACGGGTCAAAACATATATATATTTTAGTTCACATAAAATTTATGGGTCGGGTTGACCCGCCAACACGTTTTGTTCCTAAGCGTAATAGTTTCCGCCATTCATCCATAAATGGGAATGTAGTTATAGTTACGAGTCAGATGAGGGCCGCAAAATAATAAAATCGTTTTAACATTTGTTTGTTCGTTTGATAGGTATCTTCACCTGGGCTTGAAAGGGTAGTTAGGATCCCACAAGATCTTGAAAGGTTCAAAGATCGTCCGATGTACGTAAAATACACCACAAGAGAAGACGACGCTTTGCCATCTTGTGAACATGATGGTGTTCTGAGACTCGAATCATTTGACTTGGAAGCTGAATGTTGTACTTGGGGTATAGCGGATGTTAAGGTTAATAGAGAGAAGGCGGGGAAAGGAAGACCCCTTAACAAAAAGCAAAGGGAGTGGCGGATAACCACTCCCTTTGACACTTTGCTTTTAGTTAGAATCTATGCAGATTTTTAACATATCATTTGTAAAGTGTTATTCTGTCATTTGATATTTTCTTTACATTTCACATCGTTTGGTAGATCGCTAAACCAAACACTTCATGAGTTCCAGTTCATTCAAATTCCGTGTTCGTTATATTCGAGATTCATTTGACAGATTTCGCATCGCCCAGAAACCTTTTGTGAACCAAACGCTCCTCGCTTTGATATACAAATTTGGCCGAATGCAAGAGACTTTGGTCTAAGGTCGAAGTTCATGTATCCGTCAAGTGTTGACCCTTATGCTAAATGCCACTAAAAATACGGACCCAATCCTTATTAAGAACATTACTTCACCAAGATTCACATAACTTTTAGACCATCATTGGATACAAACGATTATACATGAGTAAAAGTTAATTTACGATCATTTTATCGCGTATGCCACAATATTGTGAATGTCAACGTGTTTAAGACACGATAAAATTTTTGTCCACACACGTTAAGCGTATGTTACAAACCTGTTTATATTTAAAAAAAATAGGTGACCCTTAATATGTTAATAAATTGTTAAGGATTATGTGTTTATATATTAGTTAAGACTTTTATGAACTTTTCTACATGTGTGTAATTTGTTGTGTTCTTAAACATGTCATATCTTGTTAACTCGCTTCTAAACAGGTTGGTGTGTTCATGTCTAACAACTCAGGTCATATGTATTATCGTGTCGAATGTCATTCCTATCCGGAATATGTATACCATATAGCCTAAAAAATAACATTTAAAACAATAAATGCCAATCCTCTTATGGTGGAATGACACCCTCCTTACTTTCCTTATGGCAAGCGGGGAGTTCGAGTCCTACCGGCACCAAAATGCTGCTGGTGGGCCAGGTTTTACCGCAGTGGGCCTTCGGGTGGCAGATTTACCCCGGGAACTGGTGTGAAATTACTGGTGGACCCGGGTTACTATTGGAGTACTCCTTTGTCAGTGGGTACTTCGAGAGTGTTCGGGATTGATTTGTTGGCCGCTAAAAAACAATAAATTTAATTTTAAAATTATTTAATATATGATGTGTCTTATTTAAATAATAATATTCCTTGAATAGCACCGACAAAAAATTTAATAGTTCCACCAAACCTATAGTTGACACATCATGATCTCACTGACAATATGCCGTTAAAATGACAAAACTACCCTCATCTTCTCCAACCCCTTCTGTTCCAAACTTTAGTCCTACTCAAACAATATTCATTAATTCACCACAACCACAGTTACCAAAACATCAAAAATCTTAACACATTCACATAATATTTCAAAAAGTTTTAATCTTGCATCAATAATTCCTCTCTCTGCAAAAATCCCACTTGTTTAACATCAAGATTCAGGTTCTTGAGTTCCTTTTCAAGATTTTTATGTTACAATATTATCATTTTTGCTTTGTAATATGAAAGTTTGAATCTTTATTGACAAACCCTTATGGGGTTTTGAAAAAGATATGAAATTTGGGGGAAATCATGTTGTTGATAGGATTAGGTGTTTAGTTGCAAATTATTGTAAAAGATTGAACTTTAAGTTAGTTAATAAGTTTAATGTGATTACATCTTGTTTGTATGTTATTTTAGGTGTGATTTGTTGGTATGTATACTTGTATGAGTTTGTTCCGCCTGCGATTGTTGTCGAAAGGCATGAAACCGCAGTCGTTGAGTCGATAGAGTCGAAAGATTCGAAGGGAGTGTCAATGTGTGATGTTTATGATGGGAGTTGGGTTATTGATGAGACTTACCCTTTATACAATGCATCACAATGCCCTTTTGCTGAAAAAGGTTTTAATTGTTTAGCTAATGGGAGGAGGGATAAAGCGTATCTTAAGTGGCGATGGAAGCCGAAGAATTGTGACGTTTTGAGGTTTGATGTTGGGGAGGTTTTGGAAAAGCTTCGTGGGAAACGAGTTGTGTTTGTTGGTGATTCGTTGAGTCGGACGCAATGGGAGTCTATGATATGTTTGCTTATGAACGGCGTGGAGGATAAAACGAGCGTTTATGAGGTTAATGGGAATAAGATAAGTAAAAAGATTAGGTATTTGGGTGTGAGGTTTAGTTCTTATAATTTTACTGTTGAGTTTTATCGGTCGGTTTTTTTGGTGCAAATTGGTTTGGTTCCAAAACGTTCACCGAAGAGGGTTAGATCGACGATTAAGCTTGATGAGTTGGATCATATTAGCTCAAAGTGGATTGATTCTGATTTTCTTGTGTTTAACACGGGCCATTGGTGGAATCGCGCAAAGCTTTTTGAGATGTAAGTTTTTCTTTATTTTAGTGTGATTTTTTGTCTATTTTAATCGATTAGTTATAGCCTCGTGTCTTTGATTTATATTGTTTTTGTTTCGTCGAATGTAAAAATGATGAAATGGTCACTTAAACTGCATAGTGTATACTTTCATGTGTGTAAATGTTAAGCAATTAACGTGTGAAAGAACCAAGTTGACTTGACCCGTATTTTCTATTACTTGACCCGCCCATTTGCGTCCTCTAATTAACAGAGATTTTTTTTTTGTTATTAATGTTATTATGCAGTATAATCTAAATCAGTGTTTGGACAGTGGTTGTTATTTTAAGGTCAATGGAAGGCTAAAACTCGGAATGTCAACCATGGCTGCTTATACAAGAGCTTTACACACTTGGGCTTCATGGGTCGAAAATACGGTTGACACAAACAGGACCCGTGTATTTTTTAGGACTTTTGAGGGAAGTCACTGGAGGTACGTTTCATATTTCTAGAGACTAACATAGTTTAAACACTACTTAACGAAATCAGTTTTGAAAGTCATGTTAATCTTACCGGTAATGAAATTGAATCGATTGGTTTGACTTTGACCTAAAAAGTCAACTCATTACTTATTTCTTGAATGTAAGTAGAAAATGTTACTAATAAGTAATAACACTTTTTTTTTTTACGTGTAACAGCGGGCAAAACAGCCACACTTGCAAGGTTACGAAAAATCCCTTGGTTCGTAGTAATAGGGAATATAGAAGTCGTTACTCAGATATTATAAAAAAAGTTGTGAATGGTATGTCGGTTCCTGTAACGACAATGCATGTGACTCCCATGGGTTCATACCGTAGTGATGCACATGTTGGCGTTTGGAGCGATAATCCAACGGTTCCTGATTGTAGCCATTGGTGCTTACCTGGTGTCCCTGATGCCTGGAATGAAATACTGTTTTCATATTTATGAAATGGTAAGTTGACTCAAAAGTTTCATGTTAGTTTCAAATGATTTATATCTTTTTAATCCAACGTTTGCATCCGATTCGAATCTAAAATTTGGTTGTTTGACCTTGAAGTGTCTCGTCTCCTTTCATACAAGGCCGAAGCTTTGTGAGGGCCAGGGGGCCCGGCCCCACTGATTTTTGGCTCAGTAGTCTAAATTTCCCCAGTTTTATCTAAAAATTTTGTATTTTTTTGAGTCCGGCCCCCACCGATTTGAAAAAAAAAAAATTTGGGTCTTGACTCTCGTGACTTTCGGCTTCCACCATCCAAAATTTCAAGCTTCGCCACTGCTGTCATATTGTTAATCCGAGTTTCGTTGTTTTTTGCAGGCTTCGGATTATTTTGGTTTGTGAGTGCAAGCGGGATGGAGTAAACGGGTCCAGGTTGTTATCCGAAACAAATTCAATTAATTTGTCACATAGATGAGTTGTTTTTTGGATCAACTTTGATGAATAAGATGTAATACAAGTTCTTTGCAAAGGAGCAAAAGTTTATGTTTTTGTCTGGTGATGAGGGGATGTTCTTGTTGGTTCGGCCCCTTGTTAAGAGGTTCATAGACTGTTGAAACCGACTAAACAGCTCAAACTTAAGTAAACTGTTCGGTTGAGGTTTATATGGTTCGGTTCACGGTTTACAATTTGGAAAACTGGGTTTAACGATTCGGGTCATGGTCTGGAACTTGGAAACTACCGCGTAAACTGCTTAAGTGTTTGTTTGAATATTTAAATTATTGTTTTTGAAATATGCATGCATAAACCATGAACCATCTTTATCATTTTTCAAACTATAAAAACCAGTTCAAACCGTCCAAATCGAACCATATGGGTCGGTTTGACCAGTCCAGCTGACCCAACTTAACCGGTTTGGTTTGCCATTTCTTGAAACCGCAGCTAGCGGTTTGGTTCATAAGTTTCATCAACGAGTTAAGTGGACCGTCGTAATGCTGACCCACTCGACCCACTCCACACACATGATGACCATTAAGGCTAAAAAGACCATATTATGTATATTTTTTTAGAACAAGCACAATGATGAACATATAATATAGTCAGTAAAACAATATGTAGTCATATTACAGCATAAATTAATCTGCACAGCTTTACTTTATTTGCATCATCAAATAAAGAATTTAAGCTTGAGAAGTTGCAGGCTGTGAATGAATGTCATTCTTCCTGCACTCTTGTTGTTCATCAGCATGCAAATCTTCAACTGTAACGGAAACAGCTTTCACGCCATTTGCGCCTTAAACAAACTCTCTCTCACTTTTACATGCTCATCAACATGAACCATATCTTGTTTCTGAGCTGTCTTGCTGCATTCCGCCTTCTTAACGATGGACCACAAAGCACATAAAGCGAACGCAAGGAAGAAAACGCAGCCAAACGAGACAAAAACGTAGAATATGGTAGTTATGATTTGCAAAAAAAAAGAGTTTGAAGGATGATAATTTGTAGTATAGAAGGGATAGTACATGACTTCCAAGTTTCAACTAACTTGACTCTCATATTAAGCAAGTTTGATTGTATTGTAAAACACTTATCAAAATATGGATTATTACTGTATTAGTGAACAAATGGAGAGTGTGTAATCAATAAAAGACAAGCTTTGATTTTACATTACTTTAAAAGATTTTCTAGCTGCAGAATATGTTTTCTGATTTTCTAGAATATGTTTTCTGATTTTCTAGCTGATAATCTTTGTTGATGTGAGTTCGTTGGTCTTGTCATGTTATTGAGAAGTTTTGAGTCTTTCAAATCGTTTGATTTCCGTTTCTTTTGGTCATTTATCGGATATAAAGATAAATGTTTTGTAACTATTATACTACTGGTTTATATAAAAATAAGTTGGTCACACGTAATAGTGAATTTTCAAAATGGATTTATTTTTTCAAAATCCAAGTTTCTTTTAAGGGATAGTTCCTAGATATTGAAATCATTAATTTGATTAGATAATATACTTGTTGTTTAACAGTCATGATAGTTTCATATTATGTACAACGTGAAAGAGTTAATTTTTCTCTTGAGAGAGTTGTTTTACATAGGTCTTTCAGTTGGTCAACATAATCAGGTATGATTTTTTTTTTTTTTTTTTTTTTTTTTTTTTTTTGGGGGGGGGGGGGGGGGGGGGGGGGGAAGGGTGTGGAGAATACATACGCCGTACATATGTTATGTGTCCAATTCAATACGTTCCTTACAAATGTTTTGTGAGGTATTGTTTAGTCAACACTCAATACTATTTTGAAAGATTGTTTGAATCCGAAGCTGAAATCAATAACAACTCCTGTTACTACAACAAGATATTATAGTTCCGCTTCTTCTATACTAATTTTTTCCTTCTAAATAAACCGGGTATTATAATAACTGGGTTGGGTTTAAATCCGGGTAGAAAAAAACCCGGTTTCGAGTTCGGGTTTTAGGTGAGATGGGTGTACCCTGACCGTACCCTACGTGTAGGGTCGGGTTCGGGTACTAAATACCCGGGTTCGGGTATTTTGTGCACCCCTGGGAATGTTGATGTGATTCAAATGGGCTTAGTCAAGATGTTGATGGGCTGATGATGGGTAGCTGATTGCTTGGCTAAAGTTGGAGCATAGGAGCTTAGTGGGCCACATGAGCATCATGGTCTATATATTAATTCGTATTGGGCTAATAGTTCTATGGCTTTATTCATGGGCTTATCCAGCCCATTGCAACCACTTCATGCATTTGTCATATTATAAAATCTCACGATGCTTCCAGATGCCTAAGTTTTTAGTTAGCTATCTCTCATACAAAATCATATTTGGGAAGATATTCATACAAAAACCTCACACTCGCATTCTCTGTCACATAGCGATTAGGGTTCTTATCTTGTTCGGCTGATAACTGATAAGTTTTATATGTCAAGATCTCCATCTTGTTTTTGATTCTCTACCACATCTTCTCAGGCTCCTGGTCTTTGTATCCCGGCCGTCTCCGAAAACACTAAAAAGTTTTGGGCCTAGAGCAAAGGATTGAACTTGAGACCTCTACATTAAATTAGCATGATTTTTCCAACTCCACTAACAAGACTTTAATGTATGAAAAACAAATATATATCCTAAATATAGAATTTAATATATATATATATATATATATATATGTGTATATTTTAAACAAAAAAAAGTTCGGGTCCATTTGAGGATCGGGCCCTGAGCCGGTGACCACCCGGCCCATGCTCAGGGCCGGCCCTGTTTGTATCTCATCTAGGTTCAAAGATTATTATCAGAAATAGATTGTTTGTTGTTCCAGTAATCTCTTGGTTGATCTAGGGTGTGAGATGTTGTTTAGATCTTGATTATTTGTGTCCGATTGTTTAGGTGTTAGGGTTTTTGTTTGTATTTTAAGAGTCTATGTATGTTTTTTTTGGGTTAAACGTTTTGGTTTTGGATAATAAATCGTTTCTTGAAGTTTTGATATCCTGTTTTTGACACCAACTAGATTAAAAAGCAACCCGATTATCCTAGCAATACCGAACATGTTCCTTGAATGATATCTAGCCCGAAAGCTCTGATACCACTTGTGAGTCCCTTTCCTTGAGATCTTCACACAAACAATCAAACTACACACGAACACTAGATGCGGAATGTCTAGTACTCGTGGATATCACAGAGAACACAAGATTACTTTAATGTTTAATCTTATTGAACGAATCACATAATCATACAATAATACCTAACCGAACTTGTAATCTACTGATGAGAGGGTGTTTTACCATGTTAAGATGTATTTAATTATGTGTTTTTCTGTGATCTATATCATAAAACATGGTTACTTTGAGAATGTTGGTGAATTACAGGTGTACGGTTCTTAAAAGTACTAATTGGAGCTTATTGAAAGGTTTCTAGAGAAGGTAGGAGTGGATTGGATGCAATTTTGGAGAAACCAAATGGATCTAAATTAAAGATATTAAATGATGATGTGATAAAGCTCTTAAATACGAAGACATGGGCGCAAGAATCGAAGAAAACGGAGTTCTAACGAAGATTTTATGGCAAAAACAGACGCGTACCAGTAACCAGAGTAGGGCTGCGCCAGACTCCAATAACCAGCGCTGGTATGCGCTAAAATAAGAGCGTGTCAGCAAGTTTTTGGTCCCAGAGCAGGGTTGCGCTGGGTGGGGCGCGAGGCTGCGCCGGGGGTCGGAAAAGTTGCGAATGTGAAGGATTTTTTTCATATTTAAAGAGAACTTCAACCCCAAACGAAAAAACTCTGAACCCTAGCCGTTTTTCACCTCCCAAATACACTTTTCATCATCCCAAACCTCAATCCAATCAATCCTTTCATGCAACATCATTCCAATCATCCATTGAAGATCATATGATGAAGATGAGCGGCTAACCACTTTTGTAACCACCTCCGGGTGTATGGTTCGTTTGTGAAACCCTTTAACTTGTTTGATTTGGTACTTGGGATTGTTTTTCACTTGTTTGAAGAATATTTGCGGTTTAAATCATTTAAATAGTTCATTTATGTTGCAATTGCTTATCTTTTTATCATTCGCATTCGGTTTTCTTGCATCGTGAGCAGTTTGATAATTGGGAGGGTAATTGATACTTGTGGGTTGGTAATTGAATTGTACAGGTTATTATTAAAAACTTGTGTTCGGTTATCACTTGATTTGAATCGTTCAACAAAACCATGTCTATGTGGTATTTGTAACCTCACGAATTTTCCCATTTATTTTGCATTAAAGTATTTCCCAATCCATGATATAAAGTCTAATTTATTTCTAAGTATTCTTATCTTTATCCGTGCACTCTATTTTTCTAAGTTTCTTTTATCATTGTACTAAAAAAAAAATCTTCAATCCTGACATATGTCCTATCCAAATTCTATTTATAAAATCCTCATTTTATAAGACGGTGTTTTTTATTTTCTAATTCAAACTAATGATTTTTTTTTCTTAAATAAAGCCTTGAGTCAAATAGTCAAAGTCATAGTCAAAGTCAAAGTCCTAGTCAAAGTCTTAGTCAAACAGTCAAAGTCCTAGTCAAATAGTCAATTCATCATAAAACCTTACTTTATGGTGTTGACCAATTTTAATGGCTAATTGAATCCAAAACTAGTATAAAAACCCACCTATGACCCATTATACTTTGCACCTCTAAATCGATTGTTTCAATCCGATTAAACTTTCCCTCATACCTTTCTTCTATAGTCTATTACTTCTACAATTGAAGCTTTGATTATAAGCTCTTGTAATTGGCGAATTGGAAGCTTGATATTCTTTCTTTTTCGTTTTCTTCAATTTGGACTAGCTACGTTGTTGAGTCTTTGGGATTCGCCTCGCATACATTCACAACACTTAGAGGATAATTCACCTTAGCCAATGTGAGTTTACGTAACCATGTTTATGCGATTCTTTATACTTGCAACATTTTACTCAAGCAATTCTACATGCATGTCTAGTTGTAAACTTTAATGCCTCATGAATTAGACAACAACAACAGTTTCAACGAGTTTCAACATTACATAATCATTAGCTATGGCCAAGCCGGTGATACTATACTAAAACCCCATGCATCATGTTATACATGCAACAACGTGGGCTTTTATCTAGGCTTCATTGGGCTTTTACAATACTAGCTTATTACATATTCACAAACTAACTTAGACAAGTTCTTCTAATGACACAGACAATAAATAATCTTATGTCAATAATCTCGAGTGTTTGTTTAACCGTGAGTATATGTCACAAACTTGCTCCAACACCTATGTAAATAATAACAAATAATATGGGAAGAGTTTATATTGGTTTTATTATATTAACATGTAGCACAAGAATATGCAAATTTATAAAAATTAGTATTCCTTAAAACTAATGAAGGTGTTAAAACTTCCAAGGATAAAATAAAATTCAAATTACATGATTGCATATGGGTTGACCTCTATTTTAATCGTTGTGGGCTGGAATGCTGGACCACTGTGGGCACATGCCCACCCTTCTATAATGATACATCTTCCCCTAATCATCATTATCATTGTCATGACATATCATTGGATACCAATTTGGATGTTTTTTTCCCAAGTTCATATCGCAGCTTTAGAATGTCTTGAGAAAGTGAGAAAGTTGTACAGAGACTTCACTCGAGCAAAGAGTGCTGATACTTTACACAAAAAAGAAAAAAAATCTAAAAAACAACTTATTCCTTTTATGGTACACACATTTTGTCACTTTATATTACACTTGTCTATTCCACGAATCTCCCGGGAAATAAACTAGTTTAAGAATTAACCGGATATTATTTATGGAATCCTATGGTTCTAATGTCCCGAACGTAACACCTTTGGTCTTTAGAAAAGTTAAGACGTTAAAAACTATGTTAAATTTTTCTAAAATGCTTTTAGATACAAGTAAAAAAAATATAAAATATAAAATCTTATGCAAGATTACGGGTATGTTTGGCAAAACTAGCTGGTGGCTGGTAGCTAAAAGCTGAAAGTTTTTTAAATATATTTTGGTGTTTGACAGAGTAGCTGGAGTTTTTAATAAAATGTATAAAATGACTAAAATGGGCATAATTAAAAACTTGTAAAGAAGGTTTTTGTTTTATTTTTAAAATAGAATGGGTATTTGTGTCATTTACTAATTAAAAGCTTGTAGCTAGTATAGTTTTTTCTTAAAAACTACTACTAGTAGCTTTTCACTGTAGATCTTTTTCTTCTAACTAAAAGCTTTCAGCTCATTCAACCAAATAAGGCTTTTTATTGAGTAGGAGCCTTTTCTTAAAAGCTTAAAGCTTGAAGCTCTTAAAAGCTCTTAAAAGCTCCTTACCAAACATATCCTACAAAACCCAACCCAGTACCCCCAACACATAAGGATTCGAGTCTCCTCATAGACATGGTGATATAAAATTTAAAGTAGAATAGATAGTTAAAAAAATATCTAATCTACTTCTATTTTTCTTTTTAACTTTTAGAATTAATAATATTTTATTTTTATTTTTCAAAAGAGGGTATTTTAGTCATTGCGGTGACAAGTATCAAATGTATTACGTTAATGTATAATTTTTGAGAGGTGTAATTCTTTCTACCATTTGTAACACACTTGTGACCTCACAATTGTTGAAAAAACATCAGCTGAAAATGATGTTTAAATTTCTTTAGTGGTGCTTACAATACACACAAGCTACAACTCTCCACATTAACTTCAAGACAAGTTTCTTGAAACTTCAAAAACACATGCAACTCTATTCTCTACTATAAATACCAATCTACTAAATTTCTATTTTCACATCAACCCAACTCAAAATCCCACAACATTTTTAATCCACATTTTACAAAAATCCAATAATGGCCATCATATTTGTTGTTTTCGTTTCGTTTGGATGTGTTTTTGTTTTTGGACTCGCGATGATTGCTTTGTGGTACTTGGTCAAGAAATGGAAATGCAGCAACGCGACTGAAAAAAATAAAATGGTACATGTTGATGACCATTTGAAGGTGCATGAGAACATCGTGCAGGCTCCAAATGGCGCAAAAACTGTGGCCATCACCATTGATGATGATTTGCATGTTCATGATGAAGAGGAGTACGTTAAGAATGAGAAGCTTGGGAAAGCTTCAACTTCTCAAGCTTGAGATAAAGTTTAATAATGTAATTATTGTATTTATATTTCTAATGCTTGATTTATCACAACAATAATCAAATAAATAAGATACTAGCTTGGCACCGTCATAATGTATTATTTATCATTCAATATACATGTACTAGTAACATATATAATTGCATATTTTACCGAATATTTTTAAAGTCTCATACCTGTTATAACAATATTTTGCCACTACTAAAAACTAGGCATTGTGACCGTCAAGTTCGATCACATATCGGTTACTAAGGGCCATATTGCCAGCAGTTTTAGCTACTAGGAGAGAGGCTATTGTACAAAGTCTCCTTAAAATACAAAGTGTAAGAAGCCATCCTGACCATCCATCTGTGTTTTAATCAAGATCATCGTACATTAATTACAATCGCGTGTTTTTAATGGCAGTTAACAAGAGGAGGGCAAATTAGACAAATTGCCACTATAATAATTTGAATTTTTTTAATAATAGCGCCCAAATCATCTTATTTATGGGCGGTTACATAATCAAACACTATAATCGTGGAATTCACAAACATAAAACACAAAAAAAAAAATCAATCTCTCTGTAACCGAAAAAAAACAGAGCATTCCATCAACGACGAAATAACAGAGGATTATGGCTCCAAAACGCAAATCAAGTAAGTAGATATTCATATTGTTATTTTCATTTTGATCATATGACAGATAAATTAAACAATTGTGCCTGTTAATTCTAAAACCCTGCCAATGAAGCCACAACGGAGTGGTGGAGATGTGAGGGTTTTCCCCCAAGGTCTCGGGTTCGAGTCTTGGGGTTTCCCGCACTGGGATTTTCTAAATGCCCTCTGGGTCTGGAGTGGGCCAGTTGAGCCCTTGTCTATGGCCACTGGGGGGCGCTCAGTGGGTGTTTGGCCGGTCAAAAATAAAAAAAAATTCTAAAACCCTCATCTCATTTAAATGTAATTATAAATGCGTTTTATTTAATAACTAAAGGCGTTTTATTGATTTTAATGATGAATGAGATGATTTGGTGTTTTGTTGTGTTTAAAAATTGGAAGAATGTGATTATAAATGCTTCTTATGTAATTAGTAAAGGCGTTTATTGATTTTAATGATTAATGAGATGATTTGGTGATTTGTTGTGTTTAAAAATTGGAAGATTGTGATGAATGCGTTTTGAAAAATTAGTAGATGCGTTTTACTGATGTTAATCATTAGTAAAGGTTATCATATACTGATCTCATACAATCATGTTTCAAAACGCATCTTGTTCATACCTACTAGAATGTCTCAACAGAACAAAGGCCGGATGGAGGCAAGATTAGTATAATGGGCCCATTGCAATACTTACTGTAAGTTTTCTGATTCAGTAAAACGCATTTAAATATGTCATAAAACGCATGAACAGTTTTGAATTTTTTTTTTAAATTGAGTTGTTCAAATTGCAGGTTATTTACACCCATGAGTACAACAAAAGGCACAACCCTACTATTGTGAAGACACCTGCCATTAGTTACATTACATCGACTTCATTGTAGGAAATGGAATGTCATATTTATAATAATGGGCCTTTGACTGATATCGAAGACGCCGAGTATCTACACATACAGGAGGAAATGGATGAAATGGTTTCACAGGCAAGAGATAAGTACTTTTGGTCTAGAGAATTGATAGAGAGGTGTCAGAGATGGGACGAAATTAGAAGTAAATCTTATAAAGGAAAAGATGTTGATCAACAAAGAGATGGTGCTGAACATGTGGTCGGGCTAGAAGAGAATCAAGGTTTGGGAGATGTTGATGTGCAATTTGGTGGTGAAGGTGATAGGATTGTTGTAGAAGATCATGCTTCAGAGATGGTTGATGCAAATATTCTTCAAAAACCATTGATAGGATACAAGCGATACGACCATGATCCAAAGAAGGTGGGTGTTGATACAAGTAGACAAAATGAAAACTTGACCAAAAAACATGTACGTACTACATTTCGATAAAACGCATTTGTTATACTCAAAACGCATTTGTTTATCCATAAAACGCATTTCTTAATACTTAAAACGCATGTATTATTTTTTGACAGGGTGTAAATGTTGAAGATGCTACATCAAACATGCTTGATGAGAATGTTGCAGGGGACATGTTATTGATAAAATTGTTGGAGACAATACATCAAATAGGGTTGACGAGAATGTTGCAGGGGATAAATCAAGGTTGGTTGCTGAGAATGTCGCAAAGGATAATGTTGTTGCAGAAGTATTCAAGATGAAGATATAAGTGATACAGTAATTGCTATGTTACAAACAATAGAGCCAGGAGTGTACGGTGTAAAAGTTTTAAGATTGATAAGTTTGTTAATTTGCATCTTTACAAGGCAAAGACCTTACAAGGCAAAGATGATGGAAATTGCTTACACGAAGGTGCTAAAGCGAGTAGATAATATGAGCTGAAAGTTTTAAGATTGATAAGTTTGTTAATTTTGCATCTTTACATTGTTGAATGTTACCGTGTTAGACATGAATTTCTCTTTTGGTATTCAAAATGCATGTTTCATTTGATGTTTTATATGAAAGCATATTAAAACGCATTCAATAAATACTAAAACGCATTTGATATATGGAAATATATTTAACAGGTGATATAAAACCAAAACATAAAACGCATTTAATATCTCTTAAAACGCACGTACATTATTATTCATGCCACATTTTACATCATGAAAACAAACAACACAAACACTACTTAAAACAAATGATAATAAAGTAGCAGAAAAAGAACATAGACACAAAGACATTAAGAAGGCTAGAAGGTTTAAAGTGATTTGAGAAACTTGATCTTCATTTCCATTGAGCACCTTAAAAGAGCTATGGATTTAGAAAGCTCTTCAACAAGATTCATATCTCTTTGTTTTGAATCAATCATGAACATCAATGGCAATTCATGAAGACTATAATCTGGCATCGTCTTGAGAATGTTACAAACTTTATCTTTTCTAGATATGCCTTCGTGGATATTGTTCAAATCATTCATCAAAACACTATTCGAATAATGATCTTTGATGATTTGTTCCTCAATCCTCTTAATAAAAAGAGATCTTGCAGAGGATGATGATGAAGAAGACATTGTTAGTGTAAATTATGTTTGTGGTGTAAAATCAGAATGTACATATTGATGACTAGTTGGTTAGCCCGCGCGATGCCGCGGGTGTCACTGACTATCTTTTGGGGAGCACAATCTAACCCGGCTTATCTTAAACAATGATTATATTTTGGAAAAAAAAAATAATATCTACTTAATATTTTAGGAAAAAATTAACATACATCAAAGATAACCTATGACTTTTAATCAATTTTATGGTATACAAATTCGCCTAAAATCTAACATTATATTCTTTTCGTATTTTATGGCATTCAATTATATGACTTTTAATGAATTTTATGTAGTCAATAAACTAATCTACTTATAACTAAATGCTTCTTTTCTTCATCAGTTACCGCACACGATGAGGCGAAGAGATTTTAAAGTGAATTATGACCATAATCAATAATTTTATGGTATACAAATTCGCCTAAAATCTAACATTATATTCTTTTCATATTTTATGGCATTCAATTATACGACTTTTAATCAATTTTATGTAGTCAATAAACTAATCTACTTATAACTAAATGCTTCTTTTCTTCACCAGTTACAAGCACACGATGAGGCAAAGATATTTTCAAGTGAATTATGACCATAATCAATATCATTATTTAATTCAAATCACTTACATTTAATTTTCAAGAAGTCAAGTTACAAGGATACGATGAGGCAAAAGGTTTTTAAAGTGAATTATGAGCATAATCAAATACCACTTACAATTAAGTTATATTATAGAAAGATAACTTACCCTTAAAAACAAAAGGCTTTTAAAGTGAATTATGAACACAATCAAATACCACTTAAAATTAATTTATATTTTAGAAAGACAAATTATCCTTAAAAATTAGTATACATATGCATTGTATGTTGTATGATAAGCAATTCATATTTGTACCTCTTAATTTTTAAGAACCCCGGGCTAGTAAAATCTTCAAAGTCAATGAATTCATTTGGTGAATAAATGGGTGTCTAAGTTCCCATGTCAGCAGCCATGAGAATGCCATTGTTGTGTTTGATCTATGTACCGCTAACATATGGGTACCTGTTGCAAAACGAAGTATGATTTGTAACATTATACTATATAGCGAAGTATGATTTGTAACATTATACTATATTATTTACATAAATCCACACAAAATCACACAATTGAGAATCTGTTCAAGTGTAAAACAAAATCACACAAAATCACAACCACAAAAGAAGTAAAAACAATTAGAAAGTAAAGGAATTACCTTTTGGTTGCACAAGTTAAACAGATGAATCCATGATTGTTTAAAGAGGATTGAAGAGAAATAACATCATCACCATCTGGCATCATATCATCATTCCTAATATTGGACCGAGCCAAATCAAATTTATATGCAATACCAAACTCACAATGCACCTGCTACAAAGCAAAGAAAAGAACAACATGTGCATGAACAATAAAAAGATCATGAATATATGAGCATATGTGGAGAGCTATGAAGTGGTGGGGGTTTCACAAAGTTAATGTGGTCATATAAATGGGGAGTTACATGTAGGAAATGATATGAAATGTGTATTAGACACATATAAAATAAGCATGAAATGTTGTACACAAGGGGCAAAAATGGAAGAAAATGACAAAAAAATAAAGATTTGTAAAGAGCCTATTCAACTCCCATCTTAAAATTGTGTTAAAATTACTTTGTTGGACATGCTTCCTCCTTAATAAGGTAATCTAGATAATATAGGAAAAATAATATACCACATGACAAAATAGAATCACATGTGTTACTATTCCACTAGTTGTATTATTTGTGAAAACGCATCTTGTAATAAGGTAAAACGCATGTGTCAATATCAAAATAATCATTGGTTGGGACAAACACTAAATTACGTCCTGTACGAATTGAAGGTCTTTTCTTTTGTTTAACTTTTTTATTGTCATTCTGTGAACTAACTTTATATGGCTTCTCACCCTCTTTGTAACATACAAAATATTTGATACGAAGAACATTCATATGAATATATTGGGTACTCTTCCTAGCCATAAATCCAGAAGCCTTGGCATACCGCTGATAAAACTCAAAAGCATGATCCATACTAGGAAAAACCATCCCAATTTCTGGTTTGATTGAAGATGCAACTGCAGGTTTGTATGTTTGGGTTTGTTCATCAATGGGAACATCTTTTTTAAATAGCTCTGTCATAAAACCATAACATAAAACTACAAAATATAATTTTATTGACAAATTGACATGGCCATACTATAAAACGCACCTAATAGTAAACATTGCACATACACATAAAAACAAATTTATTTAAAAAACTCAAAACGCATGTTAAAAAAATCATAAAACGCATAACGCATTTGATCACTATCATTTACAAAAAAACACCAATTACCTCAAAAACGCATGTTAAAACATCATAAAACGCATTTGATTATTATCATATACAGAAAACAACAATTACCTTGCATCCTTCTGTGTTCAACCATGAAATCAAACCTCTCATCACCTTGTTCATCAGTGTTGTGAACATCTTCATGTATAATATCTACATAAAAAATAAAAACACTAATCTATCATCCTCTGTTCATCTCTAAACTGTATTATCTGTTAATAAACATGAAAACAATAAAGTTAACCTCCAAAATTCAGATTATGAACATCCACCACATCATCCTCTTCTTTGATTATGTGTTCAGGTTTGTTGTTTAGATCTGATACACATTTAAACATCACAATAAGATTACGATTAGTTGAAATAAAAAAACAGAGTAATATACCGAACATGACGTTCAACTCTTCAATTGAATTTGAATTTCGTAAAAAAAATTGATCGACAATTGAACTGTGATTAGAGTTTTTGAATAAGGAAAGATATAATGATCGAAGCGAGAAATCAGTTATATGAATTTGAATTGTGATTCCACGATAAAACAGGGATTGATCGTAATAATTAAATGGAGGGAAAAGTCAATAATACCCTTTTCGTTAATTATATTGAACTGATATGTTATAACCGACAACTTCCACTTGGTCAATTATTGTGGCTTCCTACACTTTGTAGGTTAAGGTACTTTGTACCAAATAATTTCTCTAGCTACTAGATAATCATTCTCTATATTTGCAACCGAATTTATTGCAGTAGTTAGTTTTGCGACCATTTCGAGTTTGGTTGCAACACAGTGGCTAAATTTCCACCCGTCTTCTTCAAATGTGTTTAGGGGTGTAAACGAGCTCGTTTAACTTACGAGAGATTGAGAGCTCAAGCTAGGGCTTTGTTTCTACGACTTGGCTCATGAGTAGTTTTTAAGCTCGAGTCAGTGTATTTAATTATTAACTTATGTTAGCTATAATTATTTTTTACATTAAATTATATATAACATTATATATTATTTAGTTATTTTTATCTTAATTTGGTAGACTAGGGTTCGCAATTCAGAAAGAGGTGGCGGCGCAGCTTGTTGCCCGTCTACCTTCTATTGTGATGTAACTTTCGTATTTGTTTAAAAAAAATAAAAAAAAATAAAAATTATGTAGATATTAGGCTCGTATAGGATCACGAGTCGGTTTGAATGCGATAAGTGAAGTTTGAACTCTGACTCGTTTACTAAACAAGCTTATTCTTTTTGCATATGGGCTCGAGCTTGAGCTCGTTTAAGCTCAGATTTTTTTGAGTTGATCTCAAGTAGCTTAGCTCATTTACACCTCCGATATGTATTTTCCGTCGTTGATACCCAGCGTTGTAGTAGCTACCACCATTAGGATGATTCTTCAATTCAACTTTTCAAACTACCATAAAAACTTATAATATAAGATGATCTTTTGCATTAGTGGCTAATTAATCCTTTTGATCTTGGACAAAACATAGAAGAAACACCCATATTATACATATGTCGTAACCGTTACTTCTAAGTACATGTTCTTCGGTCAGCCCCACCCTCATTAACATACTAGCCCGACTTCTCCAACCACCTTGAGTTATTTAATTGATTGCGGTTGTTGGTAGTTATAACCCACCTGTTGTTATGGAGGGTATGGGTAGCCCCCTGGTGGTACTGGTGTTGTGGGGTTATACCAGCCCACACCAGTACCATATTGGGGAGATGGGTAGTTTGGGTATCCTGGTGACTGTTGGTACACTGGGACACCTTGTTGGTTATTCGTATATGTCATTGCTGAAGGATTAGGACATCCGGTGGCATCTTGAGCCGGACAAACTTTCTCTCTGAACTGGTGTGAAAACGTAAATGTACCGATGGATGTTCCTCTCATGGATTGCACCTGTGTTATACCATAGTAAAGCTTAAAAAATTAACTAATAGGTTATAACAACATTTAGGTGCAAAATTCGGATCGAACTGAATTTGAATTTTTCGTATTGGGTTAGCATTTGAACTAAATTCTAAATTTTGTTTTCAAATCAAATTCGAGTTGAGTTTGAGATTTTTGAACCGATTTGACCCGAATATTTGAATCCAAATTCGATTTTTCAAAATTCATATTGCTTAGCATCTTGATTCGAAATTCAGTTTTCAAATAGAGTTTGGATTATGAATGTCGATCCAAATATTCGAACATCATTTTACTTTTTTTTTTTTTTCAAAAAATACCTGTATTTATAATATATACAAGTTTGGATACAAAAAACTCTTAACATATGTAAGTAAAAAAGGGTTGTGTATTATAACTTGCGTAATTCATGTGATATTTATGTTCATGCGTAATTTGCATTAGAATGCATGCATAATTACCAAACTTATGCATGCGTGATAAAAATTAAAGAAAAAAAATGACACGTGACATTAACACTCTGTTCCAGAGTTTCATTAAAGGATGGAAGAGAAAGGATGTCCCTCCTCTTCCTTTCTCTCCGGTTCCTTCCAAATTGGAAAGATTGAAAATTATCCTAAAAACCTCTTTATTATCCCTCTCATTCCCTCTCTTTCCCTCCTACAAAAAACTCTGGAACATATTTTTCCTCACTTCCTTCCCAATCCTTTCTCTTTCATCTTTTAATGAAACTCTGGAACAGAGTGTAATTGAAATATTTTATTTGAATAGAGAAGATTATTACTTTATTCCTCAAATTTTTTTGTCAAATCAACTCGAATTCGAACATAAATAGCATTTTCAAATTCTAATCAGTTTTCAAATTTGAACATTTTCAAAGGGAAAATCACGGAAATACCCATTGACTGACCCTTTTCACCGAAATATCCACCCCAAACGTCTTTGGAGAGACGGTTTCCAGATCCCGAGGCCTCTCCGTGAGGTTTCTCTCTCTCTCTCTCTCTCTTTCCCTGCATTCATACCTTAAATTCTTTCCCGGAGACGTCTCTGTGACGTCTCCACCGTGCTTGTGTAAGGTTTTCTATTATTTTTTTACACGTGGCGATCGGTTAGTGGTCCATCACTAAAGTCCCACGGAGACGTCTCGGGATCCGGGAACCGACTTTCCAAAAACGATTGAGGTGGGTATTTTGGTGAAAAGGGTCGGTCAATGGGTATTTCCGTAATTTCCCTCATTTTGAAATCCAAATAACCCGAAACCCTACCAAACCGACACTCAATATAATATAACAACCGATAAATTCAAATAACCTGGTAGTCCACAACATGTTCCGAACCACTAGGATTCGACTCAAGGAGTTCACTAACAGGGATCGACACCTCCCCAATATCTCTATCACCACACACACGTTGTTGCCGTAGAACAAACAATAAAGTGGTGGTATGTATCGCCTTCTCCTCAATCGGAAACTTTATCCGGTGGTTCCATTTAGGGTTCCGCCCATTAGACGCATGAGTCTTCTTTTCAACGACCGAATTCCCATTCAGCAACGAAACGACGACGTACACTCTCATTCTAAGGAAGAACAAGAAGTGATTAAGGCCTGTGGCCGAGATAACCGTGATATCCAATGGCCGATATGTCTCCATGGGTTTGTATATTAATTATTGTGGTTTTCTTGATCTTTTTCATACGACTCGAACCGTACGATGAAATGTAGGGTTTGAGGTATGAAAATGATCAAGAAATGTGTATTGTGGTGGTGGGAGGGGTGAGTTTGAAGAAATGTGGTGGTTAGATACGGCGGAAGTGGTGGTTGTTGGGTGGATGACCGCGGCGGAATGGTGGCACTACGGTGGCTAGGATTAAGAAGGGGATTGTTACTGGAAAAAAAGATAGGGAGATGTGATATGAAGAATGGTAATGAGAGATTAACGGGTGTTCATTGGTTGCAAATTTAAGAAAAATGTTGTAGGAAATTTAAATTTAGCATAGAATTTGCATGCATGTTTGTTTTTAAGCAATGTTTTAAAAACCGGTTTTTAAATCATACCGGATTTGGCTTAAAAATGGTTCAACCGGTTGAACCGGATTGTATCGGGTGGTTCAACCGGATTGACTTGTTAACTCTACGAATCCATAAATTACAACATGAACTCAAAATATAATCTAAAAGTGAATGATTACATATTAAAAGATAATCCAAAAATTATTCCATATAAAAAAAATCATCCAAAAATATTCAATTTTTTAACAATGTTCTATTAAATGAAAGTGTAGGCGATGTATAAGCCATTGGAGTATTGAATACATCAAGTTCAAAATTGTTTAAAAGATGAAATTCACTACCATCGTCTTTCTCAAAATTTATAGCATAACTATTTTCATCTAATACATTATTACATAAGATGTTTTAGTAGAAATAACAATCATAATATACTTATATTACCAAAGATAAGTAACATATATAACAATTAACAGTGTGTTTGAAGAGCCGGTTCGTGCTTTTCCTCACCAAACATGTTATCTATATCATTATTATGAAGTTCTCCTTCTTGCTTTTCTTGAACTACAAACAAATCAATAGTTCAAAACCCAAAAATTTACCTTGTGCCGGTACCGGTATAAAGGTTCAAACCGGTATACCGTATTTTACCGGCGGTACGAACTTGATACCGTTTCACCTTTATACCGGGGTGTTTCGTACCGGGCTACCCTCCAAAAAACGGTATTACCGGTATAACCGGCCGGTACGTACCGGTTTTTAAAACATTGTTTTTAAGTTTTATAAAACATGTTATGTAGGAATTTGTTTCTATATTTGTCACCATATATTAATTAGTTTTATTGGTTGGTCAATACCACTGCAATAGTTAGAGGCATTCGTTGGCAATGATAGAAGACCCAGGGAATCCCGGGATTGATTCTTGAGTCAGATAGGTTTTACCGATATTTTCACCGCCGTCCCTACGGACGGGTAGGTTACCGGGTTTCCCCCAAAATTTGTGGAAGAGTGTCCCGAGAGTGCTATAAAAAACAGGGAATCGAAAGTCACGAGAAGTAAATTGCGAAACTGCTAGAGAAGTTTAGGGTCTGTTTGGCTGATTAAGTGCTGAATCATTAAGAAGTCTGAATGGTTAAAAGATTCTGAATGATTAAGTGATGAATGGTTCAACAATGCACCAAGTCTGAATAATTCAATTCTTAACCATTCAGAGTCTTTTTTAGGAACAATTTAAAAGCTGAAAAAGCCAAGAGTTACAAAGAGCTCTTCAACACATAAATGAGAAGATTAGGAAGAGAAGTCAAGTGTACATTATGCATCATCGGCAGGCATTTTGATAGGAAAAAAAACCTTTTAAAGCAGTGGTGTATCTAGGAACAATTTTCAGGGAGTTCATTTCGTGGATAACTTATTTTAAACCAAGGGGATTCTTGGTTCCCAGGAACCCCCATTGGATCCGCCCCTGCTTAAAGGGTCAAAACACGATAATTTTGAAAAGTCCGAACACAAATTTTATGTAGAATTTTGGATTCTTATGATTCCTAATCTGTTTTTGAGTTACATGTCTTCCAGACGAAAAGTCTTGATGAGCCGGATCATGTGACAAGTTTGACCTAACTATCAGACCCAATTTTGTCAAGAGTCCGGCTAATGTACAAAGGCGTCTTATCCTACAAAGTGTAGGAAGTGATCTTGGCCCTCCATCTCACACCTTCTGCGTTTAATAAGGAAAACCTCGTATATTTATTACCCACGTTCGTCATTAATTACAGTTATTAAGTCGAGGGCAAAACAGGCAAATTACAAACTAAAACATTTTGAATTTTTTAATCCAGCGCCCAAAAAATACCACATTAATTGACGGTTACATAGCACGCAATTCATTCTCCATCCAAACTTGAAAACCGCTACAGCAGACGAAAAATCAAAAAAGCAAAAAACAGAGCATCGGAGAAGAAGCAACGAAATATGCCTCCAAAACGCAAATCAGGTAAGCAATTGTTGATGATTTCACTTAATTTTTGATCGTCTTTTCTTAATTGATGTTAATCATTAATTTTAAAAACCTAAAACAGGTGACGGCCGAGAAAGAAGAAGCAAGAACTATCATGATAGGCCTTCAAAACCAAGGATTACAGGTATCTATTAAAGGCGTTTTAGTCGTTTTAGAAGGTTGATTGAATTATTACAGGCGTTTTTAGTAGTTTTTATACGGTTGATTAGAATTTTTTAAAGGCGTTTTAGATCTTATGATAAAGGCGTTTTATCTGATCATTGATACATGAAATGATTTGATGATGTATGTGTTTTAAGGTAGAACAAATAAGATTACAAAAGGATTTTTATAGGTTTATGATGGCGTTTTAGGAATAATAGAGATAGATATGATGTTGTAGGGTTCTGATTGTTTGAAAATTTGGGTGAATATGATTATAAAGGCGTTTTAAGTGTTCATGTATGCGTTTTATTAATTTTACTTATTAGGATAATGTTTTGTTGATATACAAGTTAGGGTATCCCAAAAACGCATTAACTAATAATAGTAAAACGCTTATTACTGATATGGAAGTATCATACTGCTGAGAAATAGGGGATTCTCAAAACACATATATATAATAATACTATATGCGTTTTACTGATAAGTATGATGTTTTGGTTATCTATATTTTAAGATGCGTTTTAAAGTTTTAGTCAAAGGCGTTTTATGACTTATGCATTGTTGTTGTTTGTTTACTGTAAAACGCCTTCATTAAAAATAATAAAACGCCTTCAGTAAATATAATTGTGATGTAAAATTATGCAGAACAACCAAGGGATCCAGGGGCTGATGATGATTTCCAAACTCCTTTAAAGGATTTGGGAAAGTTAAAGAAAGGTGTAGATAACACAAATAAGGGTGTTCAGGAGAAAACTGCACATAAAGAGAAAGAGAAAAAGAGAAAGAAACAAAATAAGGAAGATTCCGAGAGTGAATCAGATGATGATTTCGTTAAACCAGCAAAGAAAATAAAAATAAAAGTGGGGAAAGAAAAAGCAGCAAGGACTTTTGTTGAATACCGGGATACAAAATTGAAACTAAGGTGTTCTCCCGGGGAATTTGTAAGGGAGATGAAAGAGTTCACAAATGAACAAAAGGAGGCAGTAAGGAGTATGGGATTTGGATCAGTGTTAGAAATAGATATAGATTCAATTCAAACTGGTCTAGGTTTCTGGTTGCTTTCGAATTATGACGAAACAACCAGAACAGTTAATGTTGGGAACTGGAAGATAAAGATAACAAGTTCGTTGGTGCAAGAGTGTTACGGGATCCCGGTAGGGACAATTCCTGTGTTGGAGCACGGAAGGCCAAAAAAAGGATCGGGTTCAACGATAGACGAATTCAAATCTCAATTCACCACATCTACTCCGACTGTTGGGCAAGTTTTAAATGTGGTTAAAACACTGGTAAATGGTGGGAGAATGTTTAAGCTAAATTTCTTGGTACTGTGGAACACAGTTTTTGGCGAGATAACGAAGTCAACAAAAGTTAACCAGAGATTTTTGATTAGTGTTGATAAAGAAGATGATATACCAAACATGAAGTGGTGTTCGTACCTACTAGAGTGTCTAAACAGAACAAAAGCAGGCTGGAAGCAAGATCAGTACAATGGGCCGATAGCAATGTTAACTGTAAGTTTTCTGTCCATACCTATACATTAAAACGCATTTGTTATTTAAATAAAACGCATGCATTATTTAAGCCTGTATTAAGTCTCTGTTCATACATATATTAAAACGCATATGTTATTTAGTAAAACGCATGAATTGTTTATAAATTTTTTTAATAATTTTAAACTTAAGTTGTTACTATATGCAGGTTATTTACACCCATGAATACAACAAAAGGCATAATCCAACAATTGTGAAGAATCCGGCAATTAGTTACATTACATCTTCGTCGTTGCACGATATGGAAAGTTACATATACGATAATGGGCCTTTAACAGATATTGAAGAAGATGATGATGATAATGTTGAAGGGAATGACGAGAGTGAAAAAAGAAGTTCTGAAAAAGGTGTCAGCGAAACGGTGAAGGACGCTGTGGATGTTTTGGTGGGTCTGCAGTAAACAGAAACAGCTGTCGATGAGGATGAGGTGGATTATGACAACCTAGACTGGAGGGATTTTGACATGGGGACACAAACCCAGCAAATGTTTGAGTATTGTGCAACGCCACCACAGCTGAGTGGGGTTGAGTGTAATAAAGAAGAATTCGACGCAGCTATGAAAGCTAAAAAGGTATGTCATGAAGGTTGTTTTTTGTAGTAAAGGTGTATAGTTATTTGTAAAACGCACTCGGAAAAGTGTAAAACGCCTTTGATGTTATCATGGCAGGTTTGGATGAAAAAAATGGACAGAAACATGAAGAAGTATCTAGACATCCAAGAGGAAATGGATGATATGGTTTCACAAGCAAGAGAGAAGTATTTCTGGTCTAGGGAATTGATCGATAGATGCCAGAAATGGGACGGCATTAGAGGTAAGTCGTCAAAAGAAGACGACGTTGTTAAACAAAAAGAAGCCGATGAACATGTGGTCGGCCTAGGGGAGGACCAAGGTTTTGAAGACTTGGGTGCACAATTGGGTGGTGAGGATGATAGGGTTGTTGAAGAAGCACAGGCGGCGGGGACGGTCCCAACCGTGACCAAAAAAACATTGGTGGGATACAAACGATTTGGGCATGGTAGGAAGAAGACGGCTGGAGATCAAGGTGGAGAGAAAGAAAAAGTGGCTGAACAGGTAAAACGCATATGTCATTTAACAAAACGGATGGATTGTTAAAACTGACTTTTTCTGCAACTAGAACTAAAACGCATTTGATTAGGTCTAAAACGCATGTGTTTTTTTTTATTATTTTTTTTCTTACAGATTGTAAATATTGAAGACAACACAGTAGTGGGGCCTGATGAAACAGTGGCTGAACAGGTAAAACGCATATGTCATTTAACAAAACGCATGGATTGTTAAAACTGAATTTTTCTGCAACTAGAACTAAAACACATTTGATTTGGTCTAAAACGCATGTGTTTTTTTTATTATTTTTTTATCTCACAGATTGTGAATATTGAAGACAACACAGTAGTGGGGCCTGATGAAAATGTTGTGGGGGGGGGGGGGGGGTCAACGAAGGTGGTGGAAGATAACGTTGATAAGGGTATTGTCATTGAAGAAGTATTTGACGACGATGGTATAAGTGATACAGCACTTGCTATGCTACAAACAATAGAGCCAGGCGTATATGGTATAAAGGATGCAAGCATTGGGGATGAACAACAAAATCAAGTCGAAGAACAAGTGAATTTGGCAGAAGTTATACCTAATGTGCCTTTTGTACAGGTAGAGCAGGAAAAGGATCCAGAAACACCAAAGGATCAAATGATTCATGAAAAAAAAGGGGAAAACGAAGGTTGATGATGTTGATGGTGGTAGGCCAATCAGAAAGAAGAATCCGTCTTGGGCTTTACGATCGCCTTACATCGGGAGAAAGGTTTCACTGTTTGAGCCTCTAACAAAAGATGAACAGATGATGGCAGAGTACATGATGGCGCCAACAAAGCAAAAAATGTAAGTGATATGTATTAGCTTAGATTATAGTTTGTAAACAACTAAAATTTCATTTTTATCTTTCAGGAAAGTGGTCTACAAATCGGATGCGGGTACATCAATATATAAGGCTATTCTTGAAAGTTTCTACCCCGGTATTTGGTTGCACACTAACGCAGTGGATGCATATATAGAGCTGCTCAATTATGAGGAGAAAAAAACGCATGAAGATGGAGTGTACAAGCTTTATTGCAGCACTACAATGATGGTAAGAGAAATAGTAAAACGCATGAATGAAACAGTAAAACGCATTTGGTTTTTTAATATTTTTTTCTTGTTTTTTGAAACACAGCCAGCAGATTACTACGAAGCAGGAGTTTCTGAGCATGATAGGGTGAAGGTTTTCAAAAGCAATTTGCAACATATTATGAAGACGTTCGATATCAAAAGTCTGGATGAATTTAACATCATTATAGTTCCATTGCTAATAAAGGGTCATTTTTATCTAATGTGCTTCGATATAACGGATGGTTACATTGAGTTAATTGACAACTCAAAGAATGAACCAGATTTTCAGGCAAGATATGGAGGAGTGCCCGAAGTCCTGGTATGTAAAATTACTAGTTTAAAAATAAGAAATAATATGTTATTAGGAATCACTTGACTTTGTCTTTGCTTTATTGCCTACAGAGACACACTTTTTACTTAACTTTGAGAACATTGTGTGAAAGGAGCATAGGGATCGAGCGGATTGAAGGGGGGACAATACATAGGAGAGAAATGCCATGGAGAACTGAGAATAACGTAGATGACTGCGGCATATTCGCAATACGGCACATGGAAACGTATAAGGGGAATAAAGTGTGGAAAGCCGGATTTGTTAACGAGTCGGAACTACAAAACAAGCAGCTAAATTCGTTAAGAATCAAGTATGTTGCAAAGTTGATACTTAGCGAGCACAACAGGGCAAGGGATGACGCTATCGAAGAAGCTCATAAATTTAGCAAACGACCTTACAAGGATAATATGATTCGAAATGCTTTCGACAAAATGCTGAAACAAGTAAATAGTGTTAGTTAAATGTTTTTGAAGTTTGTTATGATAGACATCAACATGTGTTTGTTTTTTTTTGTCAAATGCATGGATCTGATCATCTTTGTTTTCAGTTTAATATTTGGTTTATTTTTAACAGTTTTTGTTAAAACGCATGGCATGAAACTAAAACGCATCAAGTTTCTCAACACACTATACAATAATAAAAAGTAAATTTAGTAAAACGCCTTCATTATTATATAAAACGCATTCAGAAAATGTTATTCAATACGATCATACAACCAGTTACAGTAAAACGCCTTCATTATTACAGTAAAACGCCTACATTGTTATTCAAACATACAAAACGCATAGAAGCAAGGTTTAAAGTGATTTGAGAAATTTGATCTTCATTTCCATTGAACACCTCAAAAGTGCAATGGATTTAGTAAGCTCTTCGACAAGATTCGTGTCTCTTTGTTTTGCATCAATCATGAACATCAATGCCAATTCATGAAGACTAGAATCTGGCATCGCCTTGAGAATGTTGCAAACTTCATCTTTTCTGGACATGCGTTCATGGACATTATTCAAATCATCCATCAAAGCACTCTCACAAGAATGATCCTTTATGATTTGTTCTTCAATCCTCTTAATAAAGAGGGATCTTGTATTGGATGATGATGAAGATGACATGGTTGTTGTATGTAATCTTTTGTGGTGTGAAATGAAAGTGAACATGTTGAGGATAATATAGAAAAAAGATATATAAAATGACAAAATATATTCACATGCAATACTGTGTGCAACAGGTTATGATTAAAAGAAAAAAGACTAAAACGCATTAATAATTTGTTAAAACGCATGCCTGTAAAAAAACTCTGAAAAAGACAATCCAGGCTCACATGTTTTACTGTTTTGGGAAATTTTTTGAATATTTCATTTTTTTGTATAGTACTGGCAGGTTGTTTGGATGTTTTTAAATTATTTTTTTTTAATAAAAATAGTTTAATATGGGTAGTTATTATAAAACTCTGTTATTATAATAAATAAATAAAAGACCATTATTATACTTTGCAAGTTGATCTGATGTGATGGTCATTTACTATAAATTAAGTACTCAACTACCAAATCTAGTTATAATTGGACTCTATGTTAACTACAAGCATAAAAAACAGAGCATGAACACAGTTAATCATTCCTTTGTTTTAAAATATAAAACGCAAGTTGTAAAAATGATTTGATTGATATCTAACTAAAATTAAATGAATGTTTAATATGTTCAACTACCATATGTGGTAGTCTGATTCTCTATATAAAGAGAAGATAAGAAAAACAGAGTAACACAAAAAAAATGGCGAACAACATTGAAGATGCAATAAACAACATCCAAGTAAAGACAGTTTTCGTTGTTGATTCTTCAACTGAGGTAAGGAGTGATATCAAAGCATCTTCTTCGGTTATGTGTGTTCAGAAGGAGGTGCTCAGGCAGTCTAAAAAAACTTAGATGCCCATGAAATGCTACTAGGTGAACCACCATCCAACTTCCGGGATCAAGCTTTAGAAATCATCAAGCAACAAGAATCTTTTGATGACTTGATCTATCACAGCCTGAAAAATACAGAAGAAACCATCTGGTCAAACATGGAAACTAAGAGGAAGGGGAGGGATGAAATCTTAAATAACAAAGACTGAATGGGGTTGGATGTTTATGAATGGGGTGGGTGGTTTGGTGCTAGTTTTTTGGCTTTTGAGTTGGTATGTTTTCATGGATGTGGTTTTCTGTTTTTTTTTTTTTTTTTTTTGGGGGGGGGGGGGGGGGGGGTTTGGATGTTTAAAAATGGGCATGGATGGTGATGTATGCCATATGTAAGGGAGTACAAAGTATTTGGCTGTCTGTACTGAATGATTATATATATATATATAAGTGTTTGTTAGTAAAACGCATCTAATAATCAATAAAACGCATTCAATTGATCTGATATAAAAATATGTATAATATGTATAAAAATGCACTAAAACGCATTCACCAAAACACAAAACGCATTTACTAACCAGTATAAAATTCAAAATGTTTACAGCATACTAAAACGCATTCACAAAACCTAAAACGCATGCACTAAAAAAATAAAATTCATTGCTCATCCACTTGATCTTCAACTCCTTGATCATCAACTACTTGATCTTCTGCATTTTCATCTTCATCATTCTCATCTTGTAACATTGTGGTTTTGATCTTGTGTTTCCGTCGATCATGTCCAACCTCCCCGCAAATGTTGCATGTCCTTTTCCTCTTACCCATACGACTTATCGCTTTCTCTTTGCTGGACTTAATTCGCTTGTGTGAACCACGGCCTTTATTTTTGATACCATTTGGCAAACGGACAATGGTCTCCGCCGGCTTGTCATACCCGAGTAAACTAGAGTACCGATCGTACTTGTTTTGAGTTGGTCTACTAAACCGACGTTCGTCCACCTTGTTGATCATTTCTTTCATTTTCTCATTGACAATCTTTAATTCTTCCAAGTCTGTTATTAAACTATTTGCAAGGTATTCACCAGCAAAAGCAACTTCCCTGGCAATCTTTCTAGCTTCTTTGCTTTTGTCATCACCAAACTCGTGTAACTCAAATGAATGATTTATCTCATTCGGGACAACATCTTTTGTCCACCTCTTCAAAATGTATTTCTTCGGGAATCTTTGAATTCTAAATGACCGAAGAACGAGAAATATATGCCTGCATAGTAAACCATATTGTTCAAACCTTTTACACGTGCATAATGTAGTGACATCATCCCCATCCTTCTTGAAAAGCACCTGTAAAAAGAAAAGTATACTAAGGTATTAAAACGCATCTAATAAACAATAAAACGCCTTCATTAAATCTGATATAAAATATGTATAATATATATAGAAATTCACTAAAACGCATTCAAAAATCACAAAACGCATTCATTAAAACAGTATAAAATCTCCTAGTGTTTACATAATACTAAAACGCATTCATTATAATAAAACGCATTGTTGTAGTTTGTTTTCTATTATGAATGCGTTTTGTGATTTAGTATATGCGTTTTAATCTGATAATAAGACTGTCATATTATGCAGTAAAACGCCTTCATTAATATAATAAAACGCCTTCAGTAAAATCTTATGAACTGCTGGTTTTAATAAAATAAACAAAACGCATGTTGATGGATAAAACGCACTTACTTCTAAAAAACCTTGCCCATGTGCTTTCGGGTCATCTACAAAGAGTTTCAAAAATTCACCACACCTTTGTGTGTGAACAAGTACAGAACTATCAAATGCAGCATAAATCTCCTCTTGTATATCAAGAAAAATAGACCTCGTGAAAATTTGAGATGCTTCCTTCTCGATGGGAAAACTAGTCCAAAAATCTGGAATAGTATGCCTTGAATCATGGTCGTTTTTCCTATGATTAAACCTTTGAGCTTCCATTGAAGTCTCAAAATGGTTCAAAAACTCGACAAGCGTCAGTTGGGAATTCGCCGCTTGACAAAAAAAAGATTCTCACTCTCTGATCTAGATGTTGTCCGCATTAGACCAGACATCGGTTCATCACGGTAATAAGCGGGGATCCACATTGTTCTCAAATTAAACATATCTGTCAACCATGTATTATCCGTAAGCTTGAAATCAGTCATCACAAGATCCCATTCAAAATCAAATTTCTCGGGACCAATTGAGTCGGTCCAAACGATGTTACAAATTCGCCGCTTGAACTCATCATCACTGCATAATGCGCCACCAACCTAGAAATAAAAACACATCATGAAGAATATAAGACTTTGTACAGAAAAATTTTTAAAAAGTAAATAAACAGCAACACATTAAGTAAACAAATCTTAACGAAGGCTGTAAAACGCATGCATGTATGTAGTAAAACGCATGGATAATTTTAAGAATAATTGCCTTAACACATGACAGTAAAACGCACATATAAGTTATAAAACGCATTAACATATATGATGAGTTAACAAATCTTAACCCATACTGTAAAACGCATGCATGTATGTAGTAAAACGCATTAAGCATTTTTAGAATACTTACCTTATCAGACACCTTTTTCATAATGTGCCACATGCACAACCTATGCCTGCTGGTATCAAATACCTTCTGAATTGCATTCTTCATTGCTGGATCTTGATCAGTGACTACAACTTTTGGTTTCTTACCAAAGGATTTTACAAAAGCTCCCAATAACCAAGTGTAAGATTCTGTTGTCTCCGAAGACAACAAACCAGCCCCGAGAGTTACATTTCTACAATGATTGTCAATTCCTGTAAAAGGAACAAAAACCATTTTGTACCTATAAAAAGAAACATGTGACAGTTTAGCGTGCTAAAGATGATGATGAATTTGTTAAAAAAGATTAAAAAGTGGACATACTTGTTTGTGTTAAAAGTTGCATCGAAAGATATGACGTCGCCAAACTCCATGTAGTTCCTTTTACACAAAACATCAGCCCAAAACAGACCAGTGAGGGCATTCTTTTCATCAACCGAGTACTCAAATGAATAATCAGGAAGATACTTTTTCTTATCCTTCAACCTCGAAACTATCATGTCGGCGTCGTGCACACCAATAAAGGAGTTCAACCCACCCTTAAAGTTCTTACAATCAACTGCAGTTGCGCCAACGTTCTCAAAACCGCCATATTTTGTCCTCATCACATTAAAAGCTTTAACAGGTCCCATGTTTAATGAGGACAACTCACATATCATTTCCTCCTGAATGTGGGTAAGCTTTCTATTGCCTGCTAACAAATGAATATCCTCGGACGAAACCAACGGATGATTATGTCCTTCTACAAATTCACATACCTTATACTCTTTTCCATCTTCTGATCCAAATCTAATAAAAGCCTTACATCCTGTACGAATTGAAGGTCTTTTCCTTGGTTTAACTTTTTTATTGTCGTTCCCCGAACTTAATTTCTGTGGCTTCCCACCCTCTTTGTAACAAACAAGATACTTGATACGAAGAACATTCATATAAACATATGAGGTAGTCTTCCTAGCTGTAAATCCAGAAGCCTTGGCATACTGCCGGTAAAACTCAATAGCATGATCAATACTTGGGAAAACCATACCAAGTTCTGGTTTCAATGAAGGTGCAACAACAGGTATGTATATTTGACTTTGATCATCAATTGGGACATCTTTGTTAGATAGATCTGGCATAAAAAACATGATAAAAAACACCATTAACAAATTTTTTATTAATGTAACCATAAAACAACAAAAAATATTTCAAAACGCATGCTATCACTTAATAGAACGCATTTGTATGTTATGTATAACATAATATCACCAGATACATCAAAACGCATGCAGAAACATATTAAAACGCATTTGTATCTTATCCTAACATAAATGATGAGTTACAAAAATAAGTTACAGTAAAACGCATGCTAGCACTCAATAGAACGCATTTGAATGTTGTGTGTAACATAATATCACAAGATACAGCAAAACGCATGTTGAAATATATTAAAACGCATTAGAATGTTAATCTAACATAATATCACCAGACACATAAAAACGCATGCACTGATTATACTAAAACGCATTCAGAAAATGTTATCAATACGATCATACAACCAGTTACAGTAAAACACATTTTACTAATCCTAAAACGCAAATGATTATCTTCAAAATCACAAAAATATAAAAAAATACCTTGAATCCTTCTGTGTTCAGCCATGAAGTCAAATTTCTCACCAATATGTTCATCAGTGTTGATTACATCTTCATGTATAATATCTATAAAAAATTTTTTAATGAAGTACTCAACCTCTGTTTCATCACAGATCTAAAAAACTACAAAAACAGTAGAAACTAACCTTCAAAATTGAGATTATGAGGATCAACAACTTCATGATCTTCATCGAATAAGAATTCAGGTTCATTGTTTAGATCTAAAAACACAAATTAAGAGTAAGTTCACGATTAGTTGAAAACAATAAAACAGAGTACATACCGAACATGGTGAAGAACTCGGCAAATTGATTATGATTTTGGGGAAAAAGTTGAACCAGTGATCGACTACGCTTTGTAGATTTTTGAATATGGTAAGAATTGATAATCGTATATTATGGAATCAGTTATGAAATTTGAAAATACTGATGAACGATAAAACAGGGATTGATAATAAAAGCGATTAATTGATTTGTCAAATTGACTATACTACCCTTCTAATCTGTTATAGAGTTATAACAGACAAGTTACACGTGGCATCATTCTGTGGCTTCCTACACTTTGTAGGATAAGGGACTTTGTACCCTACACTTTCTCATTTTGTCAATCTATACTTTGAATCTTGATTGAATTTTGAAAATTTGACAACACTACTACCAAATTTGAAACATCCCTAAAAAAGGTCTTGAATTATTCAATTTTTAATCAAGTTTCTTTGAGAATTACTCTGTTTTAGGTTAGGATGTCACTAGTCTAGTCCATCGGACATAAATACGACTCGGTTAGCAATAAATTTAGCATGGCCGGTATGTATGTTAAGCGAAAGCTAAACGTCCTAATAACTCGCACAAAAAAAGGTCGCATATAGTGTTATTAACCTAGCTTCCATGGGAATTATAACTCCCATGTTACAAAGCTTTATTCCTCTATGCATCCATATCATACTAAACCCGCCTATGCATCCATTCAGATGATGCAACGAAGACTTTCACCTTTAAGCATGTAGTCGAACGCTTTGTGATCTCCGAGAAACCAATAGTGTGCGTAATAAACTTCTCTACTTCCAACTCCTGCACCACAAACATGCATTATTGCACTATATGCAGTAACATTATGCACAAAAAAATTCCCCGTGACGGTTTGAGCTTAGGCAAGGAGGACACCGGTGCGTGGGTAGGGATTCGAACTTGAGACCAATAGGTTAGAGTTGTATAAGGATTTCCATTGATCTAAACCTTTCAAAAAAAATATATATTAAATTCTATATTTAGGATATATATTTGTGTTTTATACATTAAAATCTGTGAGCGTTGGTTTTTATCTAAAACAGGATATTATGATCATACAAGTCACAAATCTAGGTGCGGAATCCCTAGATCTGAACAAATTGATAAGATGCTAATCACGACACAATCAAGATCATTTTCAACTTCATTTTCATAGATTAACTTTCAATTAATAAGCAATTACAACGTTTATGTTAATCTAGAATCACAAAGACACTTTCACAAAAACACTACTGAACCTGCACAGAACCTGGACAAAAAATGATAACTCTCTTACATAATCAAAAACTCAAAACCTATATATAGTGTCTGCACATTCGCCCATTTCTATAGGTCGAATGTGAGCAAAATCCACATTCGCCCACTTGCAGTGGTCGAATGTGGTCTTCTATTCTGTCCATTCTTCATTCGTCCACATCAGGTTCTACCTTCGCCCAGTTATCTACACCTTCGCCCTTTCTGATCTACATTCGCCCCATCCATAAGTACCTTCGGCTACTCATTAACATATGTTAATAATATCATATCCAATCCTTAGTCGCAAATGCATCAACAAAATCTTGTTAGTGGAGTTGGAAAAACTATGTTAATTTAATGTAGAGGTCTCAAATTCAATCCTTGGCTCTAGCACTATACTCAAATTTTTTTATACTTCATTCCTCTTTACAAAATTTAGGCCCAAATACTTTTTCGCTCAAGGCCCAAATTTTTTTTGACGTTTTCGGAGACGGCCCTGTATACCATGCAAAGTGATGACAATTTAGATATATACTTATACTAGTTTTTATTCCGGGAGCGTCCCGGGTTGAAATATCTAATATGACATAATAAAATATTTAATATGACAACATAATTAATTACTTGTCAATATATGATTAATGAATATTATTATTATTATTATTATTATTTATTTTAAATAAATCTCTGCCATAAGTTATCATATTCTAATATAAAAAAACGAATCTCTGCGTCGGGGTATAAATCTAGTGCCATTACAAACTATTATATAATGTCAAATAAATTCGGAAGTTTGTAATCGATCATTCTTAAAAAAATTAACATGAAATAAGGAAAAAAAGTTATTTATTGAAATATCGAACGCATTAGTCTAAGGGTTATGTGATGCATGAAAAAAATCATGGGTATATGATCGGGTATATAGTTCGGGTATTTGGGTATGTGGTTTCGGGTAATTGGGTCGGATATCACCTAATCCCAGGCCCGACCCAAACCCACAATTTTTTTAAACTAATCTCAAACCTGACACAATACCAGTCGGGTTACAAAAAATAGTCGTTTTTTTCTCCGTTTTTTATGTAGCACTATGGTACTCGTTGGAAAGATAATAAAATGCTCGTTAATTTGGTGTAATTTTTTTTTTTTAAAAACTCTCGTATATAAAAGATATTAACGTTTAAAAGTTATGAGAGGAAACATGAGAGAGAAAATAATAAAGATTATAGATTAGGTTAAACCATATTTAAACAATATTTATTCCTTTTTTTTAATTGGTCTAAAGTTGCCATATCACATCCTATGTGGCATCTCTCAAAGGAGAGATTGCATAAGAATATGACATGTATGATTAATCCCTTTGCAATATATATATATATATATATATATATATAGATGTTCAGAAATAAAATAAAAGCGGGGATACCTCAGTTGGGAGAGTGTCAGATCTGAAGGTCACGTGTTCGATCCACGTTCACCGCATGACCTTTTTAATTTTATTTTTGATTTTTTTATTTTTTGTTTCACTCCTTAACTTGTGAGTTATTTTTTTTGGTCTCTAATCCGGTAGAAACTCTTAACAATCTGCCCTTAACTATATTTATAATTTGTAAAAACATATCAGTTTTCTTTTGAGTAAATTGCCAAAATGGCCCCTCAGGTTTGGCCCAGATTGCTTGTTTGGGCAGTTATCTTTTTTTTCTGCCAAAAGCACCCCTCAAAGTTCGAAAATTGCCAAAATGGCCCATATTTAACTGAGTTTCTAACTGAGGATGGAAAGTCAGTTAAATATCAGGGGCATTTTTGTCATTTCATTTGTACTTCATCTTCTCCATATAAAAACCCCCAAACCTGCAGATGATTCCACATAACTATATACCATGGATCTTCAATTAACTCTATATAATTCCACTCCTCCATCCTTCTGTTCTATCTTCCTCTCCATTTCTTTTATTTATTTCAACAACAAAGCACTATCCTCACGTACTTCTCCCTTCCTCATCAAAGCCTTAAAAACCTTGGGTGGTCTTCTAAAAAACCATCCGACCTCACAATTATAAAAACCCAACCAACCCACCCATACCCATAATATCTAAACACACACACACTTGGTCACTACATAGAGAAAGAAAGAGAGAGAGAGAGGAACCGGAGAAAGGGGTTCCGGCCACCGCCCTCGGTGGCGGAGCTCCGACTTGAGACACCGGACACACAACCCCACACCCTCTTCCACCTACTGATACCTATACATACACATATACCGAATTATAACCAGAAGAGAGAGAGAGAGAGAACTGAGAGAGAAAGTGGATGAGAGAGAGAGAGAGGAGAGCTGGGCGGAGGCCCTTGGCCGCGTACGGCGGAGCTCCGGCCACCATCTCCGGTGGCTTCGTTCCTTCAGCTATTTTATTTGATTCAAGTATTCAACCTGTAGACATGTAGGAGATAACCCAAATCTACCCATTTCATAGTAAATGGGTTAAAATTGCCCCAATTAGTATTAAGGGAATCTTTTTTATCTTTCTGTTGTTTTAGATTGAGACATGCAACTTCTTTTGTTACAGGAACTTGATTTACAGGTTGAATACTTGAATCGAGAATAGAGAGAGGGATAGAACGACCGGAGAGAGAGACATAGACCTGAGACAAAGCTTCAGGAGGAACAACGACAGAGGCAAAAGAAGACAGCGGCGGCGGCGGATCAAGGAAAGGGGGTCCGATCTTTTGGTGAGTCCCCGTAATCTTTTTATGCTTCCATTTCTATTACTGATTGCTGTTAATTGAAGTATTATTGTGGTGGTTTGTTCTTGGACTTCGGTGATGGATGATAGTGGCGGTGGTGTCTGGGCGGTGGTGATGATGGTGGTGATGTCACAGGAAGTTAGTAGCAGAGGAAGAGAAGAAGATGGATGAGGTTGTTAATGTTGAAGAAGGTCATTAATGGTGGATATTGTCTCTGTTTAACAAAGGGGCAGGTGAAGAAGGGTGGTGGTAGTGGTTTAGAGAGAGAAAAGGGTGGGATTAGGTCTGCCAAAGGAAGGAGAAGGGGTTATTAACTTAAAAAAAATAATAGAGTGAAAGGACAAAATTACCCCTCAGACTTAACTGACTTTCCATCCTCAGTTAGAAACTCTGTCAAATATGGGCCAAAATGGCAATTTTCGAACTTTGAGGGGTGCTTTTGGCAGAAAAAAAAGATAACTGCCCAAACAAGCAATCTGGGCCAAACCTGAGGGGCCATTTTGGCAATTTACTCGTTTTCTTTTACATGACTTAATAATTAGAATGACGATTAATCAAACAACTTTAATACACTAGCTAGGGTCTTTGATAGGATTTGAACCCTTAGATACCACTCGGCTAAATGTATGTTGGACATATCAATAACATAGTTACAATGCCAAAGTTATAAGTGTTTGAAATTCGGTAACTTTTTTTTTTTGAACGACAAATTGGAATCACTTACGGATCAAGTCAACAATTCAGGAAGAAACTCATAATTATGAGAAAAACCCCCTTAACTATATTTATAATTTGTAAAAATATATCAGTTTTCTTTTACATGACTTAATAATTAGAATGACGATTAATCAAACAACTTTAATACACTCTAGGGTCTTTGATAGGATTTGAACCTTTAGATACCACTCGGCTAAATGTATGTTGGACATATCAATAACATGGTTACAATGCCAAAGTTGTAAGTGTTTGAAATTCGGTAACTTTTTTTTTTGAACGGCAAATTGGAATCACTTACGGATCAAGTCAACAATTCAGGAAGAAACTCATAATTATGAGAAAAACCCCCTTAACTATATTTATAATTTGTAAAAACATATCAGTTTTCTTTTACATGACTTAATAATTAGAATGACGATTAATCAAACAACTTTAATACACTAGCTAGGGTCTTTGATAGGATTTGAACCCTTAGATACCACTCGGCTAAATGTATGTTGGACATATCAATAACATGGTTACAATGCCAAAGTTATAAGTGTTTGAAATTCGGTAACTTTTTTTTTTTGAACGGCAAATTGGAATCACTTACGGATCAAGTCAACAATTCAGGAAGAAACTCATAATTATGAGAAAAACCCCATTAACTATATTTATAATTTGTAAAAACATATCCGTTTTCTTTTACATGACTTAATAATTAGAATGACGATTAATCAAACAACTTTAATACACTAGCTAGGGTCTTTGATAGGATTTGAACCGTTAGATACCACTCGGCTAAATGTATGCCGGACATATCAATAACATGGTTACAATGCCTGAGTTATAAGTGTTTGAAATTCGGTAACCTTTTTTTTTGAACGGCAAATTGGAATCACTTACAGATCAAGTCAACAATTCAGGAAGAAACTCATAATTATGAGAAAAACCCCCTTAACTATATTTATAATTTGTAAAAACATAACAGTTTTCTTTTACATGACTTAATAATTAGAATGACGATTAATCAAACAACTTTAATACACTAGCTAGGGTCTTTGATAGGATTTGAACCGTTAGATACCACTTGGCTAAATGTATGTTGGACATATCAATAACATGGTTACAATGCCAAAGTTACAAGTGTTTGAAATTCGGTAACTATTTTTTTTTTAACGGCAAATTGGAATCACTTACGGATCAAGTCAACAACTCAGGAAGAAACTCATAATTATGAGAAAAACCCCCTTAACTATATTTATAATTTGTAAAAACATATCAGTGTTCTTTTACATGACTTAATAATTAAAATGACGATTAATCAAACAACTTTAATACACTAGCTAGGGTCTTTGATAGGATTTGAACCGTTAGATACCACTCGGCTAAATGTATGTTGGACATATCAATAACATGGTTACAATGCCAAAGTTATAAGTGTTTGAAATTCGGTAACTTTTTTTTTAATGGCAAATTGGAATCACTTACGGATCAAGTCAACAATTTAGGAATAAACTCATAATTATGAGAAAAAACCCCTTGTTGGATTCGAACCCAGAACCTTATAGTCCATAAGTCTTATCCTATCACCAAGATGCCGCTGGGCTAAAATGCCTTTGGCTGAAATTCGGTAACTTATCAATAATAACTAGAAAAATCCGAAAAAATTAATTGTCATTTGAATCAACTATATTTGGTTTGGTTTCTCGCATATTATAAAAACTTGTCAACGCTTATAAGTTATGGGTCAAGTTATCTTTATACAGTGTAACAAAAATGAGAATGGTGAGAATGATACAAAAATCACAATGAATCACGAAAAAAAAAAGTCAATGATATAACGTAAATTCTAAAACTACAGGCTAAAGATAAAAAAAAAAACAAAAATCTAAAAGCTAAGATCGTAGGGTTCGATGAAACGCTTCCAAAGCCGTTTGAATGAGTTTAATCAGAGTCCGTTATATACTCTTCCTAGTTTCTACGACTTCTCCTAGTATTTTTCTTTTAGTGTGTGTTTAATCTAACCCATAATCTAACCCTATAGGTTGTATATATTTCTTCTAGAATATGCTAACATTTTCTTCTAGAATATGCTAACAATCAAGCAAACGAAGCTTTTTTTATTTTCTTAATGTTTTTTTTTTTTTTTTTTTTGAATAAAGTTTTAGTAGACTCTATCACTCACGTCATAAATAAGATTTGAACACCTATTAGATACCACAACAACCATTGAAAATGTGTTGTTCAAATTAATAATACGGTTATGAAGTGAAAGATACAAGTTCACTTAGATAACTAGTCAACACTAACTAATAAAATCGAAAACATCTCATTTTAATTAAACATGCTTGGTTTGGTTTCTCACGTATTACATACACTTGTTTATTGTTAGATTTTTTTTATAATACGCTAACATTTTGTTTCTGGTTTAGTTTGGACCGAAATTAGCATTAGTTCCTAACCTTAAGACCAACCGTAGTGGTCTAAGATATTAGCGTCCCTCCCTCTTTTTTCATTGGCTCAACCCACTCTCAAGAAATCAACGCCCAACTTCAGCGCGAAAAATTTCACGCCACAAACCAAAAACTATATTTAGCGCCCAAGGGGCGGTGTAGGGTCGCAAATGGGGCATTTAACGCCCCTTTCATTTGTCCACTATGGGTGGTCTAATAGTATATAACATATCGTGTAAGTACCGATCCATGTTTGGTCCAATCTCTAACCATGTTAGTTCAACATCACTTCAACCGTTAACCACTTTGATCGGATGATCAATTTACATGTGGTTTAAAATCGATAAACCAGACCATCGATGATTCTTTTCGTATTTAATAAAAGAGAAGTTCTGGTGATCTCTTTAATCTTAGGGATAAGTTTATACATACAAGTTGGTTACTAAATACCTTAATGAAAAGTTTTTACTCAGATGATCTCTACCATTTAACGAAACCTGTTACTCTGTTAAGCAACTGATGTAAGCTAGATAAGGTAACATTCACTATCATGTGAAGCACTATGTATCATTTGTTCATGTAACAATTCTTCTTTGTCTACTCTCTTGCTTTTATATTTCTTGTCACATATATGTAGGTTGTTTTATAAACTAATACAAACCTTGTTAAAATCACTTTAAAAGCTCTTATCAAATTAAAATCAAAAGGATATATTGCTCACATATTTTTAAAGCAACTACTTTACTATAATAATCTTTGGTAAGGATTAATATTAAATGCACAAATTCACCAACATGACAACTAATTTTTGGATGTGTTATAGAAGAATATAATTTTGAACCATACAACATTGAGAAAGGTAGGGGTGAAAAAAATCGAATTAACCGAACCATAACCAAATTAACTGACAAACCGAACAGAAAAAACTGAACCAAATCAAAAACTGGTGGGTCGGTTATTTGTTTTTCTAAAAACCGAGCATAGTGGGTCGGTTATGGTTATCAATGTTTCCTTACCCGTTATAACCGAACCAAACAGACATGTAGTAAAATCTTTGTCGGAGTTTGAACTTTTCACCATGAACGGTTGTTGAATTTAAAAGTTATATCATATCGTTTTGGTTAAGCGTTTGTTTAAATTTATTGATTATATCATATTGTTTTGGATGAATATTTTGTAATAATCAATATTAATATCAATAGTATAGATTACTCGTACTTTGTAATAGTATAGATTTTACTAATATGTATAAATGTGTACTAACAATTTATTACTAGTTAAAAATTTCAAACCTAAATTTCTAGACCCGAATAATACATTATTTTATCGTTTATATAGACAATTAAGTGTAATCCCTTGTAACTTTGCATTGATCACAAACATATATAGAATATTACATAGGCCTATAGTAGGTAACATAATAATACAAATAATTACACAATCATTGTTTCCAAAGATACAATCTATTATACCCCCGCAGTCGAAGCAGGAGGTTTACGTATGCTGAGACAGGATCGGAAGTCTTCGAACAGAATACGTGGTAGACCCTTGGTAAAAATGTCAGTGATCTGAAATCGTGATGAAACATGATGAACACAAATCAATCCTCTCTGAACCTGCTCTCTAACGAAATGGATATCAAGCTCTATGTGTTTGGTGCGTTGGTGCTGGACAGGATTCCCGGAGAGATACACAGCACTGACGTTGTCACAGAATACAATAGTAGCTTTGGATAGCCGGTTGTGTAGTTCAAGAAGCAAGTTATGTAGCCAGCAGATTTCAGCAACAACATTAGCAACGCCACGATATTCTGCTTCAGCACTGGAGCGAGATATCGTGGACTGGTGCTTAGAAGGCCAGGAAAGCAGAGTAGAGACGAAGTAAACACAGTATCCAGATGTAGATCTGCGAGTGTCTGGGCATCCGGCCCGGTCGGCATCAGTGTAAGCAGTCAAAGAAGCGGGCGAGGAAGATTCAAGCGTGAGGCCGAGGTCCGCTGTACCTTGTAGATAGCGGATGATGCGCTTAAGCGCCTGCCAGTGAGAAGACATAGGGGCGTGCATGTGCATGCAAACTTGTTGCACAGCATAACTAATGTCTGGTCTTGTGAAGGTGAGATACTGAAGCGCCCATGCGAGGCTACGATAGAGAGTTGGGCCTTCGAAGGGTGTATCGTCAGTAGAAGAAAGCTTCGAGTGAGTATCAACGGGTGTATCCACGGGTTTGCATGATTGCATACCCGCCCGATGAATAATATCATGAGTGTAGGCTTGCTGAGAGAGAAACATAGTATCCTTAGTTCGAGTGACAGCAATGCCTAAGAAGAAGCTGAGAGGGCCGAGATCTTTCATGGCAAACTCACTAGCAAGACTGGCCATGAGAAGTTGGCGAAGACGGTCTGATGAAGTAACAAGGACAATTTCATCGACATATAATAGGCAGTTTGTGATTTGCTGAAGCACGAAGAGTGAGTTATCACATTTTCTTTGAGTGAAGCCCATGCGAAGAACATAATATGTGAATCTTTGATACCACGCCCGAGGTGCCAGTTTCAATCCGTAGAGAGGCTTTTTCAGTTTGCACACATGATTAGGAAACTCCTTGTTACGAAACCCCATCGGTTGATACATGTAGACAGTTTCATTCAACTTGCCATGAAGAAAAGCGTTGGTCACATCAAGCTGGTGAACTGGCCAAGATTTATGAAGAGCAAGCGATAAAACTGTCCGAATAGTTGTCGGTTTAACCACGGGGCTGAAAGTTTCGCCATAATCAATTCCAACCTGTTGTAACCTGCCATCACAAACTAAACGCGCTTTGTAGCGCTCAAGAGAACCATAAGATTTAAATTTATGTTTAAATAGCCACATGCTCCGAATTACATTCATATCTGGGTGTCTAGGTACTAAGTCCCAAGTCTTGTTCTTAAGAAGGGCATTATACTCGTCAGTCATGGCTTTATGCCATACCGGTGTAGATAAGGCAAATGACAAGTTTTTGGGTATTGGTTCAATGGAAGTGGTGTTAAGGTTAAACGGTATTTTGGGTTTGTGGATACCATCCATTGCCCGGGTTCGCATGGTGCGAGTAGGATGGGTGGGCGGTGGGGAATTTGGGTCGGGTGTAGTGTGTTAGGCCGATGGGTTCAATGGATGAGGGGGTGTGGGCAGGTGGGCCGAGGAGTATGAAGGTGGGATGGTGGGCTCTGATGGGCTCGGGTGTAGGGAGTGATTAGCTGAGTTATTGGGCTGGGGAGACGGGAGCGGTTGGTTATTGGGCTGGGCCGAGGGGTGTGTTGGGGGAGTAGCTTGGTGTGGTTGGGCAGGAGTATAAGCAGACGAGTGGTTTTGTATATGGGACCAAATATGGGGTTGTAATGGAGAATTTAGGAACTCATAGGTGGGTGGGAAGGTATTTATGTGATGGAATGGGAATATAATTTCGTCAAAAATGACGTGGTGGGATATGGTTAATTGGTTGGTGTGGATGTCAAAACACTTATACCCCCGGTGTTGTGAGGGGTACCCAAGAAAGACACAGGGTGGGACCGTGGTTCAAGTTTGTGTGTAGTGGTGGACGGGATAAGAGGATAACATATGGAACCAAAAACCCGGAGGTGATCGTATGTTGGAGTAACACGGTATAATAATTCGGTGGGGGTGTGGTTTTTATGGGTTTTGGTCGGGGTGATGTTGAGAAGGTAGGTGGCCATGTCAAGGGCATGATACCAGAATGTTGGAGGGAGACCCCCATGAGAAAGAAGGGTACGGATCATATTGTTGATAGAGCGGATTTTGCGTTCCGCTTTACCGTTTTGGGAGGAGGTATGGGGGCAAGAGAACCGAAAAAGCATACCATGTTGTAACAACCGGCAAAAATAAGGTAATTCCGTACAAATTAATTAATATATGATTAACGTAATTAAATGCAATTATGTGTGATTTAATTATCAAGGCCTTAGGGGATAGCAATTTCCAAATAGTGCATAGGAATGCATACGTTTAATGGTAAAGCATGATTGGATCATGTGTAAATAAGCTATCCGGTATGGACGTTGGCAATTACCCGGTAATAATTAAATAAACGAAACGGATCCCGGACACCCAGGATATAAAATAAAGGGTATTTTCATAAGATATAATGAGTTTTGGAACTCCAAAACCATAAATGAAAACGTCTTGTACAAATCTCCCGGTAACGAATAAAATGCGCGTACCGCACCCGATACGCGTATAACTCATAATTTCACCCGGCAAAGGTCTAAATAACCAATCAACGCTTAAATTAGACTATATTTAAGGGCTATTAAAGGTATTTTTAATGTCCGGATAACGCGTGATTAAAACCCGAAAAATACCCGAACGACACCCGAACGACGGGGGATTAAACATAACAAACAATGGGTAATTATTTGAAGTTGTGGACCCCACCAAACCCATCAAGGGGCCGGCCTAGAGGCCTTTATATATCCATATCTTGTAAAAATATTAATAATAACCTATATACCTAATGATAAAGCATGCATGGATTAGGAAAAGGTGTAAGGAAACACTAAGTACAAAAGGCATGCAACTTTCTTGTTCCTCTTGTATAATTTTCGGCCCTATGGCCAAGATAATCCAAAACACAAATCCAAGTAATCATAACACTAGTGGATGCATGCCTTGTTAAGTCTTGTATATAGAGATCATAATAGCTAACAAGGATTTAACCAAGATTTGCAAGAAACCTCCTATCTATACATACATACATACGGCACTTCTTACACACACACATATCATACTTTTCAAAATCTCCCAAGTGCACACACAATCTTCCATAAGATCTCTTGAATCTTTAGCATGATTACATGTGATAATTATATATAAACATGTGTTAGAAGAGTTGGATATCAAAGCAAAACAAATCCTCTTTCTTTCTTCCTTTGGCCGTGGATTTCATACATCCCACACACACATTTCTTTCAAGTTTTTACATCTCCAAATCACTTAAAACCATCCATCATCCAAACCCCTATTGTGTGTTTCAAGAGCTTGGAGCTAAAACACTTGGAAGAACACACTAAACCCCTCTCAAATCCAAGGTGTTTGTCTTCCCTAGCCTTGTGCTAGTAGTAAGCATTCTTAATCTTGTTTTTGATTGTTATTATTCATGTATGTGTTCCTAGTAGCAAGTTGTACATGAAGGGTTTAAAAATGGTTTTGAACATAATCTTTAATAGGTTTTCATGTGTAAAATGGAAGATTAAAGATATGAAAATAAACCATGGATTTGTTGATGATGATGTATTAGTCTTGAAAATATATAAAGTTGACATGTAAGACTAAGTAGGATGATGTTTTGGTTAAGATTATGGAATGAACTTGAATATGTTAAAAGTAACTTTAAATCATCATATTATGATCATTCATGTTATAATATGTGGTAAAACATGTTAGAAGTTCATAAATAAAGAAGATGGAAAATCTAAGATAGCTTACTTAGATGGATGATATTTTGTTAAAATGGACAAATACATAAAACACACACATAATTAGTCTTCCATATGAAATACAAGACTAACATAAGTGTTTTGATACAAAAATAACTTACCAATAAAAAGTTGAATCTTCAAAGTTTACTATTTTGAGTGAAAAATGTTAACTTTGAAAGTAAGAGTAGAAAAATGCAACTTTTGGAAGTTAAGGGACTAAAGTTGTAACTTTGAAAGTTAGAGGACTAAAATGGAAATTTTAGAAACTATTAGTCCAAAAATACAAGTATGGAAAGTTTGGTGTCAAAAATGTAAGTAATAAAGTCTAAGAATGATTTTTGTAAATACTAGTAGAAATACTTGGGTATTTTGTATAAAAGTGTATTTTTGAAAGTTATAAAAATATAAAGGGTCTTAACATAAGGATTTTTATAAAATAGAGATTTTATAAAAATATTAAACAAACTTGGAAGACTTATACAAAAATGAATACTTTTATATAAATGGGAATATAAAAGTGTTGGAAACATTTTTGTAGTTAAGTTAACAAGTTGGGTTAAAAATACATAAGTATTTTAAACCATCCAAGTAACATGTGAAAATAGGGAGAAATATGGATAATATTTCTATAAAGTACATGTTGGGAAAAACTTGGAAAAAAATTAACTAATCGAGTTAAGATATCAAACTAAGACGCGTTAACGAACCGTACACGGACAAATCATGAGAAAAATGCCATTGCGGCAAGATAAGAAAAATATATATTTTAAGAAGTAAAATATATATATATATATATACATTGGGTGAAAACTAATAAACACTTTCCTAAGTGTTGGAGGAATTATTCGTGGGAGAAACACATGACACAAACAAATAAGACGTTAAAACAAACGTATATACTTAACAAGAAAAATTACACATTTATATATATGTACGCTCGTCTCGGCAAAATTCTAGTATATCTACTTAATGGGAAAGTAGATATGTGGGAAGGAAAGCCGCGACGAGAAGACAAAGGTATATATATGTGTATGCCGTACCAACGAAATCCTAGTATATTTATTTGAATGGGAAAATAAATATACGGTATGGTGAGTTGAAATGGGACGTTAAGAATATACAATCGAACGACAAGATCTTAGTATATTTGTTTAAATGGGAAAACAAATGTGCGGCAAAGTGAGTCGGGTCGAGCACTGAAATATATATTATATCGAGCGATGCGATCTTAAGTATAATTATTTAAATGGGAAAATAATTATATGTTAAGTGAAGTCGAGTCGATGATAATAAGATACAAGTTATGGAAATATTAACAAGAGTAATATATAACTTGTAACACAAAGGGTAATGTAACGCCAACAAAACCTAGGATACGCGCTTAATTAAACGGGATTTGGAACAACTTGTGGTCGGGAGTTGGGTGTACAACTTGCCAAGGCACATACACTATAGGAATAGTGACTTATACGTCTAGGACGTTTGTAGGTGCACGACCACCCACTTGCTATCTACCTTTTGAGCCAGACGCAGCTTCAGGTGAGTTTCACGGCCCCATTTTAAACTATTTTTACGTTTTCGGGGGAAAGATATGTTAGGGAAATGTTTGACGGGTTTATTACTTGAGGTGTGACCGCCACTCGGGGTTGAGTCCTCGCCTCTATAATCATTTATTCGGAGATTGAAACCGGAGGAATATTCGGATAGTACTATTGGTGCCTGACAAGGCCCACCCCTAATCGATAGCGTCGATTGTGCATTAGGTTATGCCTGGGGTGCAAATATTCTGAACTTAAGTCGTGGGAAACCGAGTAACGACTTGGAGCGGGGCATTTTCTTATATACGTCTTGGTTTGATTATAGTCTCAAGTAGATTTATAGGAATTTGCAACTCCTATATATTGTCATAACATGGTATTCCCAAGTATTCAAGTTTTAGAAACTGAAAACCTGTGAACTCACCAATATATTTATATTGACGAAACTTTTAAACATATCTTTCAGGTAACTAGATGATGAAGGATCAGGCGAGCTGGGTCGGAGAATCTCCCAATGCGGCGTTGTACATTTTGCAGGGTTTCACCTTTATTTCCCAAGGCTTGGGATATATTTGAGAAACCTTGATGTTACTTTAAAAACAATTTACTTTTGTGTAATGTTTTGGAACAAGTAATGACGCCATAATAAATGACCCATTTTCTTAAATTACTTATGTTTAGCAATAACCTTGACTTTATGCTTTTGAACCGTCGCGCCACGTGTTTCCGCCGTTGACGTGGTGTGACAGAACGTGGTATCAGAGCCAAGGTTATAGCGAACTAGAGTATTTTCTTTAAAAACTAGACTATAACCGGATTTGGTTCAAATAATAAAGTTTTCAAAAAGAAAATATATAAGGTGTTAAATAAAAGTAATTTTCAAGAAGCATTGGGCATGAGGAGATTCCGACCAAGCCAGCCATGGGTATTGTTATGCTTTAACGTGAAATTAGAAGTTAGGAAGGTTACTATAGAGTACGCCATAACTGTCTAATTTAAATAATTCATATATATTAGTACGGTTCTTTTGCCAGGAATGTCGAACGCAGGAAGTATCGCGCCAAGCTACGACAGTAGCTTACAGATCATCCCAGCACCACCACCAGAGCCAGCAGAGTTGGTAGTACTCTCCTCGGGAGATGAGGACGTAGAGATGGGCGTCGCCGCCGACGGAGCAGGCGACGATAGCTCAGATGAGACAGACCCCAGCGAGGACCCCCACTGGGCACCGGCCGTGATTGACGCGCCACTGCCCATTGTACCGACCGCACCTTTGGCCGTACACCCCGTTCGAGCCATCAGGGACTTCCCTGACGGCTGTGCCGGTCCTTCGCGACCAAACCCAGCCCAGTCGGACGCGGCAGAGTCTCCATTCCGCCGACAGGCTCACGCCGAGCACGAGCCGGCACCGATACCCCACATTCACGTACCTGCAGGCATGAGACTCCTGCCTATCGCCCGTGGGAGGAACGGGTGGATATCCGATGACTCCGACGACGAGTCTGTAGGTTCGGTAGGGCACATGTTGGTGCCCGAGATTCCGGCTGATCAGGAGGAGCCAGTGGCTCCAATGCTAGAGGACGCCCCAGCCGACCCCGTAGCCCCACCAGCACCACCCGAGCCCATACCTCAGGAGGAGCCAGCCCCAGCGGCACTTGTACTTGAGGGTAGTCCCGCCCGTAGCTCTGAGCTACATAGGGCAGGCATGGAGGCATTCGCCACTGCGAGCCCTCCCACACCCCCTGTAGTGGTGTCCACTCCAGAGTGGGCCACTGTTTCGGAGCCGTTAGTAGCCCCACTAGCCGAGCCTATGCCACCACCCCCAGTAGCCATGACTTTACCCATCCCCACCATTCCCAGCATGACACCCGCACCATACCCTCTAGGTGCAGGGGACCCTTATATGATGCCACCCCACTTTTCCATCAGGCCACCAGGTTTCACTCCATTACTGCCACACATACCAGTACCAGCCCCCTTCGGGCCATTCCCATCCACACACCCAGATATACCCGGACCATCCCAGCCACCCAGGACGACACCCTTGTCTGGACCAGCATGGTCCACTGCCATCACTCTAGAGCGGGATTTTCAGACTCTCGCTGATACGGTGCAGCGCACCGTAACACAGGTGGAGCATCAGACACGTCTGATGTGGACGAGGATGATAGATGCGCGGGATGCTTTGGCGCATTACGCGGAGGAGTTGCTGAGCCTGGACGCTCAGTGCGGTATCACAGGGGATGCGCACTTCGCGCATCGACATTTCTTGTACGAGCGTATCATGAAGATCAGTATGACGATCAGTACGCACGCGCCGCAGTACCAGTATCCACCGCCACCGCCACAGTAGGATGTATCGGGGATGCACAGAAGACCCACCAGCTTATGTACATATTAGCAGCAGTATGGTAGTACAGCACGGGTTATGACACTCGTCTGCATTTTGCCTAGCCGTACGGGTATTACGGCGTATGATATGATGTTTTATTATTTCAAAAGCAATGTATTGTATGAGAAATGTATTCTCCATTTTGTATTATGAACAAGCATTGTACTGGTATTATTGAAATTAATGAAAAATCTTATTATTATGGTGAAATATGTTGTTGTCTATAATTATTATTGCTTACTCCATATGTTGTGGTTTGTATATTTCTGTGGTGATGTTGTGTTGATTACTATTCATTTTTGTATGATGTGTTGGTATATTGTGTGATGACATGGTGTTGATTATTGTATTCATGCTTTGGTTTGTTATTTATGCTTTGTATTGTATAAATGTTTGCCAAATTAACCTTTGATAATTATTATTGAAGAGAAATGGCACCAGCCACTAGAAGCAATAGCGGAGCAGACGGACTGCCCACAACACCGGCCGAGCTCGAAACCATGATATCTGAACACATAGCTCGCGCCATCGCTGAACACGAAGCCGCACGCTCTGAACACTCCCATGACAGGACAGGGAGCGAGCGACGAGAGACCTCCCCCAGTGGTAAGAGGTTTAAGAATAAATGAAAAAGTGATGGGAGGATATTTCAAAAACTCCTATCCCATAATAACATACTACATTACTATTACAGGGACAGCCTCGGGAGAGCGCGGCTGCACTTTCAAGGCTTTCTTGGACTGCAAACCGATAAACTTCAGCGGCACTGAAGGTTCCATAGGCCTGGTCAAATGGTTCGAAAAGACCGAGGCAGTTATCCGCATCAGCGGGTGTACCCCTCGACAATCTGTCATGTATTCCACCAACCTGTTCCTAGATCAGGCACTAACTTGGTGGAATGGCCAAGTACAGTCTCTAGGAGATGATGTTGCATACTCTCTATCATGGGCGGCACTGAAAGAACTTATGACTGCCGAGTACCGCCCGGCAAGCGAAGTACAGAAGTTGGAAACCGAGTTCTGGAACCTCACCATGGTAGGAGCAGACGTTACTGGGTATACGTCTAGATTTCATGATCTCGCTCGACTGGTACCTCGTCTGGTTACACCGGAGAAGAACAAGGTGGAACGTTACTTATTCGGATTAGCACCACAGATCCGCAGCATGGTCACCTCTTCCAAGCCCACGACCATGCGCGAGGCGATTGATCTGGCACTAAGTCTCACTGAGGATGCTATCCGCATGGGTACCCTAATCCGCCAAGTTTCAGGGTTAAAAATTTCTGAGGCAAGCAGTGTTGAGGCCAAGAACCAGGGATCAAGTTCAGCTGTTGTGACTAATGATCAGGGTAACAAGCCGAGGTTTGGGAAAAGAAAGAGGGATGAAGGAAAAAGGGACCGAGCGTCGGGTAGCTCGAACAAAAAGGGAAAGGGATATGTCGCCACGGGACGTGGTAACGGTAACAAGCAGGGAGGTCAGGGGAGAAACAACGGGTTAACTTGTGGGAAGTGCCACCGCACCGGGCACAAGACTGAAGAGTGCCGTTCTGGAGCACCGAAAAATGGAGGGGCTAGACCATGCTTTGCATGCGGGTCGTTGGATCATTGGAAGAAAGATTGCCCCAAGATCAACAATCAGGCCCGCGGCCGGGCATTTGTGATTGGAGCCGGTGATGCACGGCAAGACCCCAATGTGGTCACTGGTACGTTTCCTCTAAATGGTCATTATGCCTCTGTATTATTTGATACCGGTGCTGACTTTAGCTTCGTATCCATTGAGTTTAAAAGACTACTTGGTTTAAAAACTAGCAAACTAGATACACCCTACTCTATAGAACTGGCTAATGGTAAAACTATTGAAACGAGAGAGGTAGCAAAAGATTGTAAATTAGAACTCTGTGGGCACGAGTTTGGGATTGATCTATTGCCAGTCGTATTGGGAAGTTTTGACATCGTTGTCGGCATGGACTGGTTGTCCGCACATCACGCCATTGTGGTTTGCAACGATAAAGTTATTCAAGTTCCCCTCGCAAACGGTGAAACCCTCTCAATTCAAGGGGAAAGACACGGGACGCCACTAAGGATTATTTCGAGCATGAAGGCTCGTAAGTGTCTGAGAAAAGGGCTTGTCGTGTTCTTGGCACACGTAGTGGACAAGAAGGCCGACGAGCGAAAGTTGGAAGACATTCCAGTAGCTAGAGATTTTCCGGATGTATTTCCAGAAGATTTGCCGGGGTTGCCACCACCTCGACAAGTCGAGTTCCGCATCGACCTCGTTCCCGGAGCAGCTCCTGTGGCACGATCGCCATACCGCCTAGCTCCATCAGAGATGCAGGAACTGTCCAGCCAGCTACAAGAATTATTGGACAAAGGTTTTATAAGACCGAGTTTCTCACCTTGGGGAGCTCCCGTCTTATTTGTGAAGAAGAAGGATGGCACATTTCGCATGTGCATCGACTATCGAGAGCTGAACAAGCTAACCATCAAGAATCGCTATCCTCTCCCCAGGATCGACGATTTATTTGATCAGCTCCAAGGTTCCAGCTATTACTCCAAGATCGATTTGAGGTCAGGCTATCACCAGTTGCGTATACAAGAAGAAGATGTACCAAAAACGGCCTTCAAAACCCGGTATGGACACTATGAATTTTTGGTAATGCCGTTCGGCTTGACCAACGCACCAGCGGTTTTCATGGACCTAATGAACCGCGTGTGTAAGCCATACCTGGACAAATTCGTCATAGTCTTCATTGACGATATTTTGATCTATTCACGCACGAAAGAAGACCACGAGAATCACCTTCGGTTAATTCTTGAAGTATTACGCAAGGAGAAGCTCTATGCTAAATTCTCGAAATGTGACTTTTGGATTCGGGAAGTTCACTTTTTAGGCCACGTGGTAAACGAGAAGGGCATACACGTCGATCCCGCCAAGATCGAGGCAATTAAAAATTGGGAAGCCCCTCGAACTCCTACCGAAGTACGACAATTTCTAGGCCTTGCGGGTTATTACAGAAGGTTCATCGAGAACTTTTCAAAAATAGCACAAGCTTTAACTATGCTAACCCAGAAGGATAAGAAATTTGAGTGGACGGAAAAGCAAGAGGCAGCATTCCAATTGTTAAAAGACAAGTTATGTGGCGCTCCGATACTGTCACTTCCAGACGGTACGGAAGATTTTGTAGTGTACTGTGATGCCTCGCGTCAAGGTTTGGGTTGTGTATTGATGCAGCGAGAAAAAGTAATAGCTTATGCTTCCAGACAACTGAAAATCCATGAGAAGAACTACACTACACACGATTTGGAATTAGGTGCAGTGGTGTTCGCTCTCAAGATATGGAGGCACTATTTGTACGGAACCAAGTGCACGATTTTCACTGACCACAAGAGTTTGCAACACATCTTTGATCAGAAGGATTTGAATATGCGACAACGGCGATGGGTTGAATTATTAAACGATTACGATTGTGAGATAAAGTACCATCCCGGTAAGGCGAACGTCGTAGCTGACGCCTTGAGTCGCAAGGAACGGGTTAAACCATTGCGTGTTCGAGCTTTGGGACTGACTATCCACACGAATATGACTGAACGAATTCGTGAAGCTCAAGTTAACGCCCTCAAACCCGAGAATGTCAAAGGTGAAAGGTTACGAAAGATGGTTGATTCACTGGAACCAAAAGCAGACCAAACATTGTATTTCATGAATAGAATTTGGGTTCCAGTATACGGTGGATTGCGTGAGCTAGTATTGGCCGAAGCTCACAGCTCTAGATACTCGGTTCACCCTGGTGCAGACAAGATGTTCCACGATCTGAAAGAACTTTATTGGTGGCCGAACTTCAAAAGGGATATAGCAGCCTATGTTGCGCGATGTTTGACTTGCGCAAAGGTCAAGGCTGAGCACCAGAGACCTTCCGGTTTGCTCCAGCAACCGGAAATACCGGAATGGAAATGGGAACGAATCACCATGGATTTCATTACCAAGTTACCTAAGACGACAAGCGGCCATGACATGATCTGGGTAATCGTAGATCGATTGACGAAATCTGCACACTTCCTTCCGATTCGTGAAACGGACAGGTTGGAGAAACTGACCCGTTTGTACATTAAGGAAGTGGTATCTAAACACGGTGTACCTGTTTCTATCATCTCCGATCGGGATAGTCGTTTCACTTCCAGATTTTGGGAAAGTTTAAATGAAGCCCTCGGTACTCGCCTCGACTTGAGCACCGCATATCACCCCCAAACGGATGGCCAAAGTGAACGAACCATCCAGACCTTGGAGGATATGTTAAGGGCATGCGCGATAGATTTCGGAGGTAATTGGGATACGCACTTGCCATTGGTAGAATTTTCTTATAACAACAGTTATCATACGAGCATTCAAGCCGCACCGTTTGAAGCTCTATATGGACGCAAGTGCCGATCGCCAGTATGTTGGGCGGAAGTTGGAGAAAAGCAACTCACCGGGCCCGAAATTGTTCAAGAGACCACGGATAAGGTCTTTTTGATAAAGGAACGCCTCAAAGCGGCCCGGGACCGCCAGAAAAGCTATGCTGATATGAGGCGAAAGCCTTTAGAGTTTCAAGTCGGAGACAAGGTCCTACTGAAAGTGTCACCTTGGAAAGGTGTCGCGCGCTTTGGGAAGCGCGGAAAGCTGAACCCACGATATATTGGACCATTCGAAGTCTTGTCCAGGGTAGGCACAGTGGCATACAAGCTCAAGTTGCCTCAAGAGCTTAGTGGAATACACGACACGTTTCATGTGTCAAATTTGAAAAAGTGCCTATCCGACGAAACTCTCATTATTCCTGCTGAAGAAATCCAAATTGACGACAAGTTACATTTTGTGGAAGAACCAATCGAGGTAACTGATTGGAAGGTCCAAAAACTAAGGCGCAGCAAGATCAGATTGGTCAAACTTGTCAACGCTTATAAGTTATGGGTCAAGTTATCTTTATACAGTGTAACAAAAATGAGAATGGTGAGAATGATACAAAAATCACAATGAATCACGAAAAAAAAAAGTCAATGATATAACGTAAATTCTAAAACTACAGGCTAAAGATAAAAAAAACAAAAATCTAAAAGCTAAGATCGTAGGGTTCGATGAAACGCTTCCAAAGCCGTTTGAATGAGTTTAATCAGAGTCCGTTATATACTCTTCCTAGTTTCTACGACTTCTCCTAGTATTTTTCTTTTAGTGTGTGTTTAATCTAACCCATAATCTAACCCTATAGGTTGTATATATTTCTTCTAGAATATGCTAACATTTTCTTCTAGAATATGCTAACAATCAAGCAAACGAAGCTTTTTTTATTTTCTTAATGTTTTTTTTTTTTTTTTTTGAATAAAGTTTTAGTAGACTCTATCACTCACGTCATAAATAAGATTTGAACACCTATTAGATACCACAACAACCATTGAAAATGTGTTGTTCAAATTAATAATACGGTTATGAAGTGAAAGATACAAGTTCACTTAGATAACTAGTCAACACTAACTAATAAAATCGAAAACATCTCATTTTAATTAAACATGCTTGGTTTGGTTTCTCACGTATTACATACACTTGTTTATTGTTAGATTTTTTTTATAATACGCTAACATTTTGTTTCTGGTTTAGTTTGGACCGAAATTAGCATTAGTTCCTAACCTTAAGACCAACCGTAGTGGTCTAAGATATTAGCGTCCCTCCCTCTTTTTTCATTGGCTCAACCCACTCTCAAGAAATCAACGCCCAACTTCAGCGCGAAAAATTTCACGCCACAAACCAAAAACTATATTTAGCGCCCAAGGGGCGGTGTAGGGTCGCAAATGGGGCATTTAACGCCCCTTTCATTTGTCCACTATGGGTGGTCTAATAGTATATAACATATCGTGTAAGTACCGATCCATGTTTGGTCCAATCTCTAACCATGTTAGTTCAACATCACTTCAACCGTTAACCACTTTGATCGGATGATCAATTTACATGTGGTTTAAAATCGATAAACCAGACCATCGATGATTCTTTTCGTATTTAATAAAAGAGAAGTTCTGGTGATCTCTTTAATCTTAGGGATAAGTTTATACATACAAGTTGGTTACTAAATACCTTAATGAAAAGTTTTTACTCAGATGATCTCTACCATTTAACGAAACCTGTTACTCTGTTAAGCAACTGATGTAAGCTAGATAAGGTAACATTCACTATCATGTGAAGCACTATGTATCATTTGTTCATGTAACAATTCTTCTTTGTCTACTCTCTTGCTTTTATATTTCTTGTCACATATATGTAGGTTGTTTTATAAACTAATACAAACCTTGTTAAAATCACTTTAAAAGCTCTTATCAAATTAAAATCAAAAGGATATATTGCTCACATATTTTTAAAGCAACTACTTTACTATAATAATCTTTGGTAAGGATTAATATTAAATGCACAAATTCACCAACATGACAACTAATTTTTGGATGTGTTATAGAAGAATATAATTTTGAACCATACAACATTGAGAAAGGTAGGGGTGAAAAAAATCGAATTAACCGAACCATAACCAAATTAACTGACAAACCGAACAGAAAAAACTGAACCAAATCAAAAACTGGTGGGTCGGTTATTTGTTTTTCTAAAAACCGAGCATAGTGGGTCGGTTATGGTTATCAATGTTTCCTTACCCGTTATAACCGAACCAAACAGACATGTAGTAAAATCTTTGTCGGAGTTTGAACTTTTCACCATGAACGGTTGTTGAATTTAAAAGTTATATCATATCGTTTTGGTTAAGCGTTTGTTTAAATTTATTGATTATATCATATTGTTTTGGATGAATATTTTGTAATAATCAATATTAATATCAATAGTATAGATTACTCGTACTTTGTAATAGTATAGATTTTACTAATATGTATAAATGTGTACTAACAATTTATTACTAGTTAAAAATTTCAAACCTAAATTTCTAGACCCGAATAATACATTATTTTATCGTTTATATAGACAATTAAGTGTAATCCCTTGTAACTTTGCATTGATCACAAACATATATAGAATATTACATAGGCCTATAGTAGGTAACATAATAATACAAATAATTACACAATCATTGTTTCCAAAGATACAATCTATTATACCCCCGCAGTCGAAGCAGGAGGTTTACGTATGCTGAGACAGGATCGGAAGTCTTCGAACAGAATACGTGGTAGACCCTTGGTAAAAATGTCAGTGATCTGAAATCGTGATGAAACATGATGAACACAAATCAATCCTCTCTGAACCTGCTCTCTAACGAAATGGATATCAAGCTCTATGTGTTTGGTGCGTTGGTGCTGGACAGGATTCCCGGAGAGATACACAGCACTGACGTTGTCACAGAATACAATAGTAGCTTTGGATAGCCGGTTGTGTAGTTCAAGAAGCAAGTTATGTAGCCAGCAGATTTCAGCAACAACATTAGCAACGCCACGATATTCTGCTTCAGCACTGGAGCGAGATATCGTGGACTGGTGCTTAGAAGGCCAGGAAAGCAGAGTAGAGACGAAGTAAACACAGTATCCAGATGTAGATCTGCGAGTGTCTGGGCATCCGGCCCGGTCGGCATCAGTGTAAGCAGTCAAAGAAGCGGGCGAGGAAGATTCAAGCGTGAGGCCGAGGTCCGCTGTACCTTGTAGATAGCGGATGATGCGCTTAAGCGCCTGCCAGTGAGAAGACATAGGGGCGTGCATGTGCATGCAAACTTGTTGCACAGCATAACTAATGTCTGGTCTTGTGAAGGTGAGATACTGAAGCGCCCATGCGAGGCTACGATAGAGAGTTGGGCCTTCGAAGGGTGTATCGTCAGTAGAAGAAAGCTTCGAGTGAGTATCAACGGGTGTATCCACGGGTTTGCATGATTGCATACCCGCCCGATGAATAATATCATGAGTGTAGGCTTGCTGAGAGAGAAACATAGTATCCTTAGTTCGAGTGACAGCAATGCCTAAGAAGAAGCTGAGAGGGCCGAGATCTTTCATGGCAAACTCACTAGCAAGACTGGCCATGAGAAGTTGGCGAAGACGGTCTGATGAAGTAACAAGGACAATTTCATCGACATATAATAGGCAGTTTGTGATTTGCTGAAGCACGAAGAGTGAGTTATCACATTTTCTTTGAGTGAAGCCCATGCGAAGAACATAATATGTGAATCTTTGATACCACGCCCGAGGTGCCAGTTTCAATCCGTAGAGAGGCTTTTTCAGTTTGCACACATGATTAGGAAACTCCTTGTTACGAAACCCCATCGGTTGATACATGTAGACAGTTTCATTCAACTTGCCATGAAGAAAAGCGTTGGTCACATCAAGCTGGTGAACTGGCCAAGATTTATGAAGAGCAAGCGATAAAACTGTCCGAATAGTTGTCGGTTTAACCACGGGGCTGAAAGTTTCGCCATAATCAATTCCAACCTGTTGTAACCTGCCATCACAAACTAAACGCGCTTTGTAGCGCTCAAGAGAACCATAAGATTTAAATTTATGTTTAAATAGCCACATGCTCCGAATTACATTCATATCTGGGTGTCTAGGTACTAAGTCCCAAGTCTTGTTCTTAAGAAGGGCATTATACTCGTCAGTCATGGCTTTATGCCATACCGGTGTAGATAAGGCAAATGACAAGTTTTTGGGTATTGGTTCAATGGAAGTGGTGTTAAGGTTAAACGGTATTTTGGGTTTGTGGATACCATCCATTGCCCGGGTTCGCATGGTGCGAGTAGGATGGGTGGGCGGTGGGGAATTTGGGTCGGGTGTAGTGTGTTGGGCCGATGGGTTCAATGGATGAGGGGGTGTGGGCAGGTGGGCCGAGGAGTATGAAGGTGGGATGGTGGGCTCTGATGGGCTCGGGTGTAGGGAGTGATTAGCTGAGTTATTGGGCTGGGGAGACGGGAGCGGTTGGTTATTGGGCTGGGCCGAGGGGTGTGTTGGGGGAGTAGCTTGGTGTGGTTGGGCAGGAGTATAAGCAGACGAGTGGTTTTGTATATGGGACCAAATATGGGGTTGTAATGGAGAATTTAGGAACTCATAGGTGGGTGGGAAGGTATTTATGTGATGGAATGGGAATATAATTTCGTCAAAAATGACGTGGTGGGATATGGTTAATTGGTTGGTGTGGATGTCAAAACACTTATACCCCCGGTGTTGTGAGGGGTACCCAAGAAAGACACAGGGTGGGACCGTGGTTCAAGTTTGTGTGTAGTGGTGGACGGGATAAGAGGATAACATATGGAACCAAAAACCCGGAGGTGATCGTATGTTGGAGTAACACGGTATAATAATTCGGTGGGGGTGTGGTTTTTATGGGTTTTGGTCGGGGTGATGTTGAGAAGGTAGGTGGCCATGTCAAGGGCATGATACCAGAATGTTGGAGGGAGACCCCCATGAGAAAGAAGGGTACGGATCATATTGTTGATAGAGCGGATTTTGCGTTCCGCTTTACCGTTTTGGGAGGAGGTATGGGGGCAAGAGAACCGAAAAAGCATACCATGTTGTAACAACCGGTAAAAATAAGGTAATTCCGTACAAATTAATTAATATATGATTAACGTAATTAAATGCAATTATGTGTGATTTAATTATCAAGGCCTTAGGGGATAGCAATTTCCAAATAGTGCATAGGAATGCATACGTTTAATGGTAAAGCATGATTGGATCATGTGTAAATAAGCTATCCGGTATGGACGTTGGCAATTACCCGGTAATAATTAAATAAACGAAACGGATCCCGGACACCCAGGATATAAAATAAAGGGTATTTTCATAAGATATAATGAGTTTTGGAACTCCAAAACCATAAATGAAAACGTCTTGTACAAATCTCCCGGTAACGAATAAAATGCGCGTACCGCACCCGATACGCGTATAACTCATAATTTCACCCGGCAAAGGTCTAAATAACCAATCAACGCTTAAATTAGACTATATTTAAGGGCTATTAAAGGTATTTTTAATGTCCGGATAACGCGTGATTAAAACCCGAAAAATACCCGAACGACACCCGAACGACGGGGGATTAAACATAACAAACAATGGGTAATTATTTGAAGTTGTGGACCCCACCAAACCCATCAAGGGGCCGGCCTAGAGGCCTTTATATATCCATATCTTGTAAAAATATTAATAATAACCTATATACCTAATGATAAAGCATGCATGGATTAGGAAAAGGTGTAAGGAAACACTAAGTACAAAAGGCATGCAACTTTCTTGTTCCTCTTGTATAATTTTCGGCCCTATGGCCAAGATAATCCAAAACACAAATCCAAGTAATCATAACACTAGTGGATGCATGCCTTGTTAAGTCTTGTATATAGAGATCATAATAGCTAACAAGGATTTAACCAAGATTTGCAAGAAACCTCCTATCTATACATACATACATACGGCACTTCTTACACACACACATATCATACTTTTCAAAATCTCCCAAGTGCACACACAATCTTCCATAAGATCTCTTGAATCTTTAGCATGATTACATGTGATAATTATATATAAACATGTGTTAGAAGAGTTGGATATCAAAGCAAAACAAATCCTCTTTCTTTCTTCCTTTGGCCGTGGATTTCATACATCCCACACACACATTTCTTTCAAGTTTTTACATCTCCAAATCACTTAAAACCATCCATCATCCAAACCCCTATTGTGTGTTTCAAGAGCTTGGAGCTAAAACACTTGGAAGAACACACTAAACCCCTCTCAAATCCAAGGTGTTTGTCTTCCCTAGCCTTGTGCTAGTAGTAAGCATTCTTAATCTTGTTTTTGATTGTTATTATTCATGTATGTGTTCCTAGTAGCAAGTTGTACATGAAGGGTTTAAAAATGGTTTTGAACATAATCTTTAATAGGTTTTCATGTGTAAAATGGAAGATTAAAGATATGAAAATAAACCATGGATTTGTTGATGATGATGTATTAGTCTTGAAAATATATAAAGTTGACATGTAAGACTAAGTAGGATGATGTTTTGGTTAAGATTATGGAATGAACTTGAATATGTTAAAAGTAACTTTAAATCATCATATTATGATCATTCATGTTATAATATGTGGTAAAACATGTTAGAAGTTCATAAATAAAGAAGATGGAAAATCTAAGATAGCTTACTTAGATGGATGATATTTTGTTAAAATGGACAAATACATAAAACACACACATAATTAGTCTTCCATATGAAATACAAGACTAACATAAGTGTTTTGATACAAAAATAACTTACCAATAAAAAGTTGAATCTTCAAAGTTTACTATTTTGAGTGAAAAATGTTAACTTTGAAAGTAAGAGTAGAAAAATGCAACTTTTGGAAGTTAAGGGACTAAAGTTGTAACTTTGAAAGTTAGAGGACTAAAATGGAAATTTTAGAAACTATTAGTCCAAAAATACAAGTATGGAAAGTTTGGTGTCAAAAATGTAAGTAATAAAGTCTAAGAATGATTTTTGTAAATACTAGTAGAAATACTTGGGTATTTTGTATAAAAGTGTATTTTTGAAAGTTATAAAAATATAAAGGGTCTTAACATAAGGATTTTTATAAAATAGAGATTTTATAAAAATATTAAACAAACTTGGAAGACTTATACAAAAATGAATACTTTTATATAAATGGGAATATAAAAGTGTTGGAAACATTTTTGTAGTTAAGTTAACAAGTTGGGTTAAAAATACATAAGTATTTTAAACCATCCAAGTAACATGTGAAAATAGGGAGAAATATGGATAATATTTCTATAAAGTACATGTTGGGAAAAACTTGGAAAAAAATTAACTAATCGAGTTAAGATATCAAACTAAGACGCGTTAACGAACCGTACACGGACAAATCATGAGAAAAATGCCATTGCGGCAAGATAAGAAAAATATATATTTTAAGAAGTAAAATATATATATATATATATATACATTGGGTGAAAACTAATAAACACTTTCCTAAGTGTTGGAGGAATTATTCGTGGGAGAAACACATGACACAAACAAATAAGACGTTAAAACAAACGTATATACTTAACAAGAAAAATTACACATTTATATATATGTACGCTCGTCTCGGCAAAATTCTAGTATATCTACTTAATGGGAAAGTAGATATGTGGGAAGGAAAGCCGCGACGAGAAGACAAAGGTATATATATGTGTATGCCGTACCAACGAAATCCTAGTATATTTATTTGAATGGGAAAATAAATATACGGTATGGTGAGTTGAAATGGGACGTTAAGAATATACAATCGAACGACAAGATCTTAGTATATTTGTTTAAATGGGAAAACAAATGTGCGGCAAAGTGAGTCGGGTCGAGCACTGAAATATATATTATATCGAGCGATGCGATCTTAAGTATAATTATTTAAATGGGAAAATAATTATATGTTAAGTGAAGTCGAGTCGATGATAATAAGATACAAGTTATGGAAATATTAACAAGAGTAATATATAACTTGTAACACAAAGGGTAATGTAACGCCAACAAAACCTAGGATACGCGCTTAATTAAACGGGATTTGGAACAACTTGTGGTCGGGAGTTGGGTGTACAACTTGCCAAGGCACATACACTATAGGAATAGTGACTTATACGTCTAGGACGTTTGTAGGTGCACGACCACCCACTTGCTATCTACCTTTTGAGCCAGACGCAGCTTCAGGTGAGTTTCACGGCCCCATTTTAAACTATTTTTACGTTTTCGGGGGAAAGATATGTTAGGGAAATGTTTGACGGGTTTATTACTTGAGGTGTGACCGCCACTCGGGGTTGAGTCCTCGCCTCTATAATCATTTATTCGGAGATTGAAACCGGAGGAATATTCGGATAGTACTATTGGTGCCTGACAAGGCCCACCCCTAATCGATAGCATCGATTGTGCATTAGGTTATGCCTGGGGTGCAAATATTCTGAACTTAAGTCGTGGGAAACCGAGTAACGACTTGGAGCGGGGCATTTTCTTATATACGTCTTGGTTTGATTATAGTCTCAAGTAGATTTATAGGAATTTGCAACTCCTATATATTGTCATAACATGGTATTCCCAAGTATTCAAGTTTTAGAAACTGAAAACCTGTGAACTCACCAATATATTTATATTGACGAAACTTTTAAACATATCTTTCAGGTAACTAGATGATGAAGGATCAGGCGAGCTGGGTCGGAGAATCTCCCAATGCGGCGTTGTACATTTTGCAGGGTTTCACCTTTATTTCCCAAGGCTTGGGATATATTTGAGAAACCTTGATGTTACTTTAAAAACAATTTACTTTTGTGTAATGTTTTGGAACAAGTAATGACGCCATAATAAATGACCCATTTTCTTAAATTACTTATGTTTAGCAATAACCTTGACTATATGCTTTTGAACCGTCGCGCCACGTGTTTCCGCCGTTGACGTGGTGTGACACATGTTGAGCACAAAATTGTTTAAAATTATTGTTAATGTATTCGGTTCCGTTATCACATTGAAAAGTTTTGATTGGGCGTTCAAATTGTGTTTGGATTTGGGAAGCAAATGATGAGAAAATGGTAAACACTTGTGATTTATTAGCAATGGGGTATGTCCACAAGAAATTAGTATTATCATCTAAAAACAAAATGTAATATTTGTGGCCGCCAGTGCTGAGCACTGGCGATGTCCAAAGATCACTGTGAAGGATATCAAACGGTGCAACAACATAAGAAGTAGATGCAGTAAAAGGTAAACGGATACTTTTACCCAAAACACAAGATTGACAAACAGTCTTATTTATTGAATCATAAGAAATAGAATCATTGTTTTTCAAAGTTTGTAATAAAGTAGATCCTGGGTGGCCTAGGCGTTGGTGCCAAAGGCGTTGAGAAAGAGCAGCAAAACAGTTGGGGAAGTCCTTTGTGAAGCAGGTCGGGGGAGAAGCGGGTACAGATCACCGCTGCTGTTGCACCGAAGGATAGGGATCTGGGTCTTGAGGTCCTTCACAAGAAAGCCAAAGGGGTCAAACTCAATGGAAAGTGAGTTGTCGGTGGTTAACCGACGGACAGAAATTAAATTTTTAATGAGTTTGGGTGAATATAAAACATTGTTTAATTTAAACGGTGGGTAGGGTGGTAGAAGGGTCATGTTGCCTTGACCAGTAACGGGTATAGCATTACCATCACCGACAATTATAAATTTAGTAGGGCCCTTATTAAGAGGAGATTGAGATGTACCTGACAGTTGATGATAGTGTTCGGATGCCCCGGTGTCCATGATGGAGTTCCAGTCTGGTAGGATCAAACTCATGGCATGCATAGCTTGTGCAATGTTGGGCCGCCCCTGGACTTGGACCAAGAATGCCCTTGTTGTTGGATGTGTTGGGATTATTTTTAGTGGGTTGAGGCATACTCGGGTAGGGGTAAAGGGGACAGGCCCAACCGGCCCAAGGAGAAGGAAAGGTATTGGGCCACTGTTAGTTATATGGCCAAGGGACGTTTGGTGGGTAGTATTGGGTGAAGCCGGTTCGGTTACAGGTACCAGAGGGACGTCGTTTCCCGCGTCCACGTCCACGGGTACGGGTCCGCCCACGGTCTGAGTTCAAGTCAGCGGCAGAGGGGTTGTCAGGGAGGGGATGCTGGGCGGTTTCGGGTGGAGTGGGACGGCTGGTGTGACCGGTGGCATGGAGAGCCGAACCAGCCGAGGAAGAAGCATGTTTGGCTTGTTCTTGTTTACGGGTTTCGTTCATGCAAAGCTGTGAACGAACCTCGTAAAAAGAGGGTAAAGGTTTGGTGTTGTGAATAACGGTGCTAATGCTTTCATAGGCTTCGGTAAGACCGGGTAAATTTTGTAGAACTAAGGTGTCATCGTCAACGGGTGCGTCTACATTCGAGAGTTGGTCGGCCAAAACCTTCAACTCTTGACAATAGGCGGCCATGTTGGTGAAGTTTTCAAGCCGGGTACAGTTAAACTTTTGTTTAAGGTAGAGGGTTCGGGTGGCTTTGTTGTCACGGAATAGGGTTTCAACGGCAGTCCATGCTTGGTAGGCAATAGTATCGGGTTTAAAGATGGTTTTTACGAGATCCTTCGAGATGGTGCCATATATCCATTGTAGGACTATGGCATCCAATCTCTCCCAAGAATCAAGAGGGGAGGAGGAAGAGGCTTGGGCAGGCTGTTTGTCAGTGGCTGCCGCAGCAGCGGCGGGTAGTGGTGGGCGTGGTTGCAGGTGATCGGAGACTAGGAAGGCATGGTAGTGGATCCGAAATAATTCGGACCATGTGTTATAGTCAGAAGATTCAGATTCAAGCAATATAGGGATGAAGGATTTGATGTTGGTTACCGTAACCGCCGGGTGAAGTTTACCGTCCATGGCTGGGAAGAGTGGGACGAGAGGGACAGAAGGAGGTTGCTGGCGGAAGGGGAGAGGAGTGGCAGACGGCTGCCGGAGAAGAAAGAGGAAGGGGCGGTGGTAGGGTTAGGTTAGGATCTTGCTATATGGCTGATACCATGATAGACAATTAAGTGTAATCTCTTGATTAACTTTGCATTGATCACAAACATATATAGAATATTACATGGGCCTATACTAGGTAACATAATAATACATATAATTATTAAATCATTGTTTCCAAAGATACAATCTATTAGTTTTGAGCTATTTTTAGATACACCAAATTTCATGGTTAAATGATTTATAACCACCCCCGTATAACCTTCACAATCAAAACCACCATAACTGATTGGTTATGATTATGGTTATCCATTAACCGGCATCTCCGTTATGGTTATGGTTTTAGGTCAAAACTGACTCAAATCGACCCATGCACACCTCTAGATAAATATAACCCAAACTCAATGGTCATCAAATTTACATAAAAGCCCTTACAAATGTCTTTTATTAAAACTACAGCTTTTATGTAATAAAAATGAAAGAAAAGAATAGTTGAAAGATTTGAATTTAATATAGCGTTATAGCAAGAATTAAAGAAAAACACGACATGTTATCATATCATTCTAAGTTTCGAAGTGGTAGTAAAATGTTGAGTTGTATTTCAGATAGTCAAACATCATGTTAACTATTAATGTCCAAGGGATTGGGGACGATGGAAAGATTGGATGGGTTAAAAGATTAACAGATATGAATGATGTTTCTTTTTTGGCGATTCAAGAAACACAATTAGCCAATTCGAACTCGGTTCTAATTGATCGTATTTGGGGTAGAAAGGGTTTTGAGTTTGATAGGGTTGATGCTCATGGGCGCGGGTGGCCTTATAAATGTTTGGGATGAAAAGGTTTTTATTAGAAGTTTCACGGTTGCTAGGCAGAATTTTATTTTGTCTATTGGCAACCTTGTTCCAGATAATACTCCTTTAAATATAGTAAATGTGTATGGGCCTCAAAATGTGGTTCAAAAGAGACGTTTATGGGAGGATTTGATGGGTGTTATGCAAGATCATGCGGGTTTGTGGATTTTGCTAGGTGATTTTAATGTGGTCCGCTATTCGGAAGAGAGGAAAAATTCCAAGTTTAATGTCGTTTGTGCATTGGATTTTAATTATTTTATAGATTCGATGGGGCTTAATGAATATAAGATGAGAGGTAATAAGTTCACTTTCATGGTTGGTGGTGAAAAAGGCTTCAAGTTTAGTAAGATAGATCAGGTTTTGGTGTGTAAAAACTTTTTGATTAAATGGCCACAAGCGGTGTTTAGATCTTTGAATAGAGAAAAATCCGATCACTTCCCTCTTTTACTGTCGTTAGTTGATTCGAACTTCGGTCCTAAACCCTTTCGTTGGTATAATTCGTGGATGGAAAGGGAAGGATGTGAAAATCTTATTGTTGAAGTTTTGGATGGTCTTTCAATTGATGGGCCTCCTGATTCTAGGATAGCGGCGAAGTTCCAACAGGTTAAAGCTGCCTTAAGGGTTTGGTGGGCGGATACTAAAAATAAAGAAGGGGCGGCTTTGTTTAATATGCAAACTGAATTGGCCAGTTTAGAAAAGAAAATGGAGGATTGCGATTTGGAAGAAGAAGAGGTTTGGGTTTATGAAGAATAAGGCATCGGTTTGATAGAACATTATAGACTTTTGGACGTGAAGCAAAAATCTCGTGTTAGATGGGCCGCTGACGGAGACGAAAATTCAGCTTTCTTCCATTGTGTGGTTAATGGTAGAAAAGCTAAAAATAACATCCCGGGGTTAATGGTTGATGGATATTGGGTGTTGAAGCCAAATCTTGTTAAAAAAACATATATTTAATTATTTTCGATCCATGTTTTCTTTGGATTGTGTAGGTAGACCTTCTTTGGCTTGTGATAATCTTAAACAGTTGTCAGATCAAGCTAAAGAGGAGTTGGTGGCTGAGTTCTCTAAGGAAGAAATAAAGAATGCGGTTTTTGAATGTGGCAGTGATCGAGCTCCTGGCCCGGATGGTTTTAATTTCCACTTCTTGAAGCATTTTTAGGCTTTCTTTGAAGAAGATTTTTCCCGTTTATTTGTTGATTTCTTTAGAACGGGTATTTTTAATCATGGATATAGCTTGGCGTTTATCACTCTTATTCCTAAGATTAAAAACCCAACGGATTTAAAAGACTACAGGCCCATTACCTTGATTGGTATTATGTCCAAAGTTATTTCTAAAGTTCTAGCAAATCGCATCAAGAAGGTGATGAAGGATATTATTTCTGAAACTCAAAGTGGATTCTTATCGGAGCGCTTTATTCTTGATGGGCCTCTTATTATCAACGAAACTTTATCTTGGTTGAGGAGGAGAGGTGAAAAGGCCTTCATGTTTAAAATAGATTTCCAGAAAGGGTATGATAACGTTGACTGGCGTTTCTTGATTTCCATATTGAAGCAAATGCGCTTTCCGGAGCGTTGGTGTATGTGGATAGAAGGGGTTTTGAAATCGGCCCGGTCTTCAGTGTTAGTTAATGGATCTCCTACTTTTGCCTTTCAATGTGAGAAAGACTTAAGACAAGGAGACCCATTATCACCTTTTCTCTTTCTTATAGTTATGGAAGCTTTTACAAGTTTACTTAACAAGGCTTCGAAGATTGGTAGTTTTGAAGGTATAAAATTCGGCTCTAATGGTCCAACAATTTCTCATCTTCTTTATGCGGATGACGCGCTCATAGCGGGGAAATGGTCCTTAGAAAATTTCAAGATTATGCTTCGTCTCCTTCATATCTTTCACCTTTGCTCGGGATTAAAGATAAATCTCCACAAGTCGAACATTTTTGGTCTTAATGGTTCGGAAGATGAGGTCAAATTTTTAGCCGAGTTATGTGGGTGCAAACATGGGATGTTCCCCTTTGATTATCTCGGTATAAAAGTGGGCGCTAATATGAATAAAATCCGGAATTGGGATGTGGTTGTTGACAAGTGTAAATCGAGAATCAAGTTGTGGAAGGCGAAGTACCATTCTATCGGGGGTCATCTTATTCTAATTAAATCGGTTTTATCTAGCCTTCTGATTTATTATCTTTCGCTTTATAAGGCCCCGGTGAAAGTCATTGAAGTCTTGGAAACAATTATGAAGCGTTTTTTGTGGGCGGGAGACGATGATGTGAAGAAGATTCATTGGGTCGCTTGGGATGTTACAACTCCTAAGAAAAACGGAGGTTTGGGTTTGGCGAAATTAGGCGAGGTGAATACGTCTCTTCTTGTCAAATGGGTTTTGAGATATAAGATTGAACCTAATAGTTTATGGAGACAAGTGATTGATGTTTGCCATAAAAATAAGAAAGCTTGGAAATTCCTTCCATGCAACAGTGCTCTCACAGGAGATTGGAAGGCCTTAGTGTCCCATATTAATAAACTTGATTCTCAGCCCTCTGTGGTTATGTTACCCCTTAGAGGAGTGGTGGGGAATGGTAGAGATATCCGATTTTGGCTTGATATTTGGCGTGGGACGGTTTCGCTCAAAGAGACTTATCCTAACCTTTTCTGTTTAATTGTGGACAAGTAAGATACAGTTGCAGCAGTATGCTTCAATGATAGGGCTGAACTAAACTGCAGGTGGAAGAGAAACTTATCTACAGCTGCGGAATTGCAAGAATTCACTCAGTTACAATCGGTTCTGCAGGAAGTTCAGTTCAGTGAGGCTGCAGATAGGTGGTCTTGGGATTTAAACAAGGATAGATGTTTTACTGTTGCAGATTTCAGGAGATGGTTAATGCAGGAAAGAATTCAAAACAAAACCTTCCATTTGAGCTGGATTAATTAGGTTCCCTTTAAGATTAAAATTTTCATTTGGAGGCTTGAAATGGATAGGATCCCCACCCGTGTAGCGCTTCGCAGAAGAAGGATCAATATTCCCGACGTGTCTTGTGTGCTTTGTGAGTCGGAGGAGGAGACGTCTATGCATCTGTTCACCGGTTGTGGTTGGATTTTCGGCGTTTGGTCGGCGATTAGTTCTTGATGTAAAATTGCCCCTATTTTCGCTTTTGAAGTGAAAGACTTGTTCCTCATTGGGAAAGAGAACCGTAATAGGGAAGCGAGAAAGATAATTCAAGGGATTCTTATGATTTCGATTTGGGCCTCTTGGACGGCTAGGAATGACAAGATCTTCAAAGACAAAGAGCCTAAAGTCATTGAAGTCGTCTCTAGAGTTAAGTCGTTATCGTTTCTATGGCTAAAAGCTAGGTCTAAGTATAATCTAAGGTGGAAAGATTGAGCGTCATACCCGTTGTATATGTTGTAATCCCTTGTTTGTTGCGCCGGTCCTTGATTTAAGGACCGTGTGCCTTTTTTTTTAATAATGATCGTGTTATGTCCGACCTTAAAGCAACAATTATACTAAGCTTTTAGAAATTATTTTTTTTCTAACTAAATCGAATTGTATTTGACTTGCTACTTAAACTTCAGATAAATATAAGAAAGAACATGTATCGATTTAGGAGTATATGTAATATGCATAAGATTAAGAATGTTTGATAAACCAAATGAGGTGGAGTCGTGGAGAATGGTGATAATGGTTCACTAGTGACAGTGGCGGATCTAGGCCACAAAATCAGTAGTAACATTTTTTATTTTTTTTCATTTTAGTAGCAATTTTTCCAAATTTCGTAAAAAAACCAAATTTTTCACTAATTTTCCACTACACGCGCGAAGTTGAGCCGCAACGTCCGCGAGCTCATGTCCGCCCCTGACTAGTGAACCACACCGAATAGCCTAAATCAGGATTATTAAAACTCATGTATAGTCGGTGATTGTGTCACTAAATGTCGTAGAACATTATTTATAACGTGTTTTAAGCACATCGATCCATATTCGCATACATTAAAACGCGACAATTTAACTCATATTTTTTGCGATAGCTGAAAACTATACGAATGTTTAAAACACGTTTATAAGTTATAAACGACGTTGTACATTATGCATTAAATAATAATGTTTTAAACATACGCGGTCTTTCCAAACTGTTAAAAAAACATAAATATAACCCGTCTTTTGTATTCTAAACCCTAATTTTCACATGTGAACCCAAACAAAACACTTCAAAAGAAAGCCCTACTCCCATAAAACACCCGAGTCTGCGACCCGTTTGGTGTCCGGATCTTCTGACCCGACCCGGAATTATTACAATAATGGTTGTTTAGTTTTCTTTGGTGTGAATTCATATGACCAATTGCTTCTATTCTCAATAATAATATAACAAAAGCAATATTGCTTTTGTTTTATAAGGCTTAGTAAGGATTAGCTAGGTTAAAGATTTTGATTTTTTGGGGTGGGTTTTAATCTTTGATTTCTTTATTTTTGTAGCCGTTCAAGAGGTACGTCGACATCTGAAGAATAGCTAGCTCTTCTCAACTACCACAAAGATTATGGAAAGTTGGTTGTCATCATTGATCAAAACAGGGTACATGCAATTACTTTTTTTTTACAATCACTTTGGTTTATTTACTTGTATTTGATAGTGGGTCAAATATTATTTTCCTACACTCAATTAAATAACTTAAGATACTAATATATGATTAGGTGTTGATCGTTTCTTAAGTTTTAATAAGCGCGGCACACATAGGACGTTAGGCCCACGCCTTATTAACAAATGAATATGGAAACAAAATGGAAAGAGTATAATAAAGTCATACACTAATATCATTATTGTAGTGCAATCGCGTTGGTACATATTTTCTGATAGCCACAAGCTCGCGGGGCAACGTCCGCGAGCAAAAGACTAGTTGTAATAGTTTAGAAGAAACGAAGAAAAGGAGGGAAAACCTAATCAAGCTTAGTTTAGTTAGTTTGGGGTGGATGTTTTATTAACGAACATAAAACCGAGTCTTTTACAATTATAATAGGAATATTGGATTTAAATATTCCCAACTTTCAGAGTTTGGCCGGCAATACTCCCAACTACGAAAATGTTTATCAGCACTCCAAACTTTTAAGGTATTTTCCACTGGCACTCCCAAACTAACCCAGTTGGTTTGTTCAGTTAGTTTGCTGGCGTGACCATTATTGCTGACGTGACATGCTGACGTGGATGACACATAAGATGACACATCATCTTCCACAGTATGCCACGTCAGCAATAATGGTCATGTCAGCATGCCACGTCAGCAAACTAACTGTACAAACTAACTGGGTTAGTTTGGGAGTGCCAGTGAAAAATACCTTAAAAGTTGGGAGTGCTGATAAAATACGTGTTTAAATAATATCATATTAATATAGAACTGAAAAATAAATAAAAATTAACTATAACGGCTTATTTTTATTTGTTTCATAAAATAATAATAATAAAATACGTGTTTAAATTTAGAAATTCTAACATTATCTAGATTATAGTGTGAGGTAGGTATCGCACTTCGTTGGTGTTCCCAGGCAATTGTCGTCAATTAGCAGGGTCGGCTCCCATGTTATAGAAACCTAGGCTCTTGCCTAGGGCCTCCCAAAGTTTAGGGCCTCTAATTAGCAAATTCTAAGAAAATAAACTACACAATTTCGTTTTAGGATTTTGTTTGTTTTTTTAATATATTACTAATCCCATATTCCATATCAAAGACCCACTGCCATTATTCATTCGTGACTTGCGCAAGCTGTTAGTACAATCGATATTATTCTACCAAAACGAAACCTAAGGGAAGAAATTGGAAAATGAAACACAGGTTGCAATTCCCCTCTTAAAATCATATGCTTGACAATCGTGTTTTCTTTGTTACAACTCACAAGTGGCAATTTCAGTTTAGATGTTTTCATTTCTCGTTTTGTTCAATCAACGATTTGTGGCTAGCATTATTGTTCAATCGGATATGTAATATGTATTTCTATAGTTCTATTTGATCGTTCTTCCCTTGGTGCTAATATGGTTAATTTTATAACAATTTGAAAGTATGAATCACGTTGTTTTCCAAAAAGGAAAAAAAGTAAAAAAAAAAAAAAGACTTGATATAGATGATATGAGAGGAGAATGTTATGATAACAGAGCTATATAGAATGACAACATCAAGGTGTGCATAACTCAAGACCGGATAAAGGAGTAGGGGTGACATATGGAAAAGGGCCTCTGATTATGTTTTTGCCTAGGGCTCCTAATATGGTTGAGCCGTCAATTAGATATTGATTGCCATTTGATCAGTCATGAATTTAGGTGATTGCATAAGAGTACCCGTAGTGGCAATGTTATCCGGCGTTTTAGGCCACCATAGCGCCGGGAACACCGCCCCCCCAGGCGCTATGGTGGCGTTATGGGGTATAAATGTTTTGAAGGTAACGAGCGTTTTGGGTAGCATTTATTAAACTTGACCGTTGCAACGGTCATATAGCCGTTCAAAAAATAATTAAAAAAAAAAATTTATTCTAGTCTATATATATATATATATATATATCCATTCTATATTTCTACAATACACACATACAATACACACATACTTTTACTCTCAAAAAAATTCAACACACAAAAAATCATTAAAATGTCGTCCCCTCCTAACTCCGATGATTCGTTTATGGATCTATATAATCGGTTTTTTAAAGAAGACGACGCGGAAGAGGAGGCGGCCGTTACGAGTGCGGTTCAACTAGCGTGTAGCGCGGTTGAAGCTATAGGTACTTCCGTCCCACGGCCGATATTGTCTAGGCAATATATAGAGCGAGACCGTGTAGCCGCCAATGAGCGCTTGATGAATGACTACTTCAATGCCGATCCGGTTTACCCCCCTGATTTGTTTAGACGAAGATTTCGGATGCGTAAAAACTTATTTTTGCGCATCACCGGAGATTTAGAGAACAACTATGACTACTTTAAGCAAAAACCCGACGCTAGAGGGTGTTTAGGATTCACCGCAATTCAAAAGGTGACTTCCGCAATACGTGTGCTCGCCTACGGGAACACGTACGATATCAATGATGAGTACTTGAAGATGGCGGAGAAAACCACACGCGATACTTTGGTGTATTTCTGCTACGGTATTTACAAATATACATTTGATTTTTTTATATATACATATAGTACGTACATATTTTTTATATTTACATTTGATTTTTTTAGGTATATGCCAATTATATGGAAAAAGATACTTGAGAAACCCGACATGGAGCGACCTTCAACAACTATATGAAGCGCATGTTCAAAAACATGGATTACCCGGTATGATTGGTAGTATAGATTGTCGTCAGTGGCGATGGTATGCTTGTCCAACCGCATGGCGAGGTCAACATACACGCGGTGACCAAAAGGGACCAACGTTGGTTTTACAAGCAGTTGCCTCACAAGACATGTGGATTTGGTCAGCCTTCTTTGGTCTAGCCGGGTGTATGAATGACATAAATACTTTCCAGCATTCGCCATTGCTAGAGTCTTACATTGGCGGAACAATACCGAAATGTGGGTTTTATGCAAATAATAATTACTACGAGCATGGATACTACTTGGCGGATGGTATATATCCGGAGTATTCAATGCTTGTCAAAACGTTTAGTCAGACTCAAGATGAAAAAAGGCAATATTTTAAAAGAGCTCATGAGTCTGCAAGAAAGGACGTTGAGAGGTGTTTTGCCTGTCTTCAAGCACGATGGCATTTTGTAAGAAATCCTTGTCGTATGTGGGAAAAAGAAAGGATTAGAATAGTGATGTATGCTTGTATCATAATGCATAATATGATACTTGAAGACGAAGGAAAGACAATATGCCCAAATTATGTAGCAGGAGAAGATGTTCCAGGGACGCAAGCGACACAGCAGGAGAGATTCCAAAACAGTGCCATGTTGCGTTCCAAGGAGTTACATAACGCGTTGAAGGCGGATTTGGTGGAGGAAGCATGGTCGATTCGCCCGATTCATCAGAGCCAGGAAGAAGAAGAAGAAGAAGATGATGATGATGATGATGAATTTTATGAAGAACAAGGAGAAGAAGAAGAAGGAGAAAACCAAGAAGGAGACGACGACGACTAGTTTTTTTAAGTATTTGTTGTTTTTTAGTATTTGTAGTTTTTTTTTAGTATTTCTAAGTTTTATATATTTAATGAAAAATAATTTAAACTATTTAATATTCTTTTATTTAAATAAAAAACAATAAAAAGCAATGATTACCCAATCATTTATAACCCCTACATAACCCTCCTTCCCACTACACCTCTTTTTCCATAACCCCAACATAACCCCTTTTCTATTACTTTTTAATATTTTAATCCTATAACCCCCACATAACTATCCACCACTACACATACCCTAAAAAGCCAAATTACCTTTTGGTGCATGCTTTAAATTAACATTTTTATATATATACTTAGTAACAAAATCATATTTTATTTATACCATTTTAGGTTTTTAATAATGACCTTTTATATGGTTTTTTTAATACTTTGTATTAATTTAATTATACTTATTTACATAAAATACACACTCTCATGTTAGGAACTCACATTTTTTCGTTTGTGACATTCAGGTGGTGTTTGTTTTTCTCCCAGAAGCACTTCTGACCTTTTTTGTTTGCGCCACGCAGACGCGGGCAGATGTTTGGGGCGGGCAGACTGTTTGTTTTTCGGAAGACATTTCACTCCAAAAGCTCTTCCTGACCTCTTCTTGGTGCAGACTTGGACCAAAGTCTTCTAAGGTCTTCAAAGGTCTTCTCCTCTTCTCTTCTCCTCACCCACCACCACCACCACCACCCCCACCACCACCCACTACCACCACCACCACCGTCCACCACCGTCACCCATCACCACCACCACCACCTAGCACCGTCCACCACCACCGTTCACCACCACCACCGTCCATCACCACCACGGTCCACCACCACCACCGTCCACCACCACCCACCACCACCTACCACCACCGCCACCCACCACCGTCCACCACCGTCCACCAGCACCACCCACCACCGTCCACCACCCACCACCACCCACCACCCCCACCACCCCCCACCACCGTCCACCACTATCACCACCACTGTCCACCACCACCGTCCACCACCACCACCCACCACCATGGTCCACACTACCACGGTCCACCACCACTACCACCGTCTACTACCAGACTGCTGTAAAACTCAGTTTATTTAAATTTAAGTTTATTTCAGCAGCCTGCAAACGTTAACAAACAAACAGTCTTCTTCTTGCAGATTGCAGACCTTTGGTCCACCTCTTCTCCTGCAGATGTCTGCAGATGTGGTCCGCAGACTGCAGACCTTTTCCTGCAAAAAAAAAAAAAAAAAAAAAACAAACAGCACCTCGGTGAATCCAGTATCCACACTTCTCTTTATCATTGCTACTATGATTAGAATACGAATTTGAAACATAAAAGTACAGAATTGTCCATGTTATAAAGATCATATTTTAATATTCTTTTTTTTTCCTTTAAAATTACATAGTTCCATACTACTCACTAACTAGTAACATCTTTTGTTATGTCAACTAACGAAAGTAGTTAAATTAGAAAACTGATCATTATAAACTTTTATTTTAATAATTTTTTTCATTTCATACTAAAACCAACAAGAATTACAAGTGAGACGCGGGTAGACGGGCAACAAGCTGCGCCGCAACCCCTTTTTGAAAAAAAAAAAAAAAAAAAAAACATACTACTTTCTTAAATGTAGTAATAGTAATATTAATTATTTTGATTTGGATTATAAAGCATAACCTCTCCTCCAAACTACAGTTTTGAAAAATAAGTTGTCCATGAGATATAATATGTACCCTTTTTTTCTCTCAAGTTGACATTTGAGTCCAAAATTGACACCCACTTGATAAAGACGAGCAATATAAAGTCATAGAAGGTCCCCTTTCCTATCAATAACACACAAGCATCTATGTGTTTAAATTTGAGGGAAATTAGACAAGAAAACGTAGTATTTGCCATAGTCCCATTATCCGTGGGACATACACTGACACACTGGACTTGTGTTCTCTGACCCTGCCTCACTACTCCAAAACATCAATTTGGAGGAGGCACTACCCTTAAAAGTTTTTTTTCCTCTTTTTTTTTTTTTTTTTGTCTTTATTTAAAAATAAAATAACCAATTTGTCTTATCCGACCCCAATACCAACCACCAACTCCTCTTCATCAACAATAATAAACCACCAACGGATCTCCCCCCACCATCGCCTATTTCAAGAGTTGTTTATCTGCGGTCACAAATTCTGTTCTCACTTGTTGGATGACCACGTCCTCCTGGTTGTAGCGATGGTGAGGCGATGATTGAAGGTTTGTGGTTTGGTGGTGTTGTTGATTAGGGTTGTTTAGAGCATACCCCAAGTTCAATTGCATATTGTAGTTCTTGTTCTTGCACACCCCAGTAGGATGGGGTTATTGAGCGGAATAGTCAAACTAGAAGAAGAGCAAAGAAGGAATGATGATTCTAACCACAAATAGGAGCTCTAACATCACCATTTGGCAGTTATCTTCCACACAAATTCTTCAAATTGGTGAATTCAAGCAATCATGTGACCTTCGGTTTTTGGGGGAAGAAACCAGGGTTCGAACCTAGTGGTTAGCATAGGGGAGATAGATAGGAGGTGTGCAAGTTTAGCCGTTCAAAAAAAATATATTGTACCCAAGTTGAATTCCCTTAAATTGATTTTTGTTAGTGTTTAATGCAGAGTTTAAACCACTAGTAGCAGTGTACACACCAGAATTCATTACAATTTCATACAAGTACCTCGATACTTGATGTTCTTTTGTAGTTTGTTAATCATAAGAACGAGATCAAACACTTGCTAGGGTGCAACAAAGCTGGCTAATTTGGCTTTAGTCTAGAGCAAGATTTACCGTAAAAAACGGATATTCAATTCATGCACATAGATCAAATCAATAGAAAAGAATGACGAATGATGCAGCAAGATTTATGGATGAAGATCAAATAGCAAACAGCAAACAGCAAATAGCAAAGCGCAGTATACAGATTGGTTCAGAAACAATATCAAATCCAGAACTATACATAACTGCAGAATGCAAGTTGATTCATGGGGTTAAAATAGAATCCTGAATGAAGTTAATGGACAATGAGCTATTCAACACTGACAAACAGCAAGCAGATTGATTCACGAATACTTGCAAAGAAAAATTTATCAAAAGATTCAAGGCTATATCAAATTCGACCAAAACACAGTCAGTATACTGAGTGCATCAAGCTAGATAAAGAAGATAGATTCATCTCAAACATTTAACTGGACATAATGTATTGGCCAAAACATTATTAAGTCCTCCATCATGTCTTCATTATAAAAATGAAAGCAACAAGCCAACAATAACAATAACAACAACAAGCAGCAAGATCAATCTAGTTATTCATACGAGTGACAATGATCCATATAATTAACAGGCAAAAAAAAAAAACCTTATAACCTTTTAGCCTATGAACAATTCATGATTTATATGTACATACAGAAAAAGAAAGTTGATACAATCTTATAGAAAGATACAAGTTTATCATCCTAGGGTATCCTTTAATCTTTTATAAATTTTTATATAATTATTGTGCACTAATAACAATAAAAATCATGGATCGAACAATGCATGTATCTTGTTACCACAAATTTCTTTTCAAGAAACATAGGCATCATCTTATCCTGGAATATGAAGCAGCTACTTGAAAGAATGGTTATTTTTTAGATCTCTATTGTCACACCACGCCTATGGCGGAAACACGTGGCGCGACGGTTCAAGAGGATTAAGCCAAGATTAATGCAAACCACAATATTAATTAAACAAACGGGTATTTATTCAACGTTGAAAATCATGTCAAATTATTCGTACATAATCTTAAAATTGTTTTTGAAATAAATAGGGAGGCTCCTCCCTATATCCCGAAATCCTTGGGATAGAGAGACGAGACCCCTTCATGACATCCAACGCCCAACTTGGAGATTCCCCCGACCCTGCTCGCCACGTTAACCTTCATCTGTCAATTACCTGAAAGATATGTTTAAAAATCGTCAATATATAAATATTGGTGAGTTCACAGGTTTTGTATTTAATAAAACTTTATCTCGTGGGAATATCCTTGTTATGACATTTATAGGAGTTGCAAAGTCCTACAATTTTACTTGAGCCTATAACCAAACCAAGACAATTAATAATGCCCCCGCCCCAAGTCGTTACTCGGTATTCCTACGACTTGATTTCAGAATACGTGCACCCCAGGCATACGCCGATGCATAATCGACGCTATCGATTAGGGGTGGGCCTTGTCAGGCACCAATAGTACTATTCAAATATTCCTTCGGTTTCACTTTCCTGAATTAATGATTATAGTGGGGAGGTCTCAACCCCGAGTGGCGATCACAACTCAAGTGTCCAACCCGTCAAACAAATCCCAACATATCTTTCTCCCGTAAAAACGTTAAATAGTTTAGAAATGGGGCCGTGAGACTCACCTGTAACCGATGTTTTAAAAACCGGTAAATACCGGCCGGTTATACCGGTATTACCGTTTTCGGACAGACATCCGGTACGAAACACTCCGGTAAATATTGAAAACGGTATCGATTTTATACCGCCGGTAAAATCCGGTATACCGGTTTGAACTGATATACCGGTACCGGCATAGGTTAGTTTTTAGGTTATTTTTAGATTATTTTTTTATTAAGGAATAAGTTTTAAAAGTTTAAAAACTTTAGATTTTCTTTTGGATTATTTTTAATTATTGATTAACTTTTTTATAGTATTTTAGTATGTAATCATGTACTTTTAGATTATATTTTGTGTTAATGTTGTAATTTTTGAAATTATATAGCTAACTAATCAACCCGGATGAAACTTTCGGTACAAGGCGGTTCAACCGGTTAAACCATTTTTTAGCTAAATCCGGTATAATTAAAAAACCGGTTTTTAAAACATTGCCTGTAACTGTGCTCGGCTCAAAGAAGAAAATAGTAAAGTTTGTGATCTCGCACCTACAAATGTTCTAGGCGTATAAGTCACTACACCTTTGGTGCATGTGCCTTGGCAAGTTGTACACCCAACTTTCCGACCACGTCTTTATCCCAATTCCCGTTTAATAGTTTCGTATCCTAGGTTCATTGGCGATGGATTACCCTTTTCTTACAAGTCATATATTATTCTTATTAATATTCTTTGTGACTTGTACATTATTATTCTCGACACGACTCTACCCAACGTATAATTATTTTCCCATTTAAATAATTATACTTAGGATCGTTTCGCTCGATATAATGTGATTTCTTATTATCCGTCCCGACTCACTTACCACATGTTTATTTTCCCATTCAAATAAATATGCTAAGTTCTTGTCGTTCGGTAATATATTCTTAACGCCCGACTAGACTCACCACGCCGTACATTTATTTTCACATTTAAATAAATGCACTAGGATCTTGTCGGTATTCACACGTTCGTAGATATACTTCACCTACTCGTCTCGGTTTTCCTTCTCGCATATCTATTTTCCCATTCAATTAGATATACTAGAATTTCGTCGAAAACGAGCATATGTACATATACCATCGCGTGGATACTACTTGTTAAGTTCATGTGTCGTTTAGCGTTTTTAATTCATTACGTTGTGTTTTCTTTTCCCCACGAATATTCTTTCTACACTTAGGAAAGTGTTACGCACGTTTCACCCTTGTTATATATATTTTATTTCCTTAAAATATATATGTATATTTTATCTTGTCGTAATGGCATTTTTCTCATATGTCCGTTTACGTTAGCTCATGTAACTAAGTTCGTTAGTTAGCGTTTTTCACATTTATTTCCATTACGCGTTCTATGGAAATATTATTCCTACTTCCAATTCCGAACGTTTATTTCTTGGAAAATATACTTTGTACGTTTAGCCCAACTTGTCCAACTTGTAACCCGAAAATGTTTCCGATACTTTTATATTCCCATTTATATAAAAGTATCCATTTTTGTACAAGTTTTTCCAAGTCTTTACTAATATTTTATAAAATCTTATTTTTATAAAATCCTTGTGTTAACTTACCCTTTTATTTTTATAAAACTTCCATTTTTATAAAAATGCCTCTTTTAATTTATACACAAGTAAGTTTCTCATGTTTATCAAAAACTACACTTGGAAAGCTATTATTTATGCTTTTGACACCGAACTCTTCGTTAATGCATTTTTGGACTAAAGTTTCTAAAATACATATTTTAGTCCCTCGACTTTCCAAGTTATAATATTTGTCCTTTAACTTATATTTGTTGCATTTTTCATCTTATCTTTCATGGTTGGCATTTTCTTCCATTTTAGTGGACTTTGAAGAACCATTTTCTTAATGCTTGATTATTTTTACTTCATTCCACTTTTAATAATCTTATAATCCATCCTAAATGCTATTAACATGTTTGTTCCATATTTTTATCCAAAATATCAACTTTTCACTCATTCAAGTGAGTAGACATTGAATATGGAACTTTTTCACCTATGATTATCTAACCCATTTTAATATATTTTTGGTATTAACTTATCATCTTATGATGATTAAAATCATCTTCCATCATATTCAAGTCCTTCTCATCAATCATGCTCAAATCATCCATTAACTCAAGTGTATGTTCATTTTATCACATTTTCTCCAAATATTACATTTATTAATATGAATCCAAGATTCATTTATGTTATTATTATTCTTCCATTTTTAATCTAGCAAAACACATTATCTTTATAAAACCATTTCATTACCCATCAATGTACAACTTGCTTTCAAAAGCACAAAATATGAACATTAAGAATCAAACAAGGTAAAACTTACTACTAGCTCAAGGTTAGGGAAGACAACAACCTTGGATTGGATGGGGTTTAGTGCGTTTTTCCAAAGGGGTTAAGCTCCAAGCTCTTGAACACACAAAGGGGTTTTGATGGATGATGATTTAGAGATGATTTGTTAGTGTAAAAATTGAAAGAACAATGTTGATGGAGGGGTGTATACCTACGGCCAAGGGAGAAGAAGAAGAAGAAGAAATTTGTGATTTTTTTCCAAGTATTCTCAAGTGGGTTATATTATCTTTCTTTCAAATCTTCCAAGATCACTAGTATCTTGCTTGGATTGGATGGAAATCTTTGTGTAAGATCTTGAAGGATTATGGAAGATATTGAAATGATCTTGATAATATTAGGGGTGTTTGGGCCGAGTTTTTGAGAGAGAGAGAGAGAGAGGGAGTGATTAGTTAATTTTCTACCCAATACAATTGCATGCATTAATATTATTATTATCTTTCTAATCATTGGATTATTAAGGAGATGAAAGGTTAAAGAGGATAATTAAGAGTTTTACCATTTGGGTGGGCCCCTAGGCCGGCCCCTTGGGTGTCTTGGGTGGGGTCCACTTTGCTAAATATTACCCAATATTATTATGTTTAAGTTACTCTCGTTCGGGTACCGTCCGGGTATTCTTGGGTTTTTAACCGCGTGTCACCCGAATATTAAAATACCATTAATATTCCTTAAATTTAGTCCAGTTTAATTATTGATAATTTATTTCGGCTTTCGCCGGGTGAAATTACGTGTTACGCGCGTATCGGGTGCGGTACGCGCACTTTATTCGTTACCGGGAGATTTGTACAATAAGCTTTCACGTATGGCTTTGGGTTTCCAAAACTCATTAGATTTTGTGAAAATATCATTTATTATATATTCCGGGTGTCCGGGGTTCGTTTCGCTTATTTAATTTTTACCGGGTAATCGCCAGTGTCCATACCGGATAGATTTGCTTGCGCACGATCCTATCATGCTTTGTCATTAAACTTATGCATTCCTATGCATTATTTGGGAATTGCTATCTTTCTAAGGCCTCAGTTCAACAATCAACACATAATTACGTTTAATTACGTTAATTGCGTTTAATTAATTAGTACGGGATTACCTTAATTTTGCCGGTTGTTACATCTATAGTCTAAATCTTGGGTTAAAAAAATGTGCGCCCACTCCCAGGCATTTTAAAAAGTCCCAACAAATGTAGGCACACGCCTCATGTACGCAGGGCGTTGCTCTAGTTACAATCAAATAAAATTTTCCTACAACCAAAAACCGTCTCTTTCATGTGTTTTTACATATCAACCTTTTCCCAAATAAGCCTTACAGAATTTCTTGATCCACTTGGTTGTTTTTACATATCACCCTCCTAAAGACCCTAACTTTGACCTAGACATACATCAAGTGCTGCCTCAAGCCCTTAAGGTGTTTTCCTGAGCGCCTGAGGCGAGCCTACTAAAACAGTAAAACCAAGGTCCAAATCATGAAAATCTTTCCCCTATTTGAAAAAAAAAACAAAATCTATTTGCTGCCTTATAGATATCGGTACAATTTAGCTTCGAGCATCGTCATTGAAAGGCATTCTGGAGGGTTAGATAAAAGAATGACCAAATAAGGGATATCATAAATACGCACATATATCATTCAAGCGAAAAGATTGACACATGATGCAGAAAGATTCATGGATGATTATTAACTAGCAAATCGCAGCACGCAGATTGGTTCAAAAACAATCATTGAATCAAGTACTACCTAACTATACAAAATCACACGGGCTGTAGAACACAGATGAATCCTTCGAGACCGAAGAACCGCAAGCAAATATAATTGTATCAAAAGATTCAAGCCTATATCAAATCTAGATTATAAAAAGAAAAATAGTCTGCAGATCAAGTTCTAACAACAATATGAATGCATTCATCTCAAAACACTCAATAGAAACATATATTATTCACCAAAACACTTTTCCAAATTGAAAGCAACAAAACCAGCAAAACCGACAAGGCAACAACACCAATCCAGTTATTAAAACATTCCTAGTAGTAACTTAATCGAATCATATTATGCGCAATTGATCCATACGAGGTTCATTTCATCACACAAATTAAAAACCTAGATCGAAATTAACGAAAAGTGATCATTTCAACACAGTACAACAGCAAGCAGGTCGATTCATGAACACTAGCAAAGAAAACTCTATCAAAAGATTCAAACCTATATCAAAACACAGTCAACACCGCCTCCGTTGCCTCTATAGGTTTTAGGCCCATATTTGACCATGCGCGTCCGGTTTGGTTGAGTTGAGACCACACACTCACATTCAATATAATATAATTTGTTTTTTTTTTTTTTTGTGTGTGTGTAAAAGTGAGGTGTGAAGTGGAGGTTTGGTTTGGTTTATTGTCGAAGGAAAAAGTGGATTTGGAATGGTTGAGGTTTGTAATAATGTGGCGGTTTTCGTTATTGGACATTGACCACCATTGGAGACGCTCCAAGTACAGAAAGATTCATGAACAAATACCAACTAACAAATCGCAGCACGCAGATTGATTCAAACTTAAAAGACAATCATCAAATCAACAAATCAAGAACTACCTAACTACACAATCACATAGGCCGCAGCATGCATACCGATCCATTTCAAGCCCAACATACAGCAAGCAAACCGAAACACATTAACCTCTAACAACAATATCAACACATTCATCCAAAACATTCAAAAGAACATACATTATTATTCACCAAACCACTAATCCCATCAACAGTCGTCAATTTGTTAAACCGAAAGCAACAAGAACAACAACAGCAAGAATCCAGTTATTCATATGATGTTCCTTTCATCACACAACCCAAAACAAAACCCTAGATTGCAACGATTGGGGATAATTAATAATAATCACTTCTTGTAATGAGCAACCTCACCCTCATTAGGAAAGAAACCCATTAACCGTTGATGTGTTGCAAAACTCATTTCTTTTCCTATGTATTTTGTATATTATTTGGTCATGTTTTTATTTGTTTCGTGTGGTTTTTATTATGTATTTATGTATTTCATTATTTTATAGGTGTTTGGAAAGAATGAGCTCAAAACGAATCGAGATACCAACACTTAAGAGCCGGTGTTCATGGACGTTAGAGCATAGATGAGGAATTTTAGTCGAGACAAGAACACCCGAGTCGGAAATACTAATAATAATATGGTAGTTTAATAATAATATTAATATAGTAATAATACATTAAAAAAGAAAAAAAAAAGAAAAACATCTAGATGGGCCCTAAAGTTTCAAGAAAGAAAAAATATAGTAAAGCCCTACGAAGACTAAAATTTCAGACGGCAATTATTTATTTGGGGCGGACATATTATCGAGTGGAAGAACTAACAGCCGCGAGAGGATTATTATGCTTCGAAGGGGTCTCCAACAACAGCAGTTCTTAATTGGTTTTTAGAGGTTAATTGAAGGCCAGGAAGGCTTGGGTTCAAGAGTGAAGCTACGGGTTCGACTATAATAAATTTTAGTTTTCATATTTATTTACTCTGTGTTTATGAATATTGAGACCATGACTATATTTTATTTTGAACCTATGTTTTTATCGATTTTCATTATTATGAGTAGCTAAAAATTGAACCACTACCTAGGTTGTATGATGAATGCATGTTAATTTTATAATTCTCGGTTTTGGATTTATTTTTGGGTGGTTAATGTTTAGGTTACGATTTGGTTGGTGTTTATTATGATGTGTGTGCGTAGTTAAGTCTAATTTATTATTTTTGAGAGTTCCATAAACGTTTTAGTGAATGTCTTTCATGTTTGGATGTTTATTAGGGTTACCTGCTTAGTGCTTGTAGCTTAGTTTGTGGTTTTGGATCCAAAAGCCATAGGAACTTGATTAGAGAATTTAGAGGACTTGAATATTCTTCCATTCTTGAGACCGGGAGGTGATGGAATGTTGGGTTGTCTAGAGCTTTAGGTGTTAGGTTTTGGGTGAGACCGGAAGGTGATCCTATCCTAGTTGTCTTTAGTTTCTTGCAATTCCAAGTCATAGTTAACCCAATTAGATTACTCCTTTACATCTTCGGGTGTATTGTGATTAGAGAGACTGGGAGGTGATCGAGTCATTAGAGTACCTTTACATTCTTAGTGAGGTGAGACCGGGAGGTGATCCGAGCTAGATAGCCAGTGTTTTATTCTTTAGGATTCTTGGGGTGTGTTAGTGAGACCGGGAGGAGATCTAGCATGTCTTAGGGTTTCTTAAGTTATCTTTAGAATCTGGTAAGCCATTCAGTTTTCCATTACCGAGAGTTGTGAGTTTGCATGTAGGATTCTTGACCTAGGTAGTAGTCTTCCTATCCTGATATTTTCCTAATTATCCTTGCTGTCGATGTATCCTGTTTATTTACTTTATTTATTTTATTTAATTATTAAAAAACCAAAAACCATTTTGAAAATCATTTAGTTTAAGTCTTGGTCGAGTCTAGTTTTGTTTTCTATTAGTGTCCTGTGGGTTCGATACTCGGACTTACTTAGTCTGTACTGCATTGATAGGTACACTTGCCTGTCGTGTGGTCTAGTTTAGTTGAGTCTGTTTTATATTACTAGGTGTCTAGGTTAGGTATTTATTTATAGACCATACATAGCACATCAAGTTTTTGGTGCCGTTGCCGGGGACACTTAGCGATTGCGAAACTAGCTTTGATTAGGACGTCACTGATTAATTGGTCTTATTTGAGTCTTTTTGGTTTGTAGTGTGTCTAGAGTGTCGTAGGCTTCTATTTTCTTTTTGTGTGCTTTATTTTATTTTTATTTTCTTTATATATCTGGTGCACGTGATCGTGATTTTTTAGTGTCTGTATGAAGTAATGGCAGGAAGAAAAACTATAGCAGACCACACACAGGATAAGGCTAGTGATTACATGGGCCAACAATACACGCTAAACATCAGTTTTGGTCCAGGTAAGTGCAGGGATAGGTGGCCCAACGCGTATATGAACAACGGTGAAAGAAAAGAATTAAACGCGTTGGATATGGGATGGATAAAATATAAGCCACCTAATTGAAACTGCATGAAAACCCAATTGTAGAGTATGTAATATTTTTTTTAATTTTCTTTGTATTTTGTTATTTTTGTTTTTGAGTCTTTTTGCAGGTTTTCGTGTTTGCTTAGGCATGGAAAATTACACCATGAACGGATCCCATATAGTTAATTATATATTTTATGATTGGGATTTTTGTTGGAGGTTTGGGTAATAAAAAGAATTTTTTTTTTCTAAACATTAAATTTGAATAACCTTCTGTGAAAAAAGGTTCTTCGTGTAATGTGGAGAACCTGGGCTGACCTGTTCGTCTCATATGAACAGTAATTACCCCGGAAAGTTATATTTTTTTTTTTCGCTCGCGACGCGTGTTGAGATCACCAGTGTCCTTCACGTTGCGCGAGTTGATTGGAAAAAATATATTTTCCACCCTGTTTTCTTCCACCACTATTCACCGCCATTTCACCACAAGTTTTACCATCATCCACCTCATTCTATCATCTTGCCTTTTAAGTACGTTTTCTGCATTTTTGTATATTGAGTCGGTTGAGTCTGTATTTTTTTAAAGTCTTTTATTTTATTTCTGAGTCAGTTTTCTCTTAACCCACTTTCGGGATATCTTTCCTTCAAGTGTGGGAATGATGGAGAGAGTCGGTTTGAGTCATTGGTTTGCCTAATACATTTTATTGCAGGTTTGGATCTAGCCACCCGTACTCAATCTCTATTCGGGTGGGGACGGCCCAACAATCATTTGAGACAACCATTTGTTTTTATATTTTCTTTTTAATTTTTATCTGTCAGGTTTGAGTCAAAAGCCGCGAATGAAATGCTATACGGTCTGGTTTGGATGGACAACTTCAGAGCGCTTGTAGCTACATCGCTTATATCCAGGGGAATCTGTTCCTTTTTTGTTGTTTTTTTTTATTTCTACTTTATTTTTTTCCTACTTTCACATTGAGGACAATGTGTCGTTCAAGTGTGGGGATGGAAACTTCGTTTTTATTTTTAGGTAGTTTGAGTCATAAATTATAAAAATCCAAAAAAATTGAAAAAAAATTAAAAAAGGAAAAAAAAAGTTGGTTTTGTGTTAATCCCGATCCTTTTTGAGCGTAGTAAACGAGCCTTTTCAATAGGTCGGTTAAAAGCGGGGTCGATTGTCGGGTTTACGGGTTTTAGCATATGTTTCTTTAAGTTGCGGGATAGTAGGCTTGATTGAGTTGTTTTTCTGAAATAAAATGTTTGGGGTGCCTGGGATAGTGGATCAAGCTGGATGGCTAATTGGTTTTGCACTTGCTAGTATCGGTAACCCTTATTTCCACACGATAATGAGTTTTGAGGCTTTAAATATTATATATAAATATTCACTCTTTCATTTCATGTGTGATATACCAACTTTGTTGCATTATTTTAGAACTTGTGCGTTTTGATGCATTTTGAGACCATAAGCTTGGACTTGACACAAATATGATAGAGGCATTAGGATTACCCAATTTTGTTTAGCCTTTTCGTTTGTTTTTGTTATTTGACCCGTTTCCTCATTTTTACCTTTAGAAACCACTTTGAGCCTAAACCTTTCGTTTGTCACCCATTTTATTTTATATTGATTACCGGATTGTATATATATTTATGTAATGTGGAATGAAAAAAAAAAGAAAAAAAATATATATCAGCATAAAGTGTAGCTGATACCAAAAAAAAAAAAAAAAAAAAAAAAAAAAAAAAAAAAAAAACCCTTCAAAAAAAAAACCCTTGAAAAAAAAAACGAAAAATGTATGTGAGAGAAAAGAAAAAAAAAGAATAAAGGTTGTGGGTCAAGAAGACCAAAAAGTTAGAGTTTGTATGTTTATGGTTTATCCGGTTTATCACTTATTTTTCTTTTTAGCCAATTTTTCCCAATAAAATTTCCTACCTTTAATCCTTACCTACCCTTTCGAAGTCCTCTTGATTTGTGCCAGTGTTAGCAATTTGGTGGAAATTTGATTGACGTACAAGCTTATGATAATTTTGCTTCATTGTTCGGTTTTGAGAGATTCACTCCAAATAAATATATAACCGAGAGATGAGTGATATTGTGAGGGGTGCTTACAGGTGCATAGTCGGTTGCTTGAAGGTAAGTGAAGCTTGACTAGGTAAGCCTTGTTTTTTAAAATGTATCATCTTGACTAGTCAGCCTTTTGAACGATGTAAGTCTTGTGAAACCGCTATGCTTGTTGATTTCTTAGCTTGCTTTTGACCCTGTTTGACGCTATCGTTTTTGTTAAGTGCTTTGTTGAAAATGTTGTCTAGGATTTTGTATAATTCTTTTTCAGGACGCAAAAGGTTTAAGTTGGGGATGTTTGATGTGTTGCAAAACACATTTCTTTTCCTATGTATTTTGTATATTATTTGGTCATGTTTTTATTTGTTTCGTGTGGTTTTTATTATGTATTTATGTATTTCATTATTTTATAGGTGTTTGGAAAGAATGAGCTCAAAACAAAATAATTTTAATCGAGATACCAACACTTGAGAGCCGGTGTTCATGGACGTTGGAGCATAGATGAGGAATTTTAGTCGAGGCAAGAACACCCGAGTCGGAAATACTAATAATAATATGATAGTTTAATAATAATATTAATATAGTAATAATACATTAAAAAAGAAAAAAAAAAGAAAAACATCTAGATGGGCCCTAAAGTTTCAAGAAAGATTAAATATAGTATAGCCCTACGAAGACTAAAATTTCAGACGGCAATTATTTATTTGGGGCGGACAACCGTCCAGCAGAGTTCTGGTAAGCGTACATAACCAACCATAACAATCACCGTTTAACCCTAGTACATAACCAACAAGACTCTAGACATGATAAAATAAAATAGATACAACCATAACATCGCAAAGCTTGAACCGGACCTCATCAACCTAGAATTGCATGAACAGGTTGAGGTTGCTGCAGTACTTCAACATACACGAGATAAACATACTCGGGCGGTGTGAGAAGGCCGTAATTCCAGTACGACACGAACGTATTTTGGTTAACATAGATCGGCACAGTTTGTGTTCTTCGACCAATCCTTGTCTCACGGATTCCTGTCAATCGGAGAGCCACCTGATCAATCTCCATCCCCAGCCGTTGGTAGACACCAGCCCTAAAATTGTTGAAATCCATAGCGGCAGGGAACCGTCTGCTAAGAATTCTCGGGTGTGCAGCATCATAATGAAAATTATTACCACTTTTCTGCACCCACCTTCCATTGCTTATTATTACCACCTCAAGCATTTGCTGGGCTGCCGCCATCTAATTAGACCAAATGCAAATAAACGAAGAGAGGGAGAGAGCGATCCGGACTGTGAATGAGATGGTACAAAGGTTGGTATGTTTCTTAAAATTGACATCGAAAAGGCCTATGACACAGTTAATTGGAAGTTCCTAGACTCGGTTTTAGCACAGATGAACTTCTCCCAAATTTGGAGGAATTGGATTTCAGCTATCTTCTCTAGTGCTCGCGCTTAGCAGAATTTCAATGTTATCGGGGTTTGAGACAAGGTGACCCGATATCCCTCTTCTTATTCGTGATCGTGATGGAAGCCTTGAGCGGATTTATGAGAAGGGCTTGTGAGGTGGACCTATATCACGGTTTGTATTGTAGCTCGGAGGGTCCTATGGTATCTCATTTGATGTACGCTGACGACGTTGTTTTCCTTGGCGAATGGTCGGAGACAAATGCGAAGAATCTTAGAAGGCTTTTGAGGTGTTTTTATTTGGTGTCGGGTTTAAATGTTAATATGAACAAATGTTGTGTATATGGAGTTGGGGTGAACCCGCCTGAATTACAGAGTATGGCAACTGTTTTGAGGTGTAAAGCTGGGACGTTTCCTTTCACTTATCTCGGGCTGCAAGTGGGAGCTAACATGAATCTGGTCAAACACTGGAAGCCGGTTTTGGAAACTTTTAGAAGCCGCCTCTCTATTTGGAAAGAGAGGAAATTGTCATACGGGGGTCGAGTAACGCTAATTAGATCGGTACTGAATTCTTTGCCCACTTACTATTTTTCTTTGTATAGAGCTCCGGTACAAGTTTTGGAAGCATTAGATCGGATGAGGCGTGTTTTCTTTTGGGGTGGCTGCGATGAAAAGGCGAAAATGAATTGGGTTAAGTGGGATAAAGTTGTAGCGCCTTTGGAGTATGGCGGCTTGGGTTTTGGTTCGCTTCGTGATGCAAACCTTGCGCTATTAGCTAAATGGTGGTGGCGATTCAAGCAAGAGAAAGATGGATTATGGAGAAGGGTGATTTGGGCAATACATAACAGCTCAAGGGGTTGGTGCTATGTGCCTGTAAAACTTTCGTTACCGGGTCCTTAGAAGCAAATATCAAAATCTGTGAATGAGGTTCAGAGGGTGGGATTGGACGTGTCTAGGCTTATCAAAGGTGTGTTAGGGAATGGGCGAGATATCCGTTTCTAGGTCGATGTATGGATCGGAGATGAGCCGTTGGCAGTACTTTATCCTAATCTTTTTCTACTAGAGTGCAGGAAAACTGTTGCAGTTGCAGAACGGGTGGGTTCTCTTGGGATGGGTCCTATCTGGGAATGGAAAAGGGGGGTTGGGCCTGGGGTGGAATATCAGGAATTGGGTCAGCTTATTAATCGGGTTGGGTCACTTACTGTTTCATCCAGGAAGGACAATTGGGTTTGGGCACTTAATGGGGCTGGGGATTTTTCGGTCGCTAGTCTGAAAGAAGGTTTGAATTCAGTGCGATATAATATGCCTGATTATGTGTTTAGGAAGAATTCATGGGTTCCTAAAAAAGTGGAAATCTTGGCGTGGCAGGCTGATTTGTATAGGTTACCAATCTTGGCAGCGCTGCAGCGTAGGAATGTTCTTGCAGGTTCGGTTTTATGTCCATTTTGTCGTGATTTTGCTGAGACTTCAGATCATTTGTTTGTCGAGTGCGGATTTATACAAGAAATATGGGCTGTCGTGTCGCAATGGTGCAAGCTGGAGCCGATTTATGCTTTCCGTGTGCGGGATCTACTCAATCTTTCAATTTATATTAGGGGCTCTACAAAGAAGAAGAAGGCGGTACATGCGATTTGTCTCATAGTCCTTTGGTGCGTATGGAAAACAAGAAACGCAGCGGTATTCCAGAACGTGGACTTCTCTACACAAAAACTGATTGGTGAAGTTAAGGCGCGTAGCTTACTGTGGGTGAAATCGCGGTCTAAACAATCGGATTTGGATTGGAGTACATGGAGGGGCTTTAATCTGCAGAAGATAGGGTGGTAACAGTGGTGTTTTGTTTTGCTATACTGCTGTCTTGATGTATATGGCTATGGCAATTCATTTGGTGTATGTAATAACTTGGTGGTTGGTTAGTGGCCAGCTAGCCACTTGAGGAATAAAAGTTTGTTGATCTTTCAAAAAAAAAGATGGTACAAATAGTACCCACTTGAGGAATAAAAGTTTGTTGATCTTTCAAAAAAAAAGATGGTAAAAATAGTACAATCTGTCTTTACTATATATATATATATATATATATATATAATACAAATCTATTATGTCATAGTCGGATTGCCAACATGGCACAGGGACGATCCGTGTGTGTTTGTGTGAATGGTGGCGGTGGTGTTTTGAACTGCCCCCACAAAATTTGTTTTTGCTCACAGCACTACAGCTGGGAGACGTGCATGTTATAATTACCTTTTTGCCCTTTCTGTTTTTATATTATATTCTCTTATTAATTAATTATTATCCCTTTTTTTAATTTTGAATAAACCCAATTGGCGCTATAATTATTATAATAATAATGATGATTATTCTTGAGTTAATAGCCATTTTCGTCCCTGAGGTTTGGGCCAGTTTGCACTCCAGTACAAAAGTTTTTTTTTGTAATTCCTTCCCTGAGGTTTGGATTTTTTTGCCAAATTCGTCCTTTTCACTAACCCAGTTAAAAAAGGTCGTTAGTGTCAGGGGTATTTTTATCTTTTTACCTCAGGGACGAATTTGGCATTTAAAATTAAAGGATTTTTTTTTTTTGCCAAATTCTCTCTCTCTCTCTCTATATATATATATATTGCAATCTGTTGTTACAGTGTTAATCTATGAGTGAATGCTACAGATGTGTGTTAAAAGACAAGAATAAGCCCATTCTGTTCACAATGGCGAGATTGGACAATGTGAAGAACTTAACAGGGCTGGTGGAATGGAGAGAGTTGAGGTTTTGCAGGTGGTGGTAGTGGTGGTGTTGCAGGTGGTGGTGATGGTGGTGGTGGGTGGTTGGGTGGGTTGGGGAAGAAGATAGGAGGGCATAAGAGTCATTTCACCCAAAAAATAAGGGTATAATCGTCATTTCACCACAAACTAACGGAACAACTAACGGCCGTTAGTCTCAGGGACGTAAAGTGTTAGAAAACCAAACCACATGTACTCAGGGTGTTAAGGCTGGGTTGAACCTGTTAGTTTAGGCAAACCACATGGATGAAAACTGCAATTTTCTCTAAGAAGAATGTAATAACTTTATTCAACCAAATCAAAAATTAACCATCCATAAATTCTTTTTAAATCATATAAAATGTAACTTTTTATTTAAAATGAATCATGAAAATGCTTCACGACTAGATTAATTATTTAATTGTTTTTTTCCGAATAAAAACCCATAAAAAATTGTTTGTTTTTTTTGTTTTTTTATAACATTATGGTACTCGTTGGAAAAATAATAAAATCCTCGTTAGTTTGGTGTAATTTTAAAAAAAGATCCCGTATATAAAACTTTTTAACGTTTAAAAGTTATGAGGGGAAACATGAGATAGAAAAAGACTTTTAGAGAGAGTTAACAATCAATCGATATGATTTTGCTTTTTTAGTTTTTTTTTTAAACTTCTACAACCGTTATAAGAGAGAATTTTATTATATGTTTACACTTTATGACGGCCTGACGAGTTTTACAAGCAACTTGTTTCTTTTCTTTTATTTACACGTGGCGTCCGCCCGTTGCTTGATGGGGCGGTGTGTAGTCATTTCCTTCTTCTAGAAACAGAGACAAGTGGATGTTGGTAAAGTCTTGTGTCAGAAATGTTTTGGCTAGGGAGCTGCCACGTCATAGTCCTTGCTGATTTGTCAGGCCGGCGCGGCCTCTTGTTGGTTACAAACCCTGACGGGTAATTCTTGTGTAAAACGGGCGGAATGACTGACGTCATGGCCCTGGCGCAGTTTGCCTCCGCGAATGTAAAACGGGCGGAAGTGGATTTTTTTGTATAGCAATATGGTACTCGTTGGAAAAATAATAAAACGCTTGTTAGTTTGCTGTAATTTTTTAATAAAATCTCGTATATAAAAGTTTTTAACGTTTAAAAATTATGAGGGGAAACATCAGAGAGAAAAAGACTTTTAGATGGAAAGTTAACAATCAATCGATATGGTTTTGCCTTTATTAGTTTTTTTTTAAACTTCTACAACCGTTACAAGAGAGAATTTTATTATATATTTTGTGGCGGATTGACGAGTTTTACAAGCAACTTGTTTCTTTTATTTTATTTACACGTGGCGTTCGCCCGTTGGTTTGATGGGGCGGTGTGTAGACATTTCCTTCTTTTAGAACCAGAGACAAGTGAGGGTTGGTAAAGTCTTCTGTTAGAAATGTTTTGGCTAGGGAGCTGCCACATCATCGTCCTTGCTGATCTGTCAGGCCGGCGCGGCCTCTGGTTTGTTACAAACTATGACGGGCAATTCTTGTGTAAAACGGGCGGAATGACTGACGTCATGGCCATGGCGCAGTTTGCCTCCACCAATGTAAAACGGGCGGAAGAGCTGCGCACTTCATTAGAACAGGTTGTGCATAGCAAGATGATACCAAAAACATACAAGGCAAATTAGAAAGCGAAAACAGGATAACATGGTTTTACCAAACCATTGGCTACTCTAATTCACACTTTCACTATCACTCTCTAGAGATATAAACGGTGCAGCCCATCTCTTGTCACAAACACACTCGCAAGTTGCAACATCACCACCAAAAAGTAACGGTCACCACCACCACACCAAAACAACCCAGCCGGAATCACCATAGCATATAACGCCGCCACCACAACCCTCCACATTCATAACCACAGCTGCCACTATCACGTCAATGCACCGGATCTTGTCTCTCTCCAACCCGTTGGTAACATATGCCAACGCCGGATCTCATTGAGAAACCGTGAAAAATATAACTTGCTGCGTACAGGCAACAACCATCAACCATCAACCATCAACCTGCCACCTCCACCGGATTACCTTTTAACGGTAGTTGCGATGGTGATGCCTGTAGAAGAGACGTATAGGAGGCACGGAATTTTCTCCGACTAAAGTTGTCCGTTGTTGCAGATCCTTGCGTCGCTGATGAACAAGAAGACCTTAAACAAGAAGACCTCTTACATTTGGAGTTTGCAAACACGAAGACCTTAAAGAACCATTACTATTAGGCATTAGTCCTAAAATTCAAGTTTCAAAAAATGTAAAATTGCTAAAGACATTAAGCTCATATCAAATTTCAAGTTCATATCAACTAACTAAAACAGATTTAAGCAAAAAATAGTAACAGTCTAACAGATAATAACAAATTACAACCAACTAAAACAAAATACAAGTTCAAATTTCAACCTTATGAACAAATTATACAACTAACTAAAACAGAGTTATTAAGTCCAAATTTCAACCATAGAAAGTTACATATAACAGATATAAAAACTTACCTAATAAGGATCTAAGCAATTTATGGGCCACTAACCCTTGTTACAAAAACTAAGTTAAAAAAAATGTGAGTAACAACCACTAAGAGCATTCAACAAAGAGCATAAAGAAAAAAGAATGAACAATGAATGACGTAAATGGTAATAATAATCAACTGACCTGCTAAAGATCCAAAAATTGAGAAAAAGTTAGTTATATTCATTCCAATACTATTTTAACAAAATTACAACTTTTTGTTACCAGTATTATTTTTTATAAAATATTTCTTTTGTTTGGTTTTGTTTTGGTTGGTTTTGAAGATGTCTTTTTTGTTTTGGTGAGTTTGAAGAAGTTATAAGTTTAGTTTAGATTTTTTTTTTAAATCGATTGATCGTCGTATTTTTATACATTCGAAAATAGTTTTTTTTAACAAATCGATTGATCAATGTATTTCAGTAGGGTTTTTTTTTTTTTTTTTTTTTTTGCAAAATTTTTACCATTTGTACATAAAGTTTATAATTTTTTTATTTTTTTAAAGTAAAAATATTTTAAAACCCTATATGGTAGTATAGATCTTGAATCGTATTATGTGGTGTATTATCGTATAGTACACTGTACTATTATAGACTACATGATAATGTTTTGAAAAATAATAAATATTTATAAAACTTTGTTAACAAAAAATAAATATTGTATAAAAGGTACAAAGTTTGCAAAAAAAAAAAAAAAGGTCAATATGCCTCATTTTTAAAAACAATAAAAATGAAAATAAAAATAAAAATAAAACGACCATGATATGCATCTTATTGGTCAATATGAGGCATATCAAAGCCACCACGTATCGGGTCTGATACTAGGATGAGAAGAAGTGATATGAGGACTAATATACCTCATATAGACCTATATGAGACATACTGATGTGTTTTGTTTTACAATATATACCACACACCCTCATATCACCTTCCAACCCTAGTATTGCAACCAATACGTGTATTAATATGGGTCGTATTGTCCAATATGACCCATATCAAGTCACCTCATATCACTTTTCAAGCCTAGTATTGGTACCAATATTAGGCTTGATATGCCACATATTGCCCAATACTAGGCATATCAGTGTTTAATACTTACTTATATTGCCCAATACTAGGCATATCAACGCTATTTTTACTTTTTTTTAAATACAATATTATTGTAATATTTTTGTTACAAACACGTTTTTTTTAGAACACGTTTTTTTCGAACACGTTTTTTTTTCGAACACGTTTTTTCTTCGAACACGTTTTTTTTCAAACACGTTTTTTTAGAACACGTTTTTTTTCGAACACTTTTTTTTTAACACGTTTTTTTTCAAACACGTTTTTTCGAACATGTTTTTTCAAACACGTTTTTTTTTTCAACACGTTTTTTCTTCGAACACGTTTTTTTTCGAACACGTTTTTTTTCGAATACGTTTTTTTTCGAACACATTTTGACGTTTAATTGAAGCTAGTCCGTGAAAAGTGCATAACAAGTAACGTAAATTCAGATTACGTATATCCCGATTAAAACCATCACCAAATACAACAAGTCTTGACCTCCTGTAAATCCATGCAAGAAAAAAAAACGCGTTCGAAAAAAAACGTGTTCGAAAAAAAAACGTGTTTGAAAAAAAACCGTGTTAAAAAAAACGTGTTCGAGTTTGAAAAAAAAAAACCGTGTTCGAAGAAAAAACGCGTTAAAAAAACCGTTTTCGAAAAAAAACGTGTTCGAAAAAAAACGTGTTTGAATTTTTGGACTGAATATAACTATTTTTTTTGTTAATTTTTGGATTTTTAATGTTAATTTAGTATTTTTAGTTATTTAAAAACAATAAAAATGAAAATATATAAAAATAAATAAAAAAAAACCCTAATATGGATCGTATTGCCCAATATGATCATTATCTGGGCACCCCCATATCACTTTCCAGTTTCCAAGCCCAGTATTGGTACCAATACTAGGCTTGATATGCCACGTATTGCCCAATACTAGGCATATCAAGGCTGTTTTTTTTAATACAATATTATTGTTTAAAAATACTAAAATTACTTTTAAAAATCCCAAAAAAAAAAAAAAGTTTTATTGATTTGAACACTATTTTAAAAAAATTAGATGTTTTTGTTACAAAGACGAGGCATATTCGTTTTATAATTGTTTGGTTTGTTTTTTTTTTTGGTTTTGAAGATGTTTGTTTTCTTTTGTTTAAAACTGCGATCAATCGACTTAGAAAAAACACTTTCTCAAACAAATCTTATAACTTCTTCGAACTTTGTATTGTTTATATAATTTCTTCAAACTCACCAAAACAAAACAAACATCTTCAATACCAACCAAAACAAAACCAAACAAAAGAAATATTTTTTATATAATAATACTGGTAACAAAAAGTTGTAATTTTGTTCAAATAATATTGGAATGAATACAACTAACTTTTCGTTAATTTTTGGATTTTTTAAGTTAATTTAGTATTTTTAGTTATTTAAAAACAATAAAAATGAAAATATAGAAAAAATAAAAATAGACCAAATATGCCTCATATTGATCTATATGAGGCATATTACTTTATTGTTTTCTGTGTTGGTCTACATCAGTTAGCTAGAAGATAAAAATTGTACTTCAATATGCCTCATATAGGTCTATATGAGGAGTATCAACTTTATTGTTTTCTGTGTTAGTCAACATCAGATAGCTAAAAGACAAAAATTGTACTCCAATATGCCCATATAGCTCTATACGAGATATACTTAGGATATCCAAATAACTTTTTGGAGTGTTTAAATAATATCACCCAAAAAAAATAAGAAAAACACTTTTGGTTTAGTTGCACGTGATGGAGCATTTATTTGGGGAGAAAGGAGCTGAGAAGAATGGATAAGGCTGACACATTTTTGACTTTTTGGAAGCTTGGCGACAGGGTGTATCCTAAACTAGGTGGTGTATATTTCCACCATCCCTTTAATTGATACCAATGTTAAACCTGAACCGATTCAGGTTTTTTTTCTTTTTTCAAACTGGTTTCTAATAGGTTTGGGCCACGAACCGTTTAGAGCCTAATCCTAATCAATTCGTATAGGATTAGGTTTTTAGTAAAAAAAAGTCAATTTGTAACCCAAACCGGTTTTTGGCAAACTGATTTGGGCCTTCAATAAAATTACTGATTCTGCCCATTACGATTATGTGTACCGCTACCTACCATATATAGAGTTGATTTAACCATTTAGCAGCCCATTTTCATTATACATACATTTGACCTCAATTGTAAATTGGCTGGCTACTAGAGAACTATGGCCCAATTGCCCAATAAATAAGTGGACCCAATGACAAATTTCATTCAATCAAAACAGCCTGAGCAAAAAACTAAGTAGAAGGGACAACAAAACGTCGACCATACACAAGAAGAGTAACACCCAAAAAACACAGCAAGCAATTACAATTAACAAACCTTTCAAACCCATTCACATCACTAAGCTTTGACCTCCTGCAAATCCACCAATACGGCATTTTTTTTTATTTTCCACCGCCGCGAATTGCCTCCTTTGAACGTCTTTTCATTGCGATGAAGCCCAAGCTGTTCTCAAACAAATAGCATACACTAAATCCTATAGAAGTGAGCTAACTGGGATTTTAACCCACATATACCATTCTGGGAAACATACTCTAGCCATAAGCCATTAGCCAATCACATAAATCCCTTAATTTCATAGACCTTTCTGTTGACTTTTTATTCTACTCTGACTAAAAGTCAACTTTGACTTTTCTTAACCCAACATTTGTAAAACATAAATAGGCATGCCAATTATTTGTCAGAATTATTAATCAAATTGTTTAGCTGCTGAATACAGCTGTAGCGTATATATACCACGTGCTCCATAATTTGTACCCATGTTGACTTCCCTTTAAGGGGTTGTTTTGATCGATGGATCATATATATGATGACATACCTTGGAACTATATACAAATGCATAACATAATCACTAAACCTTATTTTCAGTTTCAGGACGTATTTTTATCAATGGACAGGATAAAAAATCTTTCAAGTAAAATATAACTAGAGTTTATAATAAATTATTGTTTTATAATTAGCATTAGCATTACTGAAAACAAATCTATTTCTACAAGATTAACATTAGCAATTATCAAAACATATGTTCTTTCCATTCAACCATAATCCACATTCCAACCAAACACTACCCTTATTCATGGAGAATTTCTTTTGGGGAAGATTGATAGGTTTTACAAAGAAAAAATCTACAAAACTTCCAAGAAATCAAGCACAAAACCTTGTACAAATATTTTCTTCTTCTCTTTTTCTCAATGCAAAACAAATACATATATCTGAAATCAAACGTAAACATGCTCCCTAGCTAAATTAATGCAAGTGATGGCTACATGAAAATGAAAATGCATGCTAGCTTAATGGTAAACATGTGTTCCTACTAATGCAATTACATGATGATTCAATAACTATTTAAAATACTAATATTGTAGTGATCAAGAACGTGGTTGTTTGATTTTGTGTTCAACGGTCACAATGATCCGTATCAAAGATGGTCACAATATACGAAGGGATGAAGTTATGTAAATCATTTTGAAAGTAGAATATCATCTTTGAAGGGCATTTCATAAAAAGAAGCACCAGAATTGTTTTCAAGCTATTGTTTTATACCTTGAGTGTATGCTTCAAAAAGTGTTTTCGTGTAAGCATAAGGTGTAATTTCTAGCTGATTAAGCACAAGTAGTGTTTCTTGTATGAATAAACTGAACACTTTGTATTTTTTTTTCTTTTATGAACGAACTCCACAAAAAATAGTCGTTTTTTTCTCCGTCTTTTATATAGCACTATGGTACTCGTTGGAAAAATAATAAAACGCTCGTTAATTTGGTGTAATTATTTTTCTTTAAAAAATCTCGTATATAAGAGATATTAACGTTTAAAAATTATGGGAGGACACATAAGAGAGAAATTTAAATTTGTTTGTAAATTCTTTTTCCTACTTAACTACTAACTGAGGCTCAACATCCCTTGCAAGCCAATCAACTTGTTATTATTAACAACAAGAGCAGGATTACTCGTTACTACATCAAATATTTTGCATAGCAGTTAAAGGCACCCAAGGATCACATGTCGCCTAGGTGCAAGGTGCAAAAAAAGCGCTCACCCGATAAAGGAAGGTGCACTTACAGAAAACAAAAATTGTATCATAGGCATACTTAAAATTAAGTGTTATTTTTTTCAAAGCGGTTTTGATCCAACATTGCTTCATCTGAAGAGTGGAGATGGTTATAAGGGGAGTTAAGTCATGAGAAGGAATCGCGAGGCTAGTGCAGCTCTGTATTAATCCGGTCCAGGCCATTTTTGGCTGGCTCTGGGCGTTTTTCTTGTGGCTGAGTGCTTCAGGAGCTGAAGCTGCTTCTCACCTCACATGAACGCTTCTGCGCTTTTGATTACTATGATATTTAGGCCATACTATTGTTCATCATGATGTTTCTCTGGACCCAGCTAAGATCGATAGGATTCTTTGAATTAATAGTCTGCTCCAAAAAATGTCATGGCTGTTCTGGGGGCTTTTGGGCCACTCACTCACTGAATTCGCCAAGAAGGAAGATTTTGAACTTGAGTGCAGTGTATTTGGTCGCGGGTTGGAGCAGTTCTCATGCAGGCAGACACTTTTTGCCTACTTCTGCAAAGCTTTATCTGATCAGCACCTTAGATAAGGCTGCAAGTACGGGTGGTCGGGACGTAGGGGTTGTGGATCTTTTTATAGGGGCCAGCGGCTTCGTTGCTGCAGTGACAGTGGCTCGAGATGTTGGAGTGGATGATCTTGATGGTTTTGTTAGAGTGGGTCGTGTTGTTGGTGTTGCATGTCTTGATCCTGTTGATGGGGCCTTTCGGGATGGTGACAGTCACCTGATGGTGCTAAAAGGTTTTACACCATTGGAAGAGGATGCTGAAACTATAGGTGATACATTGGTTGTTGATGTACCATCTGCAGTTGTCATATGGGCAAACAAAACATATCGAAGGGTCGATACTGTTGAAAACTGGCTGTCTGGGCGGTTATAAACAGAAACCAGAAACAATAATAATGTGCAGAATATTGAGAGAGAGTTTAGGGAAGTTTGTTTGACAGAAATCGATACATTAACAATTCTAATACATAGGACCCTTTAAATACAATACTAAACGTTGTGTGGATAAACCAACACAACTGCTTGACCCTCTAACTGCTACATAACTGCCACATAAATCGGTATGTTGATAACCGATGATAACTGCTGCAGATTTGACCCATGTGACTTATTAGACTATATACATGTCACACTAATAAACATAATAATTAAACTTAGGATAATATGATATTTCTATGATTATTTTCCAACAAATACTTAAGTGTCTTTAAGTTATGCATAAAATCTCTTACATTAATATATCAAAAGAGTTGATTATTATTGAAATCATATAATATTTTCACTACTACCAAACATATAGTTTTATTAGACAAAAACTGTTTTAAGAATGGACTTTCTTTGACACAAACCCTTTTTACCTATTACACAACCCCCACCTCTAGCTTTTTCTTTTCATTTGAGTGTTTGAATGATGGTGATTACCTGTTTGGTTGGTAGGTTGAAGTACCTCCAGCTATAAAGCCATCAGCAAATACACAGGATGATGCAGAAAGAGCTAGTGTATCTAACGCGCACAAGGAAGAAAACAAAGATGATTGTTCCAAGGAGGACCACCAACATTTAGAAACTCCAAATAGAAGTGTAACTATAGTTTACATTTTTCATCATGATATACATGCACTTTTAAACTTTTTAGAAAATAATCGTTACTTAGCAACCGCTCTTTGTTGGTGTCACGATTTTACCTTTATTAAGATAATGGCTATGGCTGACAACTGTGATGTTGAATTTTTGTTTTGGAAATTCCTCTGGTGATACGCTACAAACTTTCGTTAGTCTGTGAGGTCAGCACCGTCTACTTTCGCCTCGGTACTGATCTTACAAACTTGACATTTTCATTCTTTTTATAATAGGTAACATCAACTTCATTAATGTCCAGTATGCTTACATCATTTTACATCACTTGTTATCTTGATTTGATGTTGACACAATTAAACATCCTCATTAAATAAAAGAAGTCAACATAATAAGGTTGTCATCTTCCATCTTCACAATTTTCGTCACCAACTCTTGCTATCATGCCACATATTTTATTAACAATCTTTTGAACCTGGCACAAAGTCCCCTGAATGTTTTTATTTATGCATAAAACCTCCAATTAATAATCTAATTGTTTCAACAAAATGTTTTAGGACAAAACATTAAACAGAGTGAGTGAGAAAGGAGTCTCAAAAGAGAAATAAGTGTGGTGGTTGTGCTTGTGTAGAGTACTAGAGATGAAACCTATAGTACAACTTATTTCGTTATTTTTTTTCCGCGTTATGATATAAACTATATTATTTTGATTTCATGCCTTTTTTCCTTTTTGCGATGTATTCTTTGGTTGTACATGGACCTTTTTTGGTTGTTTATAGAGATAGGAAATCCCATAAAGAGGACAATTCTTGCTTTTTATATTATCAAATGGTGTGTGTTTTTATTATCTTCTTTTTGGTTGCTTAAGGATTAAGAGAGTATAAAATGTTATTTACTATTAATTTGTATGTGAGGCTAGTATCTTTTATCATGCACCTCGGCTCCTTTTAGACAGTAGTGAGCAACTGAGCATGCATCACTACTGGAACAAACCCATCCCTCAAATGTATTTGGGTTGTTAATTTCGTTAATCATCAAATGATGGTTGGATATTCACATACATATTTATTTGCCTTCATCCCCTTAAAATATTTTATGCAGGCTCTCAAACAGAAAAGTGAGCTGTTACTTGATCATCCGATTTGGCAACGAAAAGAATTGAACACCACCCTACTCAGTCATGACACCGGATCAAAAACTTTGTTTCTTGGCAATTTAAGTTTTTTAACTGAAGAAAACGACGTGTAAGCACTTCTTTTGCCACTACTCGGGTTTTGTATCTAATTTTATGTTTTTTTTTTACTAGTAGTTTGACCATATAGAAGGGATTTCTTCAAAAATGTTGGTGAAATTGCTGACATCCGATTAAAGATGATCGATTCTTGGGCTATGGCCACATTGAGTTCACCACTGCTGAAGCAGCTCAAGAGGTATTATTAGCACGTGGTGGCACCATTTGGGTAATTCTTTCGATAAGGGTCAAATCGGTTTGGTCCTGAAACACGTTTAACTTAAAATTAGGGTCACATATGATAACAAAAGTAATAATTAATTGCTGTAAAAAAGGATTTAGAAGGCTTTGTGCTTTTTTGGGAGGCTTTTGACTCTATATATTATGGGTCAATAGTAAATGGTGCACATCTCTAATATTGTTGGTCAATATTTTTTTGTATTCATAGGTCCCTCTTTTTTCTCAATTCAGAATTTATTCTACTTCCAGGCTCTCAAACTAAACAATGAGGTTCTACTAGATCGGCGAGTTGCACTTGAAGTATCAAGGCGACAACGAGGTGCATACACACCGGGTAACAGGTATCATGCCTGGCAATACACACACACACACATACATACATACATACATACATACATACATACATACATACATACATACATACATACATACATACATAATCAATGAAATGTGTGAACTAATTACATATCTATTTACTGAATGTAGCATGGACAAGTCTAACCAAAGGGGTGGTCATGCTAAAGTAAAAACGGTATACGTTCGAGGATTTGAATCTAGTGACGATTTTGACAATGTACGTTTATTTAATAAATCTTGCAAACAAATACATTCCAATACTTTTAGTGGTGGCTTAAGTGGGTACAACTTGTACCTAGCCAAGTAGTGTGTCCAAATTCTACATTTGTTATAAATAATAATTAGTGGGTCCATTATGAATACAAAGTTTATATCTATAATCTATACTATATTATAAAGCATCTAGGAAGGATACCAACCAAAGTTAAGTAAATACTACATTTTATGCTTATGGTACAATAACTTAATAAATGTAGTAAAGGGGTGAAGTTGTCTTTTTACATTAACAATTAAGTTGATTATAAAAGAATAAAGTTATTATTAGTAACTATCCATGTTTCTAACTCCTTTATAAGTTATTACTTATTACTTATTAGTGACTATCCATGTTCCTAACCCTTTTATCTCATTTATGTCTTATTACTTATTACTTATTAGTGACTATCCATGTTCCTAACCCTTTTATCTCATTTATGTGTAGACCTTCTATTAGAACCCTATAAATAGTGGCCATATATTGTGTTGTTATTATATACATCTCAATCTAACAACTCTTTTGTTTCTCCTATTCCTTCATAGCAGCAGCTGCAGGTACCAATACTGTGTTAATCTAGATTATCAATTATCAAGTTATTGAATTTGTTAGTGAAAATGGTTATATGATCATGAATTCTACAATCATTTGAATTTATTTTTTTCATTTGTTTAGTTGTTTACGTTTGTTTTAATTTATGACTGGTTACCATTTTCTGTCACTACACAAATTTAGAGTTATTTTAGGTTATTGTTAAAATTGTGTGTGATTAGTTTGATAAACATGATTGTAAGAATGTATTTTTATGATTATTAAGGCATAATTAAGTTAACTACATTATACATGATGATATTGTTTTTTTTTTTTTTATTTTGGCTTATTTTATTAAGTTCAAAGATTTTTCATTCCAAGGACATGCCATGTTAAATGACAAAAGACACTCATTCATTACATGTCATATATTATGGACAATGACTTACATATGGATTGGTTAATCAATGTCATATCTATACTACTTTATAAAGGAGGAGTGATGTACCATTTAGTAATTTGCATTTTCGTACAACTTAAGATGCAACATGCACAACATATTAAAGCATGAAATTCAAGGGTATTACGGGGATAGTTGTGACAATTAAGACACTTAAAAGGGCAATGTAGACATTTTACCCACCTCATGCTTTACAATATCAAAACACTTTTACAATACTACCCTCCTTCTTCCATCCCTACCCTCACAAACATCCTTTGCCTTATGGTTTTCCTTCTTCATCATCAATGTTACCGATGAATGTTTCATTCAAGAAGATGTTGGAAATTACAAAAATTTAATAATATGATTAATGGAATTTAATTGATTATAGTGAAATTATTAAGGAGACTCTTGAGTAGAGTTCTTTATTTCACTTTATTAGAGTTTATGGCTCTAATTAAGTTAGTCTCTTCACTCATCCTTAGGCCTTGTATACATAGAAGACTTTGTGCCTCATTTGAAAGACTAGAAAAAAATATAAGAAAAATAAAGAAGAGGATTCATAAAAGAATTCTTGAAGAAAAATAAAAACTTGACCCATATGTTGGGAACTTATAGAGATAAGTTTTTCTATACTTGATTCCACCACATTTTTCATTATTATTTGTTCCACAAGTTTTAACACCACGATTAAAAAGCATTTATGTGCTTCTCGTAGTTTCTCTATTTAATGTTGGTTATGTTTCAACAAACCTCTATATTTATGTGTGTGTGTGTGTGTATTTATATATATAAACCAAAAGTAGCCGCCCTTTGGGAAGTTAGCTAGAATTTGCATGTAGTGGTTAATTTAATCTTTACTCATATCTTATGTAGCCAAGTTGATTCTTCATATCAACTTTAGTTGATGATCAAATTTACTTATGCCATTTTTTTTAATGTCGCAGGTAGTATAGTCCAAACAGCGCTTCAAGTTCTCCGGTATGCTTTTTTAGTTTGATTTTTTTTCATGGGCCTTTATGAATGCCTTGAGTCCATAATCAGGCTTATTATCCAATCTGAGAATTAGCTTTATTAGTTGACAGTTTGACCGTATTTTGTCTGTGATACACTCATTGCAACAAAAAGTTAATGTGTATGCTTTGCAGGTTGTTTGGCAGGATGATATCGATCTAGACAATATGACATACGAGGTTTGCTATTTAGTGTTCATTGGTTAATGCTAATGGGTTTTCTTAATAAATTACAACAAGAACGGATTTAAAATACCCTTGTTTAATTCGTGCAGGAATTAGTTGATTTAGGCGAGGCTATTGAGACTGAGAGTCGGGGTCTTTCTGAAGATCTTATTAATTCACTTCCAACAACAAGATACAAGTCGGGCGGCTTCTTTTTGAGGAAAAAATCTGGCGAGAGGTAAGTTTGGGTTAAAAAAAAATTTTTATTTATGTTTCTCTTTGTTTCTTTCTCTATTATATATATGATTCATTATAGTTTGATTATTAAAATGAATGAATGTGTGACAAAAGGTGGATGTTGATACACTAAAATTACCAAATTTATTGACTACATATTGGGAAAAGATCAAGACACCAACAGTCAACATGTCTCTTTGTGAAAAAAGAATTTTTAAAATAATGTTAGGCAAGTTATTAAGATGTGTTACTATTACTCTGTACAAGATTCTTTTCATTTGAGTCATTCGACTCCATATGTTGTGCTGCTAATCTGCTATTACTCTTGTAATAATGAGATATTAGTGATGTTTATTTCTTACCAACATACTCAGTTAATATTCGGGCGAACCTTAGAGCAATGTCCATGACAGATTTAGAAGTTTTTTTTGTCAGTGGGTGCCTAAATGGACCACGTTAAAAAGAACTGAGTAATGCCAAAACGGGTCGTTTAAAAGCTAAATTCACAATTAAAATATATAAGTTAAATGGTTCCTTGATCATCAATAAGGTTGTCTTCCTCTCTTTGTTAGTCTTTTTTTTCTAATTAAAAAATAAAATTCAAATTAGTTCTTGTTAATAATATTAGTAAGAAACATACAACCAACAAATGGATTGGATGCATAAGTATAGTAAATGGAAAATAGTGTACCTTGATATTGTGTTGTATTATCACCAACCGCTGATAGCATTGAGAAACTAAAACCAATGGTTTAGTTGTTGGAAGTTAATCTAAAATTTTAATATACACATATAATGCCTATATTGGAACGACAACCCAAGACCATGCTTGCTCTGCTTGGGCACCGGCTTTGCTCTTTTTTTTTTTAAACTCCTATATAGTAAAAAATATGTTTGTATGCATTTCTTTTTTAAAAATAAAGATGAAAAATTAGAACATATCTATACGACATGGCAATGTATGTGATCCCAATCATTGAAATTTTTGGTAGGTAAGAAGTTGCTTGATTGAGAATATAAATCAAAATTTTTAATATTTATAAATCAAATCTTCTTGTGTCCTATGGACAACATCCACAAGCTGCATCACCCGTTGTAGTGGATTAAAGGAGAAATCCTAAAATGTTCATCTTCTCCAAATTTTGACTTTATGTGTAATGTTATGTAACACCCGTTGTAATGGATTGAAGTTCATACTTGTTAATTTGTATTGATTAACAATGCACTTGTATCAAGTGTTTAAAACGATATATTTACACTATACCCAGAATGTAACACACATTGATTAGGTATGACATATTTTCTCCGTGTTACAACGTAACCATCTACCCAGAATGTCTAATGGGTAAAAAAGAGGCCGACCCAATCCAATTGTCTCACTTACACTATGAAATAAATGTAACAAGTGATACTATGCTTCAACCAACGCTGCTAAGCACCAGCCAAAATTTGAGTGATACCACTCAATGGTAGTACATCGACAATCACCCTTCCCTTGGAACTTTAAGAAGACATGGCCCCACCTGAAACGGACAAAATCATGCCCATTATTTCCTAGAGTTACGATTTGTATAAAACCATTCCTTTACTAAACGTTACTTTTATTCATTCCTTACTCACGGGAATTCATTACGTAGGTATTCCACACAAGGCACATAACCAAACATAAAACGAAACGTTGAAAAACAAACAAAGTGCTGCAAAACGTGAAACCTGTCGCGCAACGTGCGGGAAAAAAGCATAAATACCCGCCGCAACGCGCGGGCCTTCCCACTAGTACATTATAAAGGAGGAGTGATATACAACTTAGTAATTTTCATTTCCGTACAACATAAGAAGCAACATGTACAACATATTTAAGCAAGAAATTTAAGGGCATTTTAGGGATGTTAGTGACAATTAAGACATTTGCAAGGGTAATATAGTAAATTTACCCTGATCTTATACTCACATCCTTCAAACCTATTCCATTCATGCCCTCTGTGTAATCGACCGAAAATTATCCACTTCTTCAATGCGATGGAGCATCAATGTCCGTTCAATCGCCTATCCCTGGATTCCCTGCTATCTTCATTCAATCCTAAACCCTCATATGTATTTGAAAGGTCTCTCCTTCCACTCTCTCTATATATAAACCAGGTAAACAACATAAATGATTCTCACTGTCCGTTCAATCGCCTATCCAATGATTTGATTGTCTTTTTGCTTATTTGCTTCAATTGATTTTACGATTTACTTTATTTGTGTGAGTATGTTATCACTCCAATCTGATTTGGGGTTTACTTTATGTTGATTAATGTTACTGATGTTTACTAGGAGTTTAACATAAAAAACTCAGTTTTCGGATTGTTGATTGATTATTAAATAGGTTTGTTTTTGTTCTTTGGTTTGTTAGAATTAATCACTGAATTTTTCATGATGAAGGCTTTGACGGCTGGCGTACTAGAGGCGATTAGTGATGTATGGTCTCATATGCTCTCCGACATCCAGAAACTACAAATCCTGTGCCTTCTTCTCAAAGTGGTATGATCTCATCCCGTCAGTTATTGGTTTTATTCTTTCATGATTTTGATAAATAACATTTTTCCCCCTTTGGTGGTACTGGGTACTAATACTCATGTTTATTTGTGTGTCAACATTGTTAAGGATATTTAAATTGTAAGTGCCTAAAAGGTTAGTCGTATATGTATCTATTTTTATTGTTTTTTGTTGTTTTTATTCTACATCAACTTTGTTGTGTTTTAAATATATTAGTAAGTTAAATATTTAGTTGCCTAAGAAATTTGAATGCAATAGCTACAGACGCGCTGGCTTCGTTTCCTTTATCTCCAACAGGCGATGCCGATCATTTACGCTTTTTATCATGTGAACGTATATCTATTCGTGCTAAAAGAACACAGCTTAATACAATATTTGAAGGCTAATGGTGAATCATATTGTGCTAACTTATTTTTTCAACAGTTAGCTAGGTGAGATGTTAATTTTTTTTTCTGTGAAAACCATTTCAAATTTAGTGGTAAAGTCTAATAAAACCATTACCTTCTTATAACTATTGTAATGTTATATTATAATAAGTTAGTCATGCTAGATTTGTGAAAGGATGAAAAGAGGTGATATGTCATCCCTACACCCATGGTTTAAGAAAACGGGTGAGGTGTGCGCCTCGAGGCGCACCTCAAGGCGAAAAGCTAAGAAAATGAATCCGAGGCGCGCCTCATGGGGTTTAGATTGTACATATGCCTCTAAGGGATGAGGCGCTAAGAAAATGTGCGCCTCGGGTGCGCCTCAGGTGGTTTAAGCTGTTTTTATGTGTGTTTTTTTGGTGTTTTTGACTTTTTGGCTTTTTCTGATTGATTTTATATTAGCTTGGATTAAAAGTTGCGTTTTTTAGGTGTTTTGATTGTTCTTTTAGTTGTTAAGTAATTAAAGTTTGAAACTTTATTGTTTATGTGTGTTCTTTGCTGGTTTTAATCTTGATCTGGATAATTGGTTAGTTTGAATTAATTTATAATGTTTATTATAAGGTCATGATAGATTTATTTATTGTATTGAAATGATTAGTTGCTATGAAAGATATTTCCTTTACTTGTTTTGCTATAGAAGCTGCTGATTTGTTGAAAAATTTGTCATTGGAATCTCAATTAAAAACGTTGGAAGGTTCGGAGCCTGCTAACAAGGTGAGGACATTAGGATATAGAATCATGTGGTAGTATGTGATGCTTTTTTGTTTTTATTATTTGTTAAAGCATGTTTGTTTACTGTGGATTAGGATTGTTACAAGACTAATTGTGTGGTCTTTGTGCCTTGCAGGCCTCGGTTGACTCGGAGGTCAATGAGAATGGTCAAAGTCAGCCACTTGATAGGTCTCTTACACCAGTGATCCTTGATTTCATGGATCCTACAGTGGCTTATTTTCCTAGCGCATACGCTTCTCCTGCTTATTACCACAGAGGTAGTAGTTATATTATAATGCTCCCGTAGATCTTTAAAATGGAAACTGTTACTAAAGTTCTTGACGATAATATTATGTTAGGTTATGATGGGGCTACTAACGACTACTGAAGATTTTTAAACCCCGATGGAGTTGATATGTCTCAAGTAAGAACATATATTCTTGTAATGTTACATGTTTTTTCATGTTATTTTCTTGATGGTGATGATTGTATGTAAATTACCAGGGCGTTTATGGGGAAAACGGGTCACTCATGTATCCTGGTTATGGTTATGCACCGTATGGTCCATATTCTCCTGCTGGTTCACCCGTTCAAACAGCGAGCCATGATGGTCAACTCTATGGAACCCAACATTATCAATACCCGAGCCCTTATTTTCAGCCCATGACTCAAACAAATGCCCCACCTAAAGGTGATTTCACCAGACCTACAGCCGCTGGCCAACCGTCATTTACTGTAGACACAGCTGCCAGTGTCAAGGGAAACACGGGTGATGCTCCGCTCAGACCAGTGGCAAATTAGAATCCAGTGGTTAATTCAAATGGATCGTATGGTAGTGGTTCACAAAACGGGTTTTAGGATCTATACAGGTTTGATGGGGTGCACTCCCCGAATCCATGGTTAGACAATACAATTTATTCTAATGGACAGCCTAGAAACAACACCAGTTCTGCTCCTTTGTCAAACCCAAATGGTTTTGCGTCAAAGAATCAAAACATTGGTTCTCATTCTTATCTTGTGGTAAGATTTTTCTTCTTATTATTTGAATTCTTTTATTGGCAAACTGCATGGAATAGAATCGGATTTGTTACGATTTTTTTCTTTATTTTACCAACCAACTTTAAAATACCAGCAAAAAATAGAAACCAACTTGCAATATATTAATAGGTTTTGGAAACCAATCTCATTTTACCAAGTTTTAACATGTCAGTTGATGATGCGTAATGCCAACTGCCACTGCCTCATCGGATGCCATACGTGCAAAAGGTTCTCATGTGAAAAAAATAATTAAAAGGCAAATTTATTTACTCGTTTTAAAAAATAATAAAAATGCTTTCGAACTTGCATTTTTTAAAAATATTATAGCACGTGGCATGTACATACACACTAACATTGAAAAATACAATGCCGTGTTTTGATTGAATGTCATGCTTTGGGCTAGAAGGTACACCACTACTGAGTTTCTCTTCCACTAAAGAAGCGAGTTTGTAGGCTTGGTGATGGGTGGTAGGATGATGGAGTGGCATCTTGCTTTGAATGTCATGTTTAAGAATTAAGAACAGAAATGAAGCAATTATGTTTATAACTACTATTTAAAGTTCTATATATTGTGTAAGTTTTGCATAAAACGTTATATGTTTACTGGTTGCATGTAATTATGTTAAAGTTTCAAGTTCTGAAACTATGGTAGGTGATGGCAGTGACAAGGTGTTGTGGATCAAGATTCTGGTGTAGGTACATCTTTTACTCGAGTACTAAGAGTTTAGAGGGACACTGGAAATCGGTTTAAGGTCTTTTAATCAAGTACCAATAGTTTGGAGGGAGTGCGAGACATGGGAAGTGAGTATGACACAATGGTTTATGGATTAAAATAGGCGCCACTTAAAAGCAACGCATGAGTTCAAATGGGTCCAAATGGGTAAATTATGACTCAATCAAGCTACTGGATAAGTATATGCCTAGAGTGGATATGATATGGGTCAATCCGCACCTTTAAAGATTCAATCTTCATCTGTAAGCAGATCTTGTAGGCAATATCCGTTCTCGATGTGAATAAATAAGTTTAGATAATTAGGTAGGTATTACTTGTGAAATGGGACACAAGAAAGTCGATGACACGTGATGCATATTTTTGGCTGTATAGTGTAATCTTTGTGTCATCAAGTCAACTGCAGAGGAGTTGTTTAATTCTTCTAGCTTAACACCAGTAAAATTGGTTGCTAAGGAGCTTGCCAAGAGTATTGTGAGCCTTAACTATTTTTTATCTTTATTTTACCTTGTATTTATTTCTTCATGTAATTTTTTTATCTTTCTTTTCTATAGGGATATACTGAAATTCAAAAGAGGCCAATTCTAACTTCTGTAGTCGAAGGAATGGTCTTATTTGCATCCTTAATTCCTTATCCATATTATATCACCTAATATATTTTTATATGTTATTAATGTAGTCATTATATTGGGGAAAGTGCAATGTTTATTGTTGATAACTTTATATAGGATGAAGTCATAAATCTTCTACTTAAAAAAAGGTAATTGAAGTTGTAGATTCTTATCTGAAACATATGGAAAAATATAGTTGACCTAAGTGATGATTGTAAACAAAATATTATTATAAATCATTAAATAGATGACTTATACAACTACATTTGATACAAGTTAGGACACCCGCTGCAACGCGCGGGCGGTACCACTAGTCTTTAATAATAATCTAGTTTCTTAAATAAAATGGTTTATGATGACATTGATACATCTCGTGGGCCCATTTGACTCTATCTCGTTATAAGTTTTTTTTGCGTCTATCAATATGACCTGGACGTTAGAGGGATTAAACATGACCCAAACAGACCCATTCAGCATCTGTTTCTTTGACGGCGACCTTCTATTTAAAAAAGGGTGAGGCGCTCTGAGGCATTTAGGTCCCACGCGAGACCTGCGTCTATGTACAATCAAATAAGCTCTATTTACAACAACTTGTGTCTCTCTCATCTTGTTTACATATCAAGTCTTTCACAGATAAATGATTCGTTTTCTCTGCTTAATCTCTTATCTGTTGCAGATTAGGAGTGTACTTGAAAAGCATTTTGGGAAATGTGGAGAGATTTCACGTCTGTACATACCGAAAGATCACGTGTCTGGGTCTCCTAGAGGGTATGCATTCTTCTCTTGCCCTGGAATTGTTTTTTGTTGGTTCATAGGCAAACTGGGTGGGTTGGCATTTTTTAGGGCAGTTCATATTTATGTTTTGAAATGTAACAAATAAACCATGTATTAAATGTGATTAGAGAAAGTATAATTTAAACAATTATCCAATTATTGTTTAAAGCAAGTTAGGATTTTGTGAATCTTGATTATGCCATATGTGTCCGTTTCTTTTTATAGCTAAGTTTTATAGTTTTAGTCTTTAGAAATGAAATATAACCTGGGTTTTAAAAAGCGCGCCTGCGCAAGGCGCAGCCTAGGGCGCCTTAGGGCTTTGCGCCTATCCTTTTTTCCAAAGGCGCGCGCCTCAGGCGCTTTTTTGTCAGATTTCAGGCGTTTTTCTCCCTGAGGTGCGTGCCTCACGTACCCAGGGTATTTTTTATGCATAAAAATGTTGTACCTTGGTGTTTTTGGCTTGTACATATCGGTAAAATCACATAAAAACCTTATTTATAGCTATATTTTGGGTAAATAAAGCTAAAAACTCATGGAATATATATGGGATATATAAAAAAATTATATAATTAGTGTGCGCTTTGGCTACCACTAGTACACAAAGTGTTTTATGGGCCGGTTCAATTAATAATTTTGGGGCGGTTAAAAAAAAAACCGTGCTCAAAAATCATGACGAAATTTCATTATATAAAAAAGCGGGTCAATAAAATTCATTTGGGCCGGTTAAAAAACAAGGCGTATTAATTAAAAAAATGTACGTGTTGGTTGGGGGAGGGCCAACCTCCTGGGGCGGTTTAAGTTTTGGAGAGGTCACCTTTTTTAATTTTAATTTATAAAAAACAAAAACTTTAATAATTAACTAACCTTATCTGTAACCTTAATAGTCGAGGTTATTGTTGAAAGTATATGATAAGAATTCTTAAACCCAAAGCTTCATATACTTGTCAATTCTACAGTACATAAATTCTCTATTAGTTTTATAAATCATCAATCATTCTCAAATCTTCAACTTTAAACTCATTCATATAAGGTACGATTTTTTTTTTTTCATTTATTGTTGATTTATTTTAAGTTTTAGTTAATTTCTTTTATGTATTAATTAATTATATGTTGTTATTTGAAGTTAAACTCGAAGAACTGTAGCTTCTTTAATTTTCCGTTCTATCATCAAATTAAAGGTACAAAACTTTTACTTTTATTTCATCTGTTGATAAATTTTATTATTTGTTTATGTTTACGCATCAATTGATTATGTATATATCGTAATATATCGTAAAATAATACGTATGTATGACAAGTGTGTCTATATGTATGTAATGTGTGTGTATTGCATGCCTATACATCTAGATAACCTTTAGAGTATACCCGTCCGAAATTTATCTAATAGAGATAAATTTCGGATTGTCCCTTTTGGGACTGCTTTTTGACTATTCTATCTCATTAGGATGTGTATATGTTTTACGAGTTGAGTATTTAAAAAAAATCGGGAGCATTTCCCCTTGACTCCTTCGGGTTTGCGGTTTATACGCATACTTGGGGAGTTAAGGGGAAATGCTGTCGATTTTTTTTAAATAGTCAACTCGTAAAATGTATACATATGAGATAGAATACTCAAAAAGTGGGTTAGGATCCACCACCTTAGAGCACCAATTACATCATATATATATATATACACATGCAATTATATGATTTATTTGTTTATTTTAATTTTCAGATGGAACGTAATTACTGGATGTATCATACTACACGTACTAGCTCGATATATACGAATGGCGTTCAAGATTTTCTTAGGGTTGCTGAAGCAAATCGGGCAAATAGTGGAAGTGGATTGATTTCTTGCCCTTGCACAATTTGTAAAAATTTCAAAAGATTTAATGATATTAAAGATATAGAGTTTCATTTGACTACACGTGGTTTTATGCCTAGATACACATGTTGGTCAATGCATGGGGAATCACTTACTGAGTGTAGCATGTCATTAAATTTAGACAATGATAATATGGAGAACAATGATTCAAATATTGATAATGATGATGGCCATTTAAATGACCCCAATGACAACTTAAATGAAATGTTTCATGACTTAGAGAGAAATATTGGTGTTAATGAGCAAGAAAAATTACAACAGATGCTTGAAGATGAAAACATCCCGTTATATCCTGGTTGTATAAAATTTTCGAAACTTAATGCTGTGTTGAAGTTGTTTAACTTAAAGTCAAAATACGGATGGAGTGATAAAAGTTTCACAAATTTGTTGTTGCTTTTGCATGATATGCTTCCGGAAGGTAATGAGCTACCAATTTCGACATACCGAGCCAAAAAAATGATATGTCCTATGGGATTAGAAGTTGAAAGAATACATGCATGTCCAAATGATTGTATGTTGTATATAAAGGAGTTTGAGAAAGAACATAAATGTGTTACATGTGGTAAGTCAAGGTATAAACGAAAAATAGAATTGGATGAAGTTGACGATGATGTGACAAAAAATGGACCGCCGGCTAAAATGTTGTGGTATTTTCCCATTATACCGAGACTGAAACGTCTATTTTCGAATGAAAAAGAGGCAAAATTATTACGCTGGCATTCTGATGAGCGTGTAAATGATGGAAAATTAAGACATGTGGCGGATTCACCTCAGTGGAGAAACATTGATAACATTTACCCAGAGTTTGGAGAAGAGATTAGAAATATACGGTTTGGACTTCGTTCAGACGGATTTAATCCTTTCGGAAACATGAGTAGCCGCCATAGTACATGGCCGGTGCTTTTATGCATCTACAATCTTCCACCCTGGTTATGCATGAAACGAAAATACATTATGATGTCTTTGTTGATTCAGGGTCCGAAACAACCAGGTAATGACATTGATGTTTATCTGTCTCCTTTGATTGATGACTTAAAAACTCTTTGGAGTTCAGGTGTGCGTGTGTATGATGCGTATAAGAAAGAACACTTTGAATTGCGGGCTATGATTTTTTGCACCATAAGTGATTTTCCTGCGTACGGTAACTTGTCAGGGTACAGTACAAAAGGTAAGAAAGCCTGTCCTGTTTGTGAAGATGAAACAAGTTCAATATGGTTAAAAAATTGCAAAAAAACTGTATACATGGGACATCGAAGATTCCTTCCAGATGGTCACATTTTTCGAAAGAAAAAGGCTGAGTTTGATGGAAGTACCGAGCTCCGAACAATAAGGAAACGATTTGATGCATTTTCACGAGTTGAAAATATACACACTGTGTTGGGAAAAAGAACTCGTGGTGACAAAGGTGCTATTTGGAAAAAGAGGTCAATCTTTTGGGAGTTACCTTACTGGAAGCATTTAGATGTTAGGCATTGCCTAGATGTTATGCACATCGAAAAAAACGTATGTGATAGCTTGCTAGGCTTGTTGTTAAATATTCCTGGTAAAACTAAAGATGGGATTAATGTTCGTAAAGACATGGTAGCTATGGGAATACGTAAAGAGCTTGCCCCTATTGAGAGTGCCAACCGCATGTATCTGCCACCTGCGTGTTATACAATGTCAGGAGAAGAAAAAACAAAGTTTTGCAAATGTTTACATGATATTAAGGTTCCGTCAACTTATTCTGCAGACATTAGAAGATTAGTTTCAATGAAAGATTGTAAACTGCTTGGTATGAAGTCCCATGATTGTCATGTTTTGATGACACATATGATTCCAATTGCAGTTCGTGGAGTTTTACCAGAGAACATCCGACATACAATCATAAAACTTTGTTTGTTTTTTAACACGATTCACTCAAAAATTATTGATCCCCAGTCATTGGATACATTGGAAAAAGAAGTTATCATCACGCTATGTGAATTAGAGATGTACTTCCCGCCGTCTTTTTTTGATGTGATGGTTCATTTGATATCCCATATCGTAGGAGAAATTAAGGCTTGTGGTCCTGTATTTCTACGTTACATGTACCCTTTTGAAAGATATATGGGTATCTTAAAAGGCTATGTAAGAAATCGTAACCAACCCGAGGGTAGTATTGTTGAGGGATATGTTTCCGAGGAAGTGGTTGAATTTTGTACAGGTTATTTGGAAGGCGTTGATAGCATTGGTGTGCCTCAATCTCGTCACTCGGGTAAACTTGAGGGGATCAGAGGTGTTGGTATGAAACAAATCACCCCAAGTGGTGATAATTTACAAATTGCACATTTATTGGTCCTAAAACACATGGTTTGTCTTGCTCCATATGTTGAAGAACACATGAACATTTTACGGTCGACATATCAGGGTAAGGACAATATGTGGTATTTAGTAAAGCACAACAAAGAGTTTTCTAGTTGGATGAAAACTAAGGTAGCATCAAGTAATGTTGATAGAATTGTGCAGAAGTTAGGGCAAGGTCCTATTAAAGTTAAATCTTACCAAGGGTACGATATCAATGGTTACACGTTTTATACCAAAGATCAAGATGCAAAAAGTAAAATGCAAAATAGTGGAGTTACAATAATAGCATCAACGGCTGAATTTGATCGGATGAATCATGATGCAATGACAAGAATTGCCAAAGACTCTTATTATGGTGTTATACAAGAAATTTGGGAATTAGACTATTTTGATTTTACTGAAACTGTGTTTAAATGCAAGTGGGTGAATAACCGTACAGGTGTTAAAGTTGACAAATATGGTTTTACGCTTGTAGACCTTAAAAGTGATGGCTATGCATCTGAACCATTCGTTCTTGCAAAACATGTTACACAAGTGTTTTTTGTCAATGACCCGGGCAACCCAAGATACCATATTGTGTTGCAAGGTAAACGGCGTATTATTGGTGTTGACAATGTCGTTGATGAGGAAGAATACGACAAGTTTGATGACCTGCCACCATTTTATGTTGGTATTCAACCGAGTAATGACAGGATTGAAGGCACCACATACTTACGATCTGACCACAAAGAAGGGATATATGTTGATAAACCAAATCAAACCAAATGAACAAGGTTGAGGTAATATATGCATATTCATTATGTATTAGGTTTTAAATCATAGTATGCTTATTTAATACAAGTTTATTTTGTGCAGGATAGACAAGGATGGACGATGAAGATAAGCCGTGCGATAGACTATCTCATTTTTTTATTTTTACTGGACATTTTTTTGACTAACTTATATTATGATAATAAATTTTTGCATGTTTTAAGGGAAATATTATATAAATGACTCACCATCCGATAGAAATAGGTAGTCAATATTTGATAAAGCCTTGCAATTGCACTATGTAGTCAATCAAGTACTCTACGTGTCTCCTAGAAAAAACTAAAAAGTACTATTAAGCAACCACACATGGATTTAATATTTAATATTTTAATATTAAAAACACTTGTGATCGGTAGACCACCCTATACGAGAACACGTTGAGGAAGGAGCCGGGCATGGACCCGAAGTTGGCTATCGAGTTCACGCATGTGGACTATGCGGCTCGATATGACAACAGTTTTGACCATGTCGATGTATGACAATTGTTGCGCCAACTCTAGGTTTTTTTTTTAATTTCTTTTAATATATTTTATTTTTATGTTTATAGTAATGAATTTCAGTTTCTTATGTTCATCATTTTTTTTTATTTAATTAGGTTTTAAAACAAACGTTTACAATAATAAAACAATTATAAAACAAACGGTGAAAATAATAAAACAATATTAAAAAAACAAACGGTTAAAATACAAAAAATAGTATTTATTTAAGTCAAAATAAAAAAAAAAACGGTTATCAGCACGGTAAACAGCAAAACGGTTCATGGGACCACTACCAACATGGATGGCGGCGGTATTACCGTGCTGGTAGTAGGTACCTGTGACCAATTCGGGTGTCGTCCCGTCCCCCTAATACTCTCTCTAGTTAATATTAAGATTGTGAAAAAAAATATATGACTTTGTTATTTTGTGTCAAAGTCGTGGTGTACGGTACAACTATTTTAAAGCATGTGCCAATGTGGTTTGGAATCTTGTACGCGTAAGTTTAGTTGATTGCGTTGTACAAGTTAAGTTATATATAATAAATTAATAATTAATTAATAAATTAATAATACATACTATACTATGGTCCATTAAAGGGCACAGCTGGATTATATCACACAAAATCCCCTACCTACCCACCCATTCTCATCCATTCACCTCAAGTCCCCAAATTATTCACCACCAGTACAGACGAGTAGACGACGGTGGTGACGAAGCCATGGTTTGCTGGCTTCGGATCCGTGGTCTTTGTGAGAGATGCTTCAAATCTGTCATCATCTTCTTAGATCCAAAACTGATTTTGATGCAGGGACGTTTATCTAGAACTTTGAATTTTAAAACTTATTTAATTTATCTTTTATTTAGGTTATTTATTTAATGTTTATCTATTAGTTAGTTATTATCTCTATGTTTTGAAACTACTATAAGTATTTGGTTTGTGTTTTGTTTTAGTTAGTTTTTGGTTGAATAAAAAATTATATGAACTTTGTTCATGGAACCTTTGGTTCAATTTAGAGAGTTTGTTTGCTAATTGCTTTTGAGCCATTTGATCGCTTCCCAAACTGCATCAGGTAGTATCAGAGCTTTTGGTTTTCAAATGGCTCGACGTGGAGGTGAATACTTGTTTGCTCGTAGATTCGCCGACAGAGGCAACGACATCAGTGATTTCTATCCACGTGCTCGTGGAGAAGATCGACGCCCTACTCGCAGAGTCGCCGATCGAGGCAGCGATGGAGTCTATCATGACTCACGAGATCTTAAAGAGATCAAACGGCTCCAACAACGAGTCCGAGATCTTGAAGAGATTAGACGGCTCCGACAACGAGTCCGAGATCTTGAGTTACGACAAGAGAGACATGTTAAGGAAACCAAATCGGTAAACATCGTCCGGGACGATGTGAACGAGGAGGAGTATCCTTTCAATTGTCACCCACCCCGGTTCTATGAACCGGTTTATCAAGAATGTATATCGGAGGACAAACCCAGATTCGATGAAGATGGAATTGATTTTGATGAGGAAGAATGTGCGTTTGTACAAAAGCTTCTTAGCGGGACTAATATTCACGAACACGTGGAAGCACACAAAGTAGAAGAAGATTGTGAGTTCTTGATGAAAGAGATGATAGAATACAAGAAGATTTCAACCAGCATGTTTAGTGATAATTTGCGGGATGCTAATCGGATGATTTCGAAAAATCAATTTCAAGAGATAAGGGAGGTTGCGAAAATTGTGGGTCATCAGGCTAATAATTCTAATTTGATGAACCAACCAATTGGATTGGTTCAAAATAGTGAAAATCATAAAGCGGTGTCGAGTCAACCAATTAGGACGATGCATGTTCTGATAGAAGATAAATCACGTGGCAAACCAGAGTTTGAGCCGGTGGATAATTCTAAAAGCTTAATGATTTTTAATGGGCATTTAATTGCAACTATGGTGGCCCAAGGTCTAAATGAATCGGTGGTAAAAAGACCCATACCAAAAGACTCTTCTTGCCAATTAAATTTACTTGAAGTGGTTGGTCAGTTAAAAATCCAAGGTGGTACAAGTGTATAAGAGTCTTTTGGTATGGGTCTTTTTACCACCGATTCATTTAGACCTTGGGCCACCATAGTTGCAATTAAATGCCCATTAAAAATCATTAAGCTTTTAGAATTATCCACCTGGATCAAAAGGAACATCAACTCGATTTTGAAGTGTGCCACACCCCGATTATAGCGATAATCATACGGAATGTTGGTAGTTGCTCATTCATCTGCGGGAAAAAAAAAAGATGAGTGTAATTAGTAGGATTATTAAAGGAGAAGATGATGACCTGAAAATTATTAATATTAATAAGATTATTAAAGGAGAAGATGATGACCTCAAAAAAGGGTATGGAACAGAGGCTCGGCTAGATCGGAATAATCCTTTTTTGAGGTCATCATCTTCTCCTTTAATAATCTTATTAATATTAATAATTTTCAGGTCATCATTTTCTCCTTTAATAATCTTACTAATTACACTCATCTGTTTTTTTTCCCCGCAGATGAATGAGCAACTACCAACATTCCATATGATTATCGCTATAACCGGGGTGTGGCACACTTCAGGTAATGGATATCGTTTTATGCAGCAAACTGACCACACTTCAGGTTATTTAGTGGCACGTCTTGGGCGACAGTGTGGTCAGTTTGCTACATAAAACAATATCCATTACCTGAAGTGTGCCACGCCCCGATTATAGCGATAATCATATGGAATGTTGGTAGTTGCTCATTCATCTGCGGGGAAAAAAAACAGATGAGTGTAATTAGTAAGATTATTAAAGGAGAAGATGATGACCTGAAAATTATTAATATTAATAAGATTATTAAAGGAGAAGATGATGACCTCAAAAAAGGGTATGAAACAGAGGCTCGGCTAGATCGGAATAATCCTTTTTTGAGGTCATCATCTTCTCCTTTAATAATCTTATTAATATTAATAATTTTCAGGTCATCATCTTCTTCTTTAATAATCTTACTAATTACACTCATCTGTTTTTTTCCCCGCAGATGAATTAGCAACTACCAACATTCCATATGATTATCGCTATAACCGGTGTGTGGCACACTTCAGGTAATGGATATCGTTTTATGCAGCAAACTGATCGCATTTCAGGTTATTTAGTGGCACGTCTTGGGCGACAGTGTGGTCAGTTTGCTACATAAAACGATATCCATTAACTGAAGTGTGCCACGCCCCGATTATAGCGATAATCATATGGAATGTTGGTAGTCGCTCATTTATCTGCGGGGAAAAAAAACAGATGAGTGTAATTAGTAAGATTATTAAAGGAGAAGATGATGACCCGAAAATTATTAATATTAATAATATTATTAAAGGAGAAGATGATGACCTCAAAAAAGGGTATGGAACAGAGGCTCGGCTAGATCGGAATAATCCTTTTTTGAGGTCATCATCTTCTCCTTTAATAATCTTATTAATATTAATAATTTTCAGGTCATCATCTTCTCCTTTAATAATCTTACTAATTACACTCATCTGTTTTTTTTCCCCGCAGATGAATGAGCGACTACCAACATTCCATATGATTATCGCTATAAACGGGGTGTGGCACACTTCAGGTAATGGATATCGTTTTATGCAGCAAACTGACCACACTTCAGGTTATTTAGTGGCACGTCTTGGGCGACAGTGTGGTCAGTTTGCTACATAAAACGATATCCATTACCTGAAGTGTGCCACGCCCCGATTATAGCGATAATCATATGGAATGTTGGTAGTTGCTCATTCATCTGCGGGGAAAAAAAACAGATGAGTGTAATTAGTAAGATTATTAAAGGAGAAGATGATGACCTGAAAATTATTAATATTAATAAGATTATTAAAGGAGAAGATGATGACCTCAAAAAAGGGTATGGAACAGAGGCTCGGCTAGATCGGAATAATCCTTTTTTGAGGTCATCATCTTCTCCTTTAATAATCTTATTAATATTAATAATTTTCAGGTCATCATCTTCTCCTTTAATAATCTTACTAATTACACTCATCTGTTTTTTTTCCCCGCAGATGAATGAGCAACTACCAACATTCCATATGATTATCGCTATAACCGGGGTGTGGCACACTTCAGGTAATGGATATCGTTTTATGCAGCAAACTGACCACACTTCAGGTTATTTAGTGGCACGTCTTGGGCGACAGTGTGGTCAGTTTGCTACATAAAACGATATCCATTACCTGAAGTGTGCCACGCTCCGATTATAGCGATAATCATATGGAATGTTGGTAGTTGCTCATTCATCTGCGGGGAAAAAAAACAGATGAGTGTAATTAGTAAGATTATTAAAGGAGAAGATGATGACCTGAAAATTATTAATATTAATAAGATTATTAAATGAGAAGATGATGACCTCAAAAAAGGGTATGGAACAGAGGCTCGGCTAGATCGGAATAATCCTTTTTTGAGGTCATCATCTTCTCCTTTAATAATCTTATTAATATTAATAATTTTCAGGTCATCATCTTCTCCTTTAATAATCTTACTAATTACACTCATCTGTTTTTTTTTCCCGCAGATGAATGAGCAACTACCAACATTCCATATGATTATCGCTATAATCGGGGCGTGGCACACTTCAGGTAATGGATATCGTTTTATGTAGCAAACTCTTATTATTATTAATATTAATAAGATTATTAAATGAGAAGATGATGACCTCAAAAAAGGGTATGGAACAGAGGCTCGGCTAGATCGGAATAATCCTTTTTTGAGGTCATCATCTTCTCCTTTAATAATCTTACTAATATTAATAATTTTCAGGTCATCATCTTCTCCTTTAATAATCTTACTAATTACACTCATCTGTTTTTTTTCCCCGCAGATGAATGAGCAACTACCAACATTTCATATGATTATCGCTATAACCGGGGTGTGGCACACTTCAGGTAATGGATATCGTTTTATGCAGCAAACTGACCACACTTCAGGTTATTTAGTGGCACGTCTTGGGCGACAGTGTGGTCAGTTTGCTACATAAAACGATATCCATTACCTGAAGTGTGCCACGCCCCGATTATAGCGATAATCATATGGAATGTTGGTAGTTGCTCATTCATCTGCGGGGAAAAAAAACAGATGAGTGTAATTAGTAAGATTATTAAAGGAGAAGATGATGACCTGAAAATTATTAATATTAATAAGATTATTAAAGGAGAAGATGATAACCTCAAAAAAGGGTATGAAACAGAGGCTCGGCTAGATCGGAATAATCCTTTTTTGAGGTCATCATCTTCTCCTTTAATAATCTTATTAATATTAATAATTTTCAGGTCATCATCTTCTCCTTTAATAATCTTACTAATTACACTCATCTGTTTTTTTCCCCGCAGATGAATGAGCAACTACCAACATTCCATATGATTATCGCTATAATCGGGGCGTGGCACACTTCAGGTAATGAATATCGTTTTATGTAGCAAACTGACCACACTGTCGCCCAAGACGTGCCACTAAATATCTGAAGTGTGGTCAGTTTGCTGCATAAAACGATATCCATTACCTGAAGTGTGCCACACCCCGGTTATAGCGATAATCATATGGAATGTTGGTAGTTGCTCATTCATCTGCGGGGAAAAAAAACAGATGAGTGTAATTAGTAAGATTATTAAAGGAGAAGATGATGACCTGAAAATTATTAATATTAATAAGATTATTAAAGGAGAAGATGATGACCTCAAAAAAGGGTATGGAACAGAGGCTCGGCTAGATCGGAATAATCCTTTTTTGAGGTCATCATCTTCTCCTTTAATAATCTTATTAATATTAATAATTTTCAGGTCATCATCTTCTCCTTTAATAATCTTACTAATTACACTCATCTGTTTTTTTTTCCCCGCAGATGAATGAGCAACTACCAACATTCCATATGATTATCGCTATAACCGGGGTGTGGCACACTTCAGGTAATGGATATCGTTTTATGCAGCAAACTGACCACACTTCAGGTTATTTAGTGGCACGTCTTGGGCGACGGTGTGGTCAGTTTGCTACATAAAACGATATCCATTACCTGAAGTGTGCCACGCCCCGATTATAGCGATAATCATATGGAATGTTGGTAGTTGCTCATTCATTTGCGGGGAAAAAAAACAGATGAGTGTAATTAGTAAGATTATTAAAGGAGAAGATGATGACCTGAAAATTATTAATATTCATAAGATTATTAAAGGAGAAGATGATGACCTCAAAAAAGGGTATGAAACAGAGGCTCGGCTAGATCGGAATAATCCTTTTTTGAGGTCATCTTCTCCTTTAATAATCTTATTAATATTAATAATTTTCAGGTCATCATCTTCTCCTTTAATAATCTTACTAATTACACTCATCTGTTTTTTTTCCCCGCAGATGAATGAGCAACTACCAACATTCCATATGATTATCGCTATAACCGGGGTGTGGCACACTTCAGGTAATGGATATCGTTTTATGCAGCAAACTGACCACACTTCAGGTTATTTAGTGGCACGTCTTGGGCGACAGTGTGGTCAGTTTGCTACATAAAACGATATCCATTACCTGAAGTGTGCCACGCCCCGATTATAGCGATAATCATATGGAATGTTGGTAGTTGCTCATTCATCTGCGGGGAAAAAAAACAGATGAGTGTAATTAGTAAGATTATTAAAGGAGAAGATGATGACCTGAAAATTATTAATATTAATAAGATTATTAAAGGAGAAGATGATGACCTAAAAAAGGATTATTCCGATCTAGCCGAGCCTCTGTTCCATACCCTTTTTTGAGGTCATCATCTTCTCCTTTAATAATCTTATTAATATTAATAATTTTCAGGTCATCATCTTCTCCTTTAATAATCTTACTAATTACACTCATTTTTTTTTTCCCCGCAGATGAATGAGCAACTACCAACATTCCATATGATTATCGCTATAACCGGGGTGTGGCACACTTCAGGTAATGGATATCGTTTTATGCAGCAAACTGACCACACTTCAGGTTATTTAGTGGCACGTCTTGGGCGACAGTGTGGTCAGTTTGCTACATAAAACGATATCCATTACCTGAAGTGTGCCACGCCCCGATTTTAGCGATAATCATATGGAATGTTGGTAGTTGCTCATTCATCTGCGGGGAAAAAAAACAGATGAGTGTAATTAGTAAGATTATTAAAGGAGAAGATGATGACCTGAAAATTATTAATATTAATAAGATTATTAAAGGAGAAGATGATGACCTCAAAAAAGGGTACCTGATTATAGCGATAATCATATGGAATGTTGGTAGTTGCTCATTCATCTGCGGGGAAAAAAAAACAGATGAGTGTAATTAGTAAGATTATTAAAGGAGAAGATGATGACTTGAAAATTATTAATATTAATAAGATTATTAAAGGAGGAGATGATGACCTCAAAAAAGGGTATGGAACAGAGGCTCGGCTAGATCGGAATAATAATAATAATAATAATAATAAAGGAAATGGGGTTGTGATGTGAAAGAAGGGTTGTGAAGTGGACCGCTATTTAAGCTTTTAGGCCAATAGGGTTCTTCGTCTAAAAAAAATATGTATGCTTACATTACACTTGTGATTATGGTCCACCATTGGCCCCACATAATCGTAAATTTTCATATTAAATTAAACTAGCTGATTACCACGTCACGTGAAAGCTTCCAAGATATAGAATTGGTTTTTACTAACTTCCTATTTTTTAATGTTTGCAGCTTCCTATGGAAATCTGATTCTTCAGGAAACTGGATATACGGGTGGTCATAATTTTGAACCATTTCCTCAACATCATCAGCATCTACATCTTCTGTTCTACGTGCACCTCTCCTATGCGCCATTATGTAGACCTGTAATGATTATTCAACTTGATAATTTTTCACAAGTTGTTATATAATCAAAATCAAATACAATACAATAGAATCGTAAATGTTGTTTGTTTGTATGTCAGCAGTTTCTATGTAGTTTCTATGTATTATCAAGAATCAAACATAACCTTACAAAGTTGTTATATAATAAAAAAATGTTATACAATTACAGAAAAAAAAATTCGTTATACAACCATTTCCACGAACAAAAAAATGTTATACAATTACAGAAAAAAATTCGTAAATATTCTTAACAAAAAAAAAAAAAAATATTCGTAAATTCAACGATGATTATTTTTTTAAAATAAGTAGTCGGTTTCCTAAAGGATTGTTCCAATGGTTAAAACAACTAATTATTTTGGAAATAACTAAAGTCATTGTTCTAAAAATAAAGTAAACTAGTGGGATTCATAGGCGCGCGTTGCGCGCCTTGTGATATTTGGTTGTCAATCGCGTTGCCAGCAAGTTACTTTTTCACATCATTGATTGAACCCCACTTACAACTTTTTACGAACACCCGATACGCGAAATTATAATTATTAAAATACATGCATTATCGGATAAGTGAAAGTAACCATGATTAAGAGTCACCTTATATTAAACTTATACAAACACAACAAAATTTGATACCGTTGTTTTTTAACCGGAAAATTAACTAAAGTAAAAGCATTTGATGTTGATATTTCCTTTTCAAAAATCTGTACTCATATACACAACAACTCATTCTTATTATAAAAAATTTGCAATGCTGAAGGAACATATTTTACATTTTAAAGCATACAAACAAATATTAGCACAAAATAAAGACGTAACTACCATTGGATAACTTGTTAACATTCCTCAGACCACTTTCAATAAGAGGAATAAGAGCGGTATCAGGGCAGCAAAGGTTATCATACCATGGACTTGGTCCTTGTCTGTCATAAATATCATGAAAGCTGTTCTCTTAGCGTGGTTTCCGTTTCCACCATTTTGGCTAATTTCATACTTTTAAAACGGGTTATGTTTAACAACTTGGTTAGAAGATTTGGCCGCTTAAAATTTGAATAGAAGGCATAGGAATCTCACTTGACCATAGAATGAACCACAAGATTCTAGACAATAATATTCTTTAGTGGTTGACTATAAGCAATAGTGCAATACCATATTGATCCCAACCACTTTTTATTGCAATGGCATCATCACCCACACTTATGTAGCTCAAAACCCATCTGTAACCACAATGACTACATGCTTGACACACCTTCAAATCGAAGAACTTTTCGGAATGGGAATCGCCCATTGAAACATAGGATAAGAACACAAATGACGTCATTTTATAGGTTAATATGATTACATGATAAAATAATATACTAATTTTTATGCTAATTTTCATATACTTGATTAATTCAGATTAGAAATGCTACAACATTTCCCTAGTGACAAAAAACATAACTTTATAATCTATTGATTTACCATTTTCATGTACATTAGTTAATTGAAATAGATGCATGATCAATTGTTTTGCACAAATTACCAGTAATGAGTGAAAACAAAGGATAAAAGTCATATCTCATGAAACCAAATTCGAGACCACAACTTCCAATTTGAAATGTATTTACTTGAAAAGTGAAAAGTATTATCAAAATTGACTCAATAAACTCTAAGACGACTGCACACATTGTATCCTTGCTCTAAAAAGTGAAACCATAAATATTCAAAATAAGAAGAAAGTGGATAGTAAGTACCTTGATAGCTTTAGATTTGGATATTAGATATGAAATTCGGTTCGAAAAGCAAAGCCGGTTTTGAACTAAATTGTGACCGGATATGTATCTACCGCCAACGCTAAACAGTGAAATTTGAGCAATTGACTTGTTCCATAGATTCCCATACAACTGCAAATCAAAATCACATCGCAATAACTGAAAGAAAAGGTACTGAGAGGGGGTGCAGTGGTTACCTTAGTCGCCATGGGACATAAATTGGTAATTGAGAAAAATCTGTCTTTTGTAGTTTCACAATACCAGATATTAAATATCACCAATGCTTTTTTGCTTACTCGAGTAATGCACAAAACATCTTAAATAATTTTGTTAAAAGAAGATTATAATTGAAGTGTTACTTGAAGCGGACTCCAATGAATTCATCAGTTCCATCCCCTACATCCAAAAGGGTTAGAAACACACCAGGCTCATATACTTCATTCAGTTATGCTTGATCGAGAGAACTATTACAACTATCAAATGCTGAATTTCTTGTAATCCCGCTAGCATTAGACTTTTCTCATACCTTTTCATGGTTTTCCGACCACCATGTAATAGTTTAGTACTTATCAAATTTCCTACAGCTGTACATACACAAAAACAATCACGTTGTACCAAATTTTGTATTCGTGAATCGTCTTGAGGAGGGGAAAAAGAGAGAGTTTATTAAATGATATATGAAGCTAAATCTTTTGATTTTATTGGTTTCAACAGGCAAAGCCAAAAGTTGTATATACAAATTAGGCTTGGCTTCCTCATTCCATTCAACCTCAACTTAATCAGGGGCATCATTACCACTATAAGATGCTGGATTTTTAGTAATGATCAGAGGCATTGTTACCACTTATAGAGACTCTCTTTGGTCTGCTTCAACTTAAGTTACATTAGCAGGAACTGGTAATATTTGTACTCCCATTTATTTCTTTTCTTTCAGATGTTCCCGAGTTTCTAAGTTCAGCACGGCCTTAAGTGAATGGCAATGACCATGTGTGCAAAAGAGCAGGACAAAAAGAATCCTTAAATACACTATTCTTCCGTATCGTCTCACTTTTCAAATCTAAAAAAGAAAAAGAAAAAAAAAACAGATAACGTAAAATCAAAATCCTAAAGCATACCATTAATCTAGCAAAATCAACAAAAGCCAACACATACCTCAAGAATTAGTTAAATACTAAGATACTTTCTTGAATTTTGAAATTCAAAATTTTAAATCTGATTTATTCTTTGTATCAAGATAACAAAATTATTTACTAACCAGTTAATTAAGTGACTCTTATTCATCCATAGCATAGTTTTTCAACCATTTCCTTAAACTAAATAGATGAAGTTCAACATACCTCAAGACAATGACAGGTCAAGAAATCAATAGTAAATCGATGCGTGTTGCCTGCATGACACAACAAACTAAACAATTAGAAAATAAATAAAATAAAATAAAACAAATGGATGCAATTAGAAACCCAAAAAGATGAAACCCGATATGCATGAATAAACCCAATTAGGCAATTAGGAATTAGGATACAAACACAAAACATAAACATCCAAGCTGATTTACCTTCGAAATTGACTGCGAAAAACTACTACGAGGAATAGTAGTGGAACACCCATTGAGTTTGGCAGGGGAAAAACACGCGACCGAGTCGTCGCAGAAGACGGTCGGCCCTTCATCTCCGATCTGCGTGTCTTTCTTTGGGTGCCAGAAGATGGGGATGGACGATGGCGTGAGAGTGGTTGGAGGGCAAGGGTGAAGCGGTGAGCAGGTGTCGGTGGTTGCAGATGGTGTGGCAATGGCATGGCAGTAAGCCTTTGGTTGCTGAATGTTTGTACTTGTATGAGCAAGGGAAGAAAAGAACCGGTGAGGGACACGCGTGTTTGACCGTCCACACAGGCCAATGGAGAGCCAACAGCACAACAACAGAGAGGGAGAGACTTGATCAGTTGAACGACGCTTTGCCGGAACCCTAGTGTAACCGCCGCACGCCCTTGCACCCACCACCGACGGATTTGCCTGTCGTCAAGATCGATCACCAACAAAATCCGCACAAGGCTTCTCGTTGAACCATAAACCGCATCCGGTGGTTGCCGTTGAACCATTGGCTTCCCCACTTAAACTCCGATCATAAACGGGAACCACCGCCACCAAGCACCCACAATCGGAACTGATCTATCACAGCAACGTTGAAGGAGGTCAGCTTTTTTAGAGAAAGTCATAGCAATTTAGATAGAGAGAGATACAATGTTTGGGGGTCCTAGAGAGAGAGATGTGATAGTGGAGATGGGGCAGTGAAGTGATAAGGCTTGTGTAGAGAGAGCTGTGGAGAGAGGAGCAGTAAAAAAACCCCTTGAAAGCCAGTTATTTACAAGAATGGCATAGAGTACTCTATTCATGAACGTTGTATTATTAATATATAGGTAATGATCAATCATCTATAAAATATATATTGAAGAAGACAAGATATGCTCCACCCTCACCATTCGATTCTATCTTTCTTTCTCATTCTTCTAAGACTACCCTTTCTCTTTCTCTCTCTAGAACCTTGTAGAGCTTTCTCTCTCTTAAACAAAAATCATGGCCAAGAAAAAAACCAAAGGTCACCTACTTCATCTCTCTATCTCTCAACCAAACTCAACCTTATTTATGGCGGCTTTTTTTTTTTTAAAAAAAAAAAAAATATATGACCACTTTCACACTTTGAATGAAATGCACATTCTCGTCCAAACTCAACATTAAGCTGCTAATGGAACATTCTGTCTAATGGAACATTTACCACTTTCCCATTAAGCTACTTCGTCCAATTATCTAACAACAGAAGAAACTTACTAACCTTGATAGAAACAGATTTTGACGGTGGTGGCTCTGCAGTGGTTGCTCTACAATGGAGGTGGCTCTGCGGTGGTGGCTTTATAGCGGCGGTGGTGTTGTTGTTAGGTTGAAGGTGTGTGAATGTTTAGCAGTGTTGCTCAAATATATTAAGGGATGGTTGAAGAATAAATGTAGGGATTAATGGGGTAGGTGAAATAAATGAAGGGATGATATAATGGGGAAGATGAATATTGAAGAAGAGAGAATTAATTTGCAACTCAGATCTGGCAAAGTGTTTGCGAGTGGTGTAACGTCCCTCCTTTCATCACATTTGACTTCAAAGATGTTCTAAACGCGCACAAAATTGGCGGTATTGGAAAAGTTAAGATGAAGACCATCAAAGCTATAATTCTAACAACAATTTGGGTAATTTGGATTACGAGAAACAAGAAGATTTTCTCAGGGAAAAGACCGTGTCCGAACCATTGCTTGGGTGAAATAAAGGCGTTATCATACAATTGGGTCATAAACCGTGGAAAACAAATACCAAAGGATTGGAACAAATGGGTCGTTTTTGATCTTAATGTATAATTAATGTATTAGGCTTGGTACTTTCTTACATATCTAACTAGCACCTTGCTATTAGATCTCTTGTAAATATTGGGTTTGGTAATAAAATTTGTTTGCCTTTCAAAAAAAAAAAAAAAAAAAAAAGAGAGAATTAATTTTTTTACACACCTGAATGATGCTTTACATATTCTAAGACTTCTATTCCAATAAAGTTAGGGGTTGGCTAAATGCACTCTCTTTTTTTTCTAATTGCACTCCCTTCTAAAAAAAAAGTTTAAAAGTTATCAAATTCTATCATTCTAATTTAAAAAAAATCATTTTAGTAACTCATCTTCTTCGTGTAATCAACCATTTTTAAGTTACTCACCCCATGAACATCATCTTCATCACATAATTGAAGCATCATCGTCCCATGAATCTCGTCATCATCTCGGTGGTACAAAACCCCATCTGAAATATTGTTAGTTTTAATCTTTATGATTTAATTACTATAGTTTGAGACAAACTTAGATCAGGATAGAAGAGGAAATTCTATAAAAAAATATAAGGTTTAATTATGTTTATTTAAAAACTTTGAGGGAAAGTGTAATCAGTAAAAATAATATAAAGGGAGTGTATTTATCAACACCCTAAAGTTAAACTACCATTTATGTTTGTTTACTTAACTATCGTTTAGGTGGGTGTATATGTCATGTGCTGATGTCAGCATGACGTGAGTGGGTGTATCAAAACTACCTCCGAAAAGCTTTTCATTTAGCCATCACGTGGTTCCATACAAGATTCCTTAACCGGGAAAAAATTGTGTCTAACGGTCACCACCACCATACCAAAACAACCCAGCCGGAATCACCATAGCATATAACGCCGCCACCACAACCCTCCACATTCGTAACCACAGCTGCCACTATCTCGTCAATGCACTGGATCTTGTCTCTCTCCAACCCGTTGGCAACATATGCCAACGCCGGATCTCATTGAGAAACCGTGAAGAATATAACTTGCTGCGTACAGGCAACAACCATCAACCTGCCACCTCCACCGGATTACCTTTTAACGGTAGTTACGGTGGTGATGCCTGTAGAAGAGACGTATAGGAGGCACGGAATTTTCTCCGACTGAAGTTGTCCGTTTTTGTAGATCCTTGCGTCGCTGATGAACAAGAAGACCTTAAACAAGAAGACCTCTTACATTTGGAGTTTGCAAACACGAAGACCTTAAAGAACCATTGCTATTAGGCATTAGTCCTAAAATTCAAGTTTCAAAAAATGTAAAATTGCTAAAGACGTTAAGCTCATATCAAATTTCAAGTTCATATCAACTAACTAAAACAGATTTAAGCAAAAAATAGTAACAGTCTAACAGATAATAACAAATTACAACCAACTAAAACAAAATACAAGTTCAAATTTCAACCCTATGAACAGATTGTACAACTAACTAAAACAGAGTTATTAAGTCCAAATTTCAACCATAGAAAGTTACATATAACAGATATAAAAACTTACCTAATAAGGATCTAAGCAATTTATGGGCCACTAACCCTTGTTACAAAAACTAAGTTAAAAAAATGTGAGTAACAACCACTAAGAGCATTCAACAAAGAGCACAAAGAAAAAAGAATGAACAATGAATGACATAAATGGTAATAATAATCAACTGACCTGCTAAAGATCCAAAAATTGACGAAAAGTTAGTTATATTCATTCCAATACTATTTTAACAAAATTACAAATTTTTGTTACCAGTATTATTTTTTATAAAATATTTCTTTTGTTTGGCTTTGTTTTGGTTGGTTTTGAAGATGTCTTTTTTGTTTTGGTGAGTTTGAAGAAGTTATAAGTCTAGTTTAGATTTTTTTTTAAATCGATTTATCGTTGTATTTTTATACATTCGAAAATAGTTTTTTTTTAACAAATCGATTGATCAATGTATTTCAGTAGGGTTTTTTTTTTGCAAAATTTTTACCATTTGTACATAAAGTTTATAATTTTTTTATTTTTTTAAAGTAAAAATATTTTAAAACCCTATATGGTAGTATAGATCTTGAATCGTATTATGTAGTGTATTATCGTATAGTACACTGTACTATTATAGACTACATGATAATGTTTTGAAAAATAATAAATATTTATAAAACTTTGTTAACAAAAAATAAATATTGTATAAAAGGTACAAAGTTTGCAAATAAAAGGTCAATATGCCTCATTTTTAAAAACAATAAAAATGAAAATAAAAATAAAAAACGACCATGATATGCATCTTATTGGTCAATATGAGGCATATCAAAGCCACCACGTATCGGGTCTGATACTAGGCTGAGAAGAAGTGATATGAGGACTAATATACCTCATATAGACCTATATGAGGCATACTGATGTGTTTTTTTTTTTTACAATATATACCACACACCCTCATATCACCTTCCAACCCTAGTATTGCAACCAATACGTGTATTAATATGGGTCGTATTGTCTAATATGACCCATATCAAGTCACCTCATATCACTTTTCAAGCCTAGTATTGGTACCAATATTAGGCTTGATATGCCACGTATTGCCCAATACTAGGCATATCAGTGTTTAATACTACTTATATTGCCCAATACTAGGCATATCAACGCTATTTTTACTTTTTTTTTAAAAAATACAATATTATTGTAATATTTTTGTTACAAACACGTTTTTTTTAGAACACGTTTTTTTTAACACGTTTTTTTTCGAACACGTTTTTTTTTTCAAACACGTTTTTTCGAACACGTTTTTTTTCAAACATGTTTTTTCTTCGAACACGTTTTTTTTTTCAAACACGTTTTTTTAGAACACGTTTTTTTTAACACTTTTTTTTCGAACACGTTTTTTTTTCGAACACTTTTTTTTTTAAACACGTTTTTTCGAACATGTTTTTTCAAACACGTTTTTTTTCAAACACGTTTTTTCTTCGAACACGTTTTTTTCGAACACGTTTTTTTCGAACTCGTTTTTTTTCGAACACGTTTTTTTTTCGAACACATTTTGACGTTTAATTGAAGCTAGTCTGTGAAAAGTGCATAACAAGTAATGTAAATTCAGATTACGTATATCCCGATTAAAACCATCACCAAATACAACAAGTCTTGACCTCCTGTAAATCCATGCAAGAAAAAAAACGTGTTCGAAAAAAAAAACGTGTTCGAAAAAAAACCGTGTTAAAAAAAACGTATTCGAGTTTGAAAAAAAAAACCGTGTTCGAAGAAAAAACGCGTTAAAAAAAAACCGTGTTCGAAAAAAAACGTGTTCGAAAAAAATGTGTTCGGAAAAAAAAAACGTGTTTGAATTTTTGGACTGAATATAACTATTTTTTTTGTTAATTTTTGGATTTTTAATGTTAATTTAGTATTTTTAGTTATTTAAAAACAATAAAAATGAAAATATATAAAAAAAAAACCCTAATATGGGTCGTATTGCCCAATATGATCATTATCTGGGCACCCCCATATCACTTTCCAAGCCCAGTATTGGTACCAATACTAGGCTTGATATGCCACATATTGCCCAATACTAGGCATATCAAGGCTGTTTTTTTTAATACAATATTATTGTTTAAAAATACTAAAATTACTTTTAAAAATCCCAAAAATAAAAAAAATAAAGTTTTATTGATTTGAACACTATTTAAAAAAAATAGATGTTTTTGTAACAAAGACGAGGCATATTCGTTTTTTAATTGTTTGGTTTGTTTTTTTTTTTTTTTGGTTTTGAAGATGTTTGTTTTCTTTTGTTTAAAATGTATTAAATACTACGATCAATCGACTTAGAAAAAACACTTTCTCAAACAAATCTTATAAGTTCTTCGAACTTTGTATTGTTTATATAATTTCTTCAAACTCACCAAAACAAAACAAACATCTTCAATACCAACCAAAACAAAACCAAACAAAAGAAATATTTTTTATATAATAATACTGGTAACAAAAGTTGTAATTTTGTTCAAATAATATTGGAATGAATACAACTAACTTTTCGTTAATTTTTGGATTTTTTAAGTTAATTTAGTATTTTTAGTTATTTAAAAACAATAAAAATGAAAATATACAAAAAATAAAAATAGACCAAATATGCCTCATGTTGATCTATATGAGGCATATTACTTTATTGTTTTCTGTGTTGGTCAACATCAGTTAGCTAGAAGATAAAAATTGTACTTCAATATGTCTCATATAGGTCTATATGAGGAGTATCAACTTTATTGTTTTCTGTGTTAGTCAACATCAGATAGCTAAAAGACAAAAATTGTACTCCAATATACCCATATAGCTCTATACGAGACATACTTAGAGTATCCAAATAACTTTTTGGGGTGTTCAAATAATATCATCCAAAAAAAAAATAAGAAAAACACTTTTGGTTTAGTTGCACGTGATGGAGCATTTATTTGGGGAGAAAGGAGCTGAGAAGAATGGAAAAGGCTGACACATTATTGACTTTTTGGAAGCTTGGCTATAGGGTGTATCTAAACTAGGTGGTGTATATTTCTACCATCCCTTTAATTGATACCAATGTTAAACCCGAACCGATTCAGTTTTTTTTTCTTTTTTTGAACTGGTTTCTAATAGGTTTGGGCCACGAACCGTTTAGAACCTAATCCTAATCAATTCGTATAGGATTAGGTTTTTAGTAAAAAAAATCAATTTGTAACCCAAACCGGTTTTTGGCAAACTGATTTGGGCCTTCAATAAAATTACTGATTCTGCCCATTACGATTATGTGTACCGCTACCTACCATATATAGAGTTGATTTAACCATTTAACAGCCCATTTTCATTATACATTTGACCTCAATTGCAAATTGGCTACTAGAGAACTATGGCCCAATTGCCCAATAAATAAGTGGACCCAATGACAAATTTCATTCAATCAAAACAAACAGCCTAACCCACCCTGAGCAAGAAACTAAGTAGAAGGGACAACAAAACGTCGACCATACACAAGAGTAACACCCAAAAAACACAGCAATTACAATTAACAAACCTTTCAAACCCATTCACATCCCTTAATTTCATAGACCTTTCTGTTGACTTTTTATTCTACTCTGACTAAAAGTCAACTTTGACTTTTCTTAACCCAACATTTGTAAAACATAAATAAATAGGCATGCCAATTATTTGTCAGAATTATTAATCAAATTTTGGGCGTAAAAAAAACTAAATGACCCATTTGTTTAGCTGCTGAACATGTCTACTACAGCTGTAGCGTATATATACCACGTGCTCCATAATTTGTACCCATGTTGAAAACTTTGACTTCCCTTTAAGGGGTTGTTTTGATCTGCCACAAGATGGATGACATACCTTGGAACTATATACAAATGCACAACATAATCACTAAACCTTATTTTCAGTTTCAGGACGTATTTTTATCAGTGGACAGGATAAAAAATCTTTCAAGTAAAGTATAACTAGAGTTTATAATAAATTATTGTTTTATAATTAGCATTACTGAAAACAAATCTATTTCTACAAGATTAACATTAGCAATTATCAAAACATATGTTCTTTCCATTCAACCATAATCCACATTCCAACCAAACACTACCCTTATTCATGGAGAATTTCTTTTGGGGAAGATTGCTGATAGGTTTTACAAAGAAAAAATCTACAAAACTTCCAAGAAATATTTTCTTCTTCTCTTTTTCTCAATGCAAAACACATACATATATCTGAAATCAAACGTAAACATGCTCCCTAAATTAATGCAAACATGAAAATGAAAATGCATGCTTAATGGTAAACATGTGTTCCTTGTTGATTATATTAATAAGAACATAAGGAATAAACATAAGATTTTTTCAAGTGTACCTGATTTGCTTAACCGTTCAGGAACCTCAGTAATGGAAGACACCATCATCTTGTTCGGGTTCCCTTTAGTGTGTACACTAATGATGGCTAATGATCACAAAGTGATCGTGTGAGAGAGAGGTAGGTGGCGGCTACATTAGGTTATGGTGTTATTAGAGTCCAACCTAATACCTCTAGTAAGCTCTCTATTTATACACACAGGGGACACCCTAATTAGGTTTAGTAAGGGTAATTCCGTCCATCAAAGAATCACCTATTATAAACTTAGGGATATTATAGTAATTGATCGATATAATATAAATGATAATGATGGCCATATAATAAATATAATAAACATAATTTATATTTATTCTAACATTCTCCCACTTGGCCGAGTAATCATTTATTATGAGTATTTCGTAAGTCTGCAGAGATTAATACTCATTTTAGTTCTAAATCCAAAATATAGCAGAGAAATACAGCCGTTAAGTCTTTATTCGACTTAGGACCCCCATTAATCATACTACACCCAAATTTAAAACTTAACATTAGGATCAATTAACGTTATGCCCTTAGTAGATTTGTTATATTATTGTCTTCATGCCATTATGCTAGCTTAGCATACTAATAGACAAACAAATCATAATGAGGAAAATTAATCATTAATCATAAGTCATAAGTCATTCATAGTACGATATGCAATTGTACATGGTCATCAGTAATACCCTTTTTCTCTTAGTTGGCCCTTAGTGAGACTTATGGGTGATAGACCTTTAGTTATTTGGATCCATAAGCATATCATGAATGCATTCGATACAAAATTCTGATTTCCTCTATTTGTTCTTAACATAAGTGAACAATAATTTCGTATCGAACTCTAATGCAGCTCCTCTCAAACTGTTACTGTTCGAGAAATTAGGGCAGCTGACTTTATCACAGTAAGTCTTCAACTTAGTATTTACATGGAGTTAATAAGTTATGAGTCAACTGATAAATTTACCAACAACATCTAATGACCATTCTGTTGTGATCAGCAACACATTATGTCATGATAACTTAGGTTGTTGTTAACAGTTCCTTATGACTCCTCCATAAGATAGTTATGTCTGCTAACGTTATAATATACCCCGAAATTGGCACTTGATTTCCTTTGAATATAACAAAGTTAGAATAAGAGTAGTCAATCACTTTAGGTTCTCACTTCTTCTTTAGATTATAGTCTCTTGTGTCTTAAAGATATTGCAATGTTCCATTAGATGCTTTTCATCAATCTAGACAAGTCTAGTGTTAAGCAATACGAACAATATCATAAACAAGCATAGACTTAAATTTACATAAGTCTTCTAATTAATGAAGCATAAGGTAATAATCTCATTTATCCTATTATCCTCTAAAGGAGAGCAATGTTGTATGTTACATACGTAAGGACCCGCTTGGAGTAAAACTTATGGGATGAAAATAATATCCCGTTGGGTCTATCTCGGTATATTTTGATTCTTATCACGTAAGAAGAATCCCCGATATTCATCATGTCAAAATTATGCATGAACAATGCTTTGACTTAGGTAACATATACTTGTCAAGAGAGATGTCATCTATGTAAGGACAAGTTTTCATTAGTTGCTCCCACTCATCTTGAGGTAGGTTCTTTAATCCACTTAGTTATTGATGAAGAGAATTTCATTATGATTCCAACACATTTTATGCTTGCATCAACCCATACATGGATCTTATTGACTTACAGACTAAGTGTTCTTAACCTTTAGTTTAGAACTTTCAGGTTACTTAAGGAACATGTAGGTCATTATTATGGAAAGTTGTCATAACGTCCATCTAATGTGGCTCTTAGTCATTATGAGCTACTAGGACGGTAATGATCCTCAAAGAAATCTTTTGTAATACAGATAAGAAGATTCTTTGATAATCTAATCCCTCTTGAGTATAATCTTTTACGAACAATCTTATCTTACAACGTTCCCATTCGGATCTGGTTTAATTATGAATACCTTTAGATTATTCAACCAAATCCCAAACGTTATTCTAAATTATGGAATGAGTTATGCTAATAATAGCTTTATTCCATTTAGAAGATTGATTGATACTAATGATTTAATTAGAAGAGGTAGGATCAGTAAACTTTCCAAACATCCGTTTTGTATTAGTCAGGTAGGTTACATAATCATCAAAGTTAGTGGGCTTTTAGACCCAAATGAGCTCCTGAGTTGAACATTGGGTTTATTATGTTACAAACTTAACGTTAGTTAAGTGTTTTTTGTTTTCAGGTATATAATGAGCAATATTAGTTTCTAAGTGTGTAATAGTTGGTGCAGTAAGGTGTACAAGAGGAATAATCGAAGTTAAATTCGGAGTTAAACTTAATGAGTCTCGAATTTTAATGAGTCTCTCCCCCGCATCTTGTACTTCCGAAAAGTCATAATAAGGACTTTTACTGCTCCCACTTACCTTAGAAATCTTAATGAATTCAGCATGCTTAAGATCTAACATTTGGAAGATCCATAGATTTTAATAGAGAAACCAACCTAATGATGTTTATTGTCGTTTCTCTTAATGAGGATTACTTTAGTAAGAAATCTAAGTTCGCCCATATTTAGGCATCCACAAAACTTTGTTAGGAGTACGTTAAATGCTAAGGAGACAAGTTGTGATAGAGCGTTGTCCAGTGCAAGAGGTGTAATTTGAGGATAGATCAAATTTCCGTTCCCCCCACCTCTGTAACTTTTGCAAGTCATAAGTAGGACATCTAATGCTCCCACTAATCTTTTAGGTCTCTTAGTATCTCCACATAATAAGGTTTAACGATGCGTGTGAACGAGAATATTTCATATATTTTATATTTGATTTCCCTTATCGTCCAGATTTCATAAGAAATCTTAAAGACATACTTAGAGGGAATCTTATTAAGTATATATGAATTGATTTCTTTAATACTTTTGGTCTTTAGGAAACGAAATAGATACAATTAGATATTTATCTAAGCTCCACTAATGTCAATTAGTTATGACTTATGATGGAAACCCATTTATTCCTTTCGCCATTTAATGTTTAGGGCGTTTAACACATGCTTTAAAGTCACTCAAAATGAGATTTGATAGCCAAGCATCCTTAACGACCTGGTCATGATTTCTTATGAAATTTTGGTCTTAGTGGATGAATTGCATGTGTCTCATTTTCCTTTGTTAAATACTCATTTTCAGGATAACAAAGTTGTGAAAACGTTATTGGATCATCTAGTTTTATTTTATAAGGTTTCTATTCAGATAATGACAACAAACAATATGAGAGTTTAACTTAATAGTGGCTTTGGTTTGGTCATTAAAACCTTGTAACTATCAAAAAATTGTAGCTTTTAGTATTGATACTAAATTCTGAGTAATCTTAAGAATATCGTAAGGTATCATAAAGCTTCAACACTAAGATCAGTTATTAATGGTTAATAGACCCTGAATTTTGCCACTAACTCTCATCTTAAGTATTTGTTGAATTCTGGTAAGGAAACGTATAAAACTAGACTCAACCATCATGTGTTAATTGGAATTCATTAGCATTTGTAGAGTTAAATATCTTTAATTAGGCACTAAATATCTTAGCTAGCTGTTCTCTTTTCTTATGGGTAATCTCATTGCTTATGCCTATTCTTAATGGCACAATTTTGCTTAGTAAGACTTTCCCATTGGAGAAACTTATAGCTGAAAGTAGTACTTGTATTTTGTTTCCAGACCTTATAATTATCCTCTCTATGGTAATTATTCTTCCTCTTTTAGGTTTAATGGTAGTAAGGTGAATAACATCAACTTTTCTAGTTTAATGCGTTCCTTTTCCTGTACGTAATTTGCTATCAACACACTCATTTTACTTTGATATTTCTGAGTGTTATAGTTGATTCATGATGCATCTAATCGTACTTATGGAAAAGTTATTATGCACTAGAAATTTATTGATTTTCATGTGTAACCCCTTAGCTTTATGGGTCATATCATTCAATATTGAGATGTATTCACATATGCCATTTAACCATAAAGTTAGATTTATTTATTTCATGCTTCTTAGGAATTCGTTATATTCTTTCATTCCATAGATAATACATTAGTCTTAGGAATTTCAGAATCTTTAATAGCTCACCTGATAGGAATTAGTAAAAGCGTTCTTGATTACCATAAGAGACATTTTGTGTATCCCACTTTCTTATGCTCAACATTATTCTGTAATACTTTATCAGATAGAGCTCAGGAATGTCATGACTTAAGAGGTAACTTGATAAGAACAAAGTTTAAGCAAACTCTTCTTAGTTTTAATGATTAGAGTGGATTACTTAGTTGAGATAGTAATTTATAGAAGAACGTGAGATTAATTTCGAGTTATGGGTATTGATGTAAGGCAGACTTAAAGTTATGATCATTATATTAATGAAGGATCATTAATTGTGAGGATCAATTTTGATATGAAGATGTGATAATATAATAACACCAACATAAGCTACTTAAATAACATGCTCTAGCTTTGGCTATACGCTATTTATTTAAGTATTAAGTTGCTAACAGTGAATGTAACACATCACCTTTGGGCAGAAGTGAGACACTCAAAGTTCTAATGCAATACGCTCAGTTCACCAACATAATCTGTTACACATCACCTTTGGGTAGAAGTGAAACCTTATGGCACTTATGTGAACGAGCTACAATGCTTAACGAGATCTTTATAATGAACTAATGTGACACATCACCTTTGGGCAGAAGTGACACCTCAAAATGTTATTTCAAGTTAAGCAAGGTTTTATAATGTTTTGAATAAACTTGATACATTAGGTTTTATCAAAACTGTAAATTTTATTAGAGATCCCAAAATTAATGGGTTCTCAGTAATCTGATGAGTTCCCAAAAAATGAAGAGTTCTCGAATTAGCTTATGAGTTCTCAAAATAATGGGTTCTCAAAGAATTGAGTTCTCAAAAAAAAAAAATTATATGAGTTCTCAAATAGCATAAGGGGTTCTCGGAAAAATAATGAGTTCCCGAAAAAACTTATGAGATCTCGAATAACATAAGGGGTCTCGAAATTATGAGTTCTCGAAGACTTAATGAGTTCTCGAAAGTGATGAGTTCCCGGAAGACTTATGAGATCTCGAATAAATCATGAGTACTCGAAGACTTAATGAGTTCTCAGATATCATAATGAGTTCTCGAATGCCATGATGAGTTCTCGAATATCAGATTAGTTCTCGATATACTGATGAGTTCTCGAATATATTATGAGTACTCGAATAACTTATGTTTTCGGATAACTTTAACAGTTCTCGGATTCTTTAATAGTTCTCTAAAAAAATATTGGTTCTCGAATACATGATAGTTCTCGATAAATAAGATGGGTTCTTGGAAACATTATGGGTTCTCGAAAAAACATTATGGTTTTCGAAGATGAAGACCTTGACCAAGAACTCCTATCCGTGAACCTGATCGAAAGTTTTATAACCGAGAACCTGAATTCGGGAACTGAGAGATTCTCCGAGAACTTAATTTATTAATCTTTAAAACCAAAAACCAGTTATTATTATCGAAAACTAAAAGTGACAGAGTTAGGTGGTTCAAAAAATTAGGGATTTAATTATATCTTTTTCCAATTTTAGATAGGAATAATTATCTCCAAAGATTTCATAATATTTTGAAATCTTTGACTTTATCAACATGATTTCAAAATTCTTGGAGATTAAGTTTCCTAAAATATCGAAAACAAGATTTAATCCAATCTTGAACCAAAACATAATAATTTTCGGTTTTCTTATGATGTTCTTGAAGATCATCAACCGAAAAAAAAACATAATCAATATAACCTTTATCTTATGAATCCGTAAGTTATCTCCGATTGAATTTATGGAGCGAATTCAATTTAAAAAAAACTTGAAAACATATTAAGTATAAAATAATATGCCAAATTGAATAAGGATCATATCACGAATATGGTTCATCAATTCCAATAACCAATTTCTAAGTTTTCGTGAAGCCAGTAACATTAATTTCAATGGCACTAAATTCTTTAAAATACCATTGAATCCTTAACTAAAATTTGTTTGTAATATCAAACACAGTTTCGATGAATTCAATTATATATTTATCTTTGAAAAAAAAACTACTGACATTAAAGTTTTATGATATTCATCGATCCTTTAATATCCAAATTCTAGAAATCTCAAAACAAATTTCATTATTGAATTGATATAATCAACATTGCTCTGATACCACATGTTGATTATATTAATAAGAACATAAGGAATAAACATAAGATTTTTTCAAGTGTACCTGATTTGCTTAACCGTTCAGGAACCTCAGTAATGGAAGACACTATCATCTTGTTCGGGTTCCCTTTAGTGTGTACACTAATGATGGCTAATGATCACAAAGTGATCGTGTGAGAGAGAGGTAGGTGGCGGCTACATTAGGTTATGGTGTTATTAGAGTCCAACCTAATACCTCTAGTAAGCTCTCTATTTATACACACAGGGGACACCCTAATTAGGTTTAGTAAGGGTAATTCCGTCCATCAAAGAATCACCTATTATAAACTTAGGGATATTATAGTAATTGATCGATATAATATAAATGATAATGATGGCCATATAATAAATATAATAAACATAATTTATATTTATTCTAACATTCCTACTAATGCAATTACATGATGATTCAATAACTATTTAAAATACTAATATTGTAGTGATCAAGAACGTGGTTGTTTGATTTTGTGTTCAACGGTCACAATGATCCGGACATTCAATTTCCTAATTAGTAGAAATTCAGGTTCTGAAACATGGATGCTTGAAGGGCATACCATATACGAAGGGATGCAACAACAACAACAACAAGTTATACGAAGGGATGAAGTTATGTAAATCATCTTGAAAGTAGAATATCATCTTTGAAGGGCATTTCATAAAAAGAAGCACCAGAATTGTTTTCAAGCTATTGTTTTATACCTTGAGTGTATGCTTCAAAAAGTGTTTTCGTGTAAGCATAAGGTGTAATTTCGGGCTGATTAAGCAGAAGTAGTGTTTCTTGTATGAATAAACTCAACACTTTGTGTTTTTTTTCTTGTATGAACGAAACCCCACAGAAAATAGTCGTTTTTTTCTCCGTCTTTTATATAGCACTATGGTACTCGTTGGAAAAATAATAAAACGCTCGTTAATTTGGTGTAATTATTTTTCTTTAAAAAATCTCGTATATAAGAGATATTAACGTTTAAAAATTATGGGAGGAAACATAAGAGAGAAATTTAAATTTGTTTGTAAATTCTTTTTATAAAAATAACTCAATTTAATTTTAGTAGATTAGGTTTTATATTATTATTTGTTTTTTTAATTTGCCACATGGCATGACGCATGACACACCCAAGGGGGAGAATGTCTCCTTGAGTGCCATATCATTAAAATTGCTTTCTTTTATTATATACTAGACATATACCCCGGGAGCGTCCCGGGGTTGATAAATTTAATATGACATATCAATTTTACATATGAAATAAACTGATGCACTTTACAGTTATATGCAGAAAAGCTTCGGCTAACACCTAATCTAAAACAATTAACAATGTATTTCCAATGTTAACGCTTAACCTTAACCAATGCACAACTCTAATATTAAAACCTATCCTAAAACAATGTATAACTCCAATACTAACACATGTTGAAAATATAATTCATATTTACTGGTTTGAACACAATTAAAGACTTGCCTTTCTTGTATGAACAAAACCCCACAAAAAATAGTCGTTTTTTATATAACACTATAGTACTCGTTGGAAAGATAATAAAACGCTTGTTAATTTGGTGTAATTTTTTTTTTAAAATCTCGTATATAAAAAATATTAACGATTAAAAATTATAGAAGGAAACATTAGAGAGAAAAATCCAATTTTGATTTTAAATTATTTTTTTCCTAAAATAACTTAGATATAAATATTGATATAGATATAGATGGTCATTCAATAAATCTATGTTAAATAAATTGGTAAAGTAAATCTTTTATTTTAAATTCTAAGATATGCATATCTTGTATAGGGTGTTATTTAATTTATTATTAGATTTTAATAATAAAAGTGAAATAAAAAAAATTAAACACTCTCACCTCATCATGCCACGTGGCACATTCAGGGAGGGGGTGAGGCCTCCGTTGAATGCCACATCATCATAATTTAATTCTTTTATATATAGTTATACATACTAGGTGAAAACTAGTGTGATACACACGGGAGACCGAGTCCCAAACTTAAAGCCCTGTTTACTAAAAGACAACATTAAGAACCCATTCATCTGCTCCGAAGAACAACTGTTTAGTACCGTCTGTTTTATTTCTTTATAAACAGATATTATTATAAACACCAAAAATATAAAAAAACGTATCCAGACCAACTATTATGGTCTGTGTAGTAAACACCAAATTAATTATTGATCTATTGTTGAAAGGAAAAACTGTATTTCGTAAGGTCTGTTCCTTTTACGATACCAGTTAATAATACTTATTAGATGTTTAATTACTGGAACTGCTACAACAAAGTTCCAAACATAAATCTACAGACGGATTAAACCTCTGTTGATTTAACACATATAAATCTACAGACGGATTAAAGGTCTGTTGAATAAAACACAAAAGTTAATACGATTCAATTTAGCATCACAAAACATAAAAAACTATATATAATCTTGAAGGACATACAAAACTGAAAACATAAATAAATACAATCAACGTTAAACATCAAGATACATAGCTAGTTAAAGAAAATTAATAAACTGAAGCTTTAATTCCATTGAGGCTTCAAGTTGTGCATGTAGATCTTTCAATTTTGCCAAAAAATCTACGTCCTTACTCCCGACCTCAGAATTGTACAACAACGCCAAATCACGAACAGCAGTTGAAGGCATTGACTTCAAAATCCGTTGCACATCATCTCGCTCAAATGTGCCCAAGTGCAAACTGTCAAAACAAATCTTCAAATTCCTTGTGGTCTTCAAATCTTGATAGTACTGTGCTCTAATTTGATTAACAACAAACTCCTTCATTTCATGTTCTTGGTTATTAGTTGGGGCAGCCATTGATGCTATTGATGAAGACTGAAATGTAAATGTTAAGATGGTTTATTAGGCTATAGGGTGATCAGACACCAAAAATGTAATGTCTCAGTGCCACGTAGGATGCCACCTCTACAATGTGATGTCTCTAGCATTTTGAGACATGGATGGGGGAGACACCAACATTCCATGTCTCAAGCATTTAATATTTTTTTTTTGTTTTCTAATATTAATTGTAATTAGTTTTATAAAAGTAATAAATAAATAAAATTATGTTCAAATAAATACTAAATTATATAAAAAAATTACAAAGCATCCTAAAATAAAAAAAATTACATAGCATCCTAAAAAGAAAAAAAGTACAAACCATCCTAAATTAAAAAATAAATTACAAACCATCCTAAATTAAAATAAAAAATTACAAACTACTCGTCGTGTCCGTTGTTCCATATATATTCGATCAAGTCGGCTTGTAGATGATGATGGATGTGTTCGTTACGTAACGCGAAATCGTTTAACTCTTGTTGCGCTTGGTCATCCGGAATAGTATTCTCCTCCACCGTATTTTCATCGAACTAACAAATAGCTCAGCCTTCGTCTTCGATGATCATGTTATGTAGCACGATGCAAGCATACATACAATAACGAAGATTTTTTGTTGTGAAATCACGTGTCGGGTTTGCGATGATGTGCCATTTTGCTTGTAGAACCCCAAATGTTCGTTCGATATCCTTTCGCGCCGCTTCTTGATACTTAGCAAATTTCTTTCTTTTTTCGTCGTGAGGGTGCTTAATACTTTTAACGAGTGTAGAATAGGTTGGGTATATTAAATCCGCAAGATAATACCCGTGCTTGTACTCAACCCCCGAAACAATAAATTTTGTATTCGGACCGGTTCCTTTTCTAACATCATAAAACACCAAAGACTGATTGAGAACATTAAGGTCATTATTGGAACCGGCAAACTCAGGTTAGTAACATCGGTAACTAGTAAGTCTACCTTAGCGAGTCATGCATGTATTGATGATTCGGGGAATCATCGGGAGTCGTTACAATGATCCCGGGGATCATTGGGAGTCTGACTGGGTCAGTTGAGTCGTGTTGATGGTTCGGGGAATCATCGGGAGTTGTTACAATGATTCAGGGAATCATTGGGAGTCGGTCCATAACCATGTGTACAAGGGTTGGTGATTTGTAGAATCACCGGGTTTTAACGCACACACGCAAGTCTCGAGTCCCGGGAATTGGGGGCGATTAGGAAGCCTAATCGCCTGATAGGAGGGCTAATGGCATGGTAAACAGGCGATTAGGCCTATTCACATGGCCTAATCGAGTGTTACACTTCCCTAATCGCCTGCTGCAGCTGTGACGACTAGAAACGCCTATAAATACCACCCTTGTGTTGCAAAACATCATTTTAGAAACCCTAGCACACCCCAAAGCCATTACACACTATATCCAACCTCTGTAACTCGTTTTTGATCAAGAAACCACCTTTACAAGATCTTACACCATTCTTTGCTAAAATCCAAGGTGTGTTCTTCTTCCCAAACCTTTTTAATGATAATGTTTTTCTCCCTAGAGGTCCAAACCTGGTTTCTAAGTAATTGTGTCTTTAAGAACTTGTTAAAAACAGATTATAAATGAACCCACACCTTCATGATTGTTCTATGTTGTGTTATTATGCAAAGATGATATTTTTGATATTAAAACATGATTGTTTTCCTTTGTTTGATATGTTTCTGACTTAAATGAATCATTAGGATGATTGTCTATGAATTTGGGAGCTTGTGTTTTGATGATATTTGCTATTTTGACCCGTTTGGATGATTTTGGGAGATTTAATGAGACTTAGTGAGTTTTGATGATTCTAGAGGATTAGGGTTTGCTCTAGGATGATGCTAGAATAGTAGGAAAGGATTAGACAACGTTGTTATGTGATGAAATCTGGATATTTGCCATTTAGGGTAAGTTGTGCATGAATGGATGTGATGTTTTCATAATATTATGCCTTTTTGGGAAAGGGTCACAATTAGGGCTGTTAGAGAGATGATAAATTGGGGGGTTTTTGCTTGGAATAGGTTGGTAATTGATTTGGGTTTGATATTGGGTGTTTCCACTTGTTTCGGATCTGATCTGGAGGATTAAACGCGCGAAAAAGTGGCAAAACCTGCAGGGGGCGATTAGGAATCCTAATCGCCTGGTACAGGGGCAATTAGCCCTACTCGCATGTACTTTCATGCGATTAGAAACCCTAATCGCATGGTTGACCACCCTATCCACGTGTTGAATTTCCTAATTGCATGCTGATTCCTATCCATGTGTTTGAAATCCTAATTGCATGTTTGACCATCCTATCCATGTGTTGACTTTCCTAATTGCATGTTTGGTTCCTATCCACGTGTTTGACTATCCTAATTGCTAGTTGACCATCCTAATTGCCAGGTTGACCATCCTAATTGCTAGTTGACTTTCCTAATTGCATGTTTAATGTCTAATCATGTGATTAGCTGATATAAGTATAGTTTAACATCCCGAACATGAAATGACATCTAGGAACATGATAGGAACCCCGTGACATGTCTAATAACCTGGTAACACGCGTGTGGACTTGTATATGCGATATATGAACTATATGTTGACTTTGGTGAACTGTTATGCATAGTAGGTGCATGGTTGCTTGTGATTGCATGATTTCTCATTCTTAGCTAACTCGTGAGTCGTCGGGTCACCAATGGGATGTCGGGTCTTGTCTGTGTGGTCAAAGTAACATTCAAACGTGTTTTCAAAACGTACTTGGTTATGGTCTGGACAAATCGGGGAGTAGATAACCTTATGGTTGTTAGTCTAACCACTAGTAACACTTTTATGATAGATCTCCGGTAGTTGGGATTATCAGGATACTGTCTTTACTCTTTATTTAAACAACGCAACCTAAGGTGAGTTCACGGCCCCACTTTTACTGCTTTTGCTTTCGGGGGAGAAAACATGCGCTAAACTAATGATTCGAAACTTATGTCATACTATGGGTTGGTTTTGGGTTACTATGTGATCTTTGGAAGTCCCGGGGGAAACCATGAATGTGCGGGGATGCACTACGGGGGAAATATGGATAGATCTATTGGGCGTGACCGGCCCCACTCGTCGGCTGGGAGCCGGCGGGTGTATATTGTCTCGAACTGCTAAACTTGCTAAACTTATTCAGACTGCTAAACATGTGCTAAACTTGCTAAACGTGTCCAGTAATGGTTTTCCAATCGTAGTAGTAGCAAACACTTACGCCTAGCTAGCGTGCTTTTACATAGTATGGCAGGGCTTGAACTTGGTAACATTTTATGAAAACCTGTGAACTCACCAGCATTATATGTTGACAAACTTTTGGCATGTTTTTCTCAAGTCGCTAAGGTAGCATCTATGGAACTAGGCGCACGAGTCTGCATGGCGTCTAGGGCTTAGTTCACGTTTTGAATAATCAGTCAAACTTTATAACATTTGGGATTTTGTTTTTGTAATTAAAGCATCCGCTGTTGGTTTATGTTATTAAATCAAATGTTTTTGTTTTACGTATTTAATCATATAGTGTTGTTTATTGTGACCGTTGACTTGGATCCTGGTGTGTCACGCGCCTCGCGGTAAAACCCCGCATGTGGAATTTGGGGTGTGACATGGACAAACATTGGGCTGCTAGATATGGTGTTGCATGAACCTCTAACTGCTTTGAGAGACAAGATAGAAGACTACATGACTCAACAACTACAAATGGACAACAACATTAACGAAGCATTGATGGAGTTAAAAAAGAATCTTTCAAGAGAGATTCTGATAAGAAACACAGGGTTTTAGAGATTTTAATTAAGTAGTTTATATAGTAGATATGCTTTTTATTATGTATTTTTTAAATGTTAAGAACTGTAACATTTCGCACTTAATATTTCTACGTTACGAATAATTTGAATAAAACGTCAAGATTCACCAATTATCGCCTTTTAAAAATATTTTTGTGACGTATTTGAAACCCTAATACTATATTAATTATATATAATATACATATATATAGTTATAAAATGTCAAAAAAAGGAATGCTTGGGCCGGGAATCGAACCCGCGCCCAAGCCGGGTCACAACACAACAACACCAAACCAGCTGAGCTACCCAACACTCTTGTTGAGTCTCCTGCGCGTTTTAAATATATAGTGACTTGTTTAATCAGCAGTTGACTTGGAAAGTCAACTGTGATGAACGGGTTACCAAAAACCAAATCATCAAAGCGCGTTTTTGATCCAATATGGTATATTTGACTGAGTTATGGCTATTACGCGTCAATTACACAGATAATCATCATCAATTCGATCCAATTATAGCCAATTATACGCGCATCATCTTTAATGTCGAGTCAACTTACCAATTCGTCCATCCTAACCTTCTCACTATAAATTGGACCTCCCCATTCATGCTACACTCGCCGATAACACTTTCCCAATCCTCAATTTCTTGTTTATTTCAGCTGTTCTTGCGTATTTAGTACGAAGTTGACTTTTCTGTTTGACCTAGCGTGTTGCACGAATACGTTTTTGTAAGTGATGTTTTTCATATGGGTTTTGATCTTCGGCAATCACACAACAATAACCCTATGATTAATTGGGTTATTGTTGTGTGAATCATCCAATTGTAAATCTTAGGGCTCGTTCGTCGAATTGGGGAAGAACACTGATTCAGTGTACATATTATAATTTAAATAAACAGGAATCAAACACAACCCCTGATCTAGATCAGGTGGTTGTGTCTGATGTTGTTAAACGAACATACGCGGGTTCGAGTCCCCTTTGAAACGGTTTTAACATTTTCCTTTTTAAATGAATATAAATCTGATTTTGCTTATATTATATAATTAATATAATCCAAGATTAAACGTTCTCAGGGTCCAGACCAGTTGGTCTGGGCTTGTGATTTAAAACCAACGAACCGGCCAAGGGCCCGGGTTCGAACCATGGCATCAACAAAACATTCTTTTTAATTAAGTGTATATATATATATATATATTCCTTTATATTTTTTTTAAAATTCATTTTAAAATACCAAAACTCTTTTATAAATTCTACAAAAATTATTTTATGTTAATCTAGTGAAAAAGTTTAACATACAATTTTTAGTTTTCAAAAATTTATTTATTTAATATATATAATAAATAATTCAAGTTTATTCTATTTTATTTATAAAATTCTATAAAAATATCAAAACAATTTTATAAATTTCCACAAAAATTATTCTGACTTTGTATAACAATAAACTTTTCTGAAATGATTTTTATTTCTGAAAAATCATTTATTTAATATTTTTAATCAATTTTTGTTAGTTTTAATCATAAATAAATCATAATAAATTCATTTTTCAATATTTTTGCACCAAAATTTTATATAAATTATTTCTGATTATTTGGAACAGAAATACAATTTTTTAAATTAATAATTCTGTAAATTTAATATTTTTAAATATTAAAGTTATATTTTGGCAATTTAAAATAAATAGATTTAATATTCTATTTTTAGGAAAATAATTTTATAAAAATTATTTTCATACTTTAAACTTATTATTGTGACCATCTTTAATTTAAAATTTACAAAAAGACTTTTGTTTATTTATTTATCAAATTTCTCTTATTTATTAAACATTTTATTTATTAATCAAACGAGCACTTATTCCCAATTCGAAGCCCTAGATTATATTTGTAGACTAGAAAGACTTAGACATATTTATTACCTTAATTATAGGGTAATACTTGGCATTGTTGGGCAACACACAATTCTATTTTTCAAGAGATATAACATTTTGCTAAGGTGAGTTTTACATAGCCCCTTTTCTATTTATCACCATTTTTGGGGTGAAACATGTTACAACATTCTATATGCAATTCAATCATCAAAGTGTCTATGTGTTTTTCTATGTTGCATTATGTCTTAAACATGACTAGGGTAAGCACAATATTCTAGCATAATCATTAACATTGATCAGCCGACGGTATACAATGATAGATCTATTGGACTGACAATCCCACCCGGATACGTGCCTCCTACAAAGGTAGCGTGGGTGATTGTTATCGCATAACATAATCGAGTGAACCATGAGCGTATGGGATGTACCACAATACAACAGTCACAAGGGTTGATTATGCACTCGATTTACTTCTAGTATGTTTTCACATATGGACTAGACTTGCCATGACACTTGAATTGTACAAGCTTTATTCAATTATCAAAACCTATGTAATTCTCACCAACTTTTGTTGACCCAAAATATTTTCAAATTTAACATGTTTCAGGTTATAGCTTGCTCGAAGATTAGAGTTAATACTTGAAGATACGTAGCTAGTATTTGTTATTTTGATGTACAAATTCTTAGAACAATTGTATGTAATTTATTTAAATCATTTATTGAAACTTACTATTTACCATGAGCTACTGAACAATCATCAATACGTGACATCCCGATGTTTCCGCCATCGGTTGGGGTGTTACAAGAACTGTTTAGTAAAAACAACATCAAGAAGCAAATCGTCTGCTGCAAATAAAACCTGCTTATTACCATCTGTTTGTTTCTTTAAAAAAATTACTTTATCGTCTGTTTACTTAAAACAAAAATATTAGGAGGTCAATACTATGCTATAAAGAAAATCTGTTTACTACATCTGTTTCGTTCTTTAAAACAATAAACTACTGAAAATATAAAAAAAACGTAAACAGTCCAACTGTTATACTCTGGTTAAAACCACATTAAAGAGTGAATCTACTGTTAAAACAAATACTGTATTTCGTAACATCTATTTCTTTCAAAATACCAGGTAGTAATACCGATCAGATGTTTAATAATTGAAGCTATTACAATCACGGAAACATAAATCTACACAAATTAAAACGCTGTTGGGATAACACATATTAAAACAAAAGAGAGGATGAGGAAATTAAAAAGTAAATCTAAAGTTGAACGAAACACTGTATTTGCTAACGTCTCTGATTACCAATATTTGCAGAGAGTGAGAATGGGGTAATGAATATTGGGAATTCATCCTCTTTTATACGGTGAAATATAATAACTATATTCATAAAGTTGGTTTTCAACTTTATTAGTTGGATTTCAAGTAAATATAAACTTGGAAGTTACTTTTGAAAATTTTAATTTATTTTTTATACAATGAAAGACAATTGCAACACAACAATAATAATAATATATAATAAAATAATAAAGTAAGTTCAAAATCGTAATAATTATTTTTGGGTTTTTTTATAACATCTGTTGATCAGATGTTTAATAATTGAAGCTATTACAACCATGGAAACATAAATCTACACACAAACTAAAGGCCTGTTGAGATAAAACATAAAGAAAACAAATTAACAGCAGTTACACGATTTAAGCTTTTTATTCAACCGAAATTTCATAACACTGTTTATTCAAATCTTTTAGAAGTCATCAACAAATTTGTGAAACAACAGTTACACGATTTAACCCTATTATTACAAATTCCATAATTTGAGTTATACAATGAATTTAATAGAAATAAATACAAAATGGAAGAGTTATAAAAAACAAATACAAATATCTCTAAAAAAAAAGTACTTCAATGACAACAGAATTACAATATGTGACTTTACAAAGTACATGAAAATACAAGAAAACATAAAAAAACCTACCAACAACCAAACCCTAAAGAATGATCTTCCTTGCCAGCATGATCCAAAAAAATCGTCCAATGAAGACCAGTACACAACAGCAGGTCGTATATAAATATCATCAGGATGCAAAAACCCCTAACATTGAAAATAGGAAGGGGATGTATATATTTATATATGAAATAATGAATTGATGTTTTCCTTTGATTGTAAGAATCACCAGAAAACATCAATTTGAAGTGATTAACCAACTAACTGTTGGTTATCTATTTTCCTTTGATTGTAAGAACCTTTTAAAAAATTTGTGAAAACAAATTGTAAAGTAGTATCATAATGCATATTGGATGGAGAGATGTAAAATGAGAATGGGGAAATGAATATTGGAACTTCATCCCCTTTTATAGGCTGAAATATAATAACTATTCATAAAGTTGGTTTTCAACTTTATTAGTTGGATTTGATGTAAATGTAAACTTGGAAGTTACTTTTGAAAATTTTAATTTATTTTTTATAGAATGAAAGACAATTGCAACACAACAATAATAATAAAATAATAATGAAGTAACTTCAAAATGGTAATTATTATTTTTGGGACTATATATAAGATCTGTTGATACGTGTTACTTTCCCACTGAAACAACTCTTAAAATTCTATTTTATTTTTATTTAACAATCGAATTACCTAACAAAAACAAACACTATTTAATCATATTTGTACAAAGATGAACATGTCATGTTTTACATTAAATAATAAGTGTTTAACTTATGTTTTAGTAATATCTGTTCCTTTCACAACAGCAGTTAATAGTAGTAATCAGATGTTTTATATTGAATACAATGAAAACTAAACATACACTTTATATATCTAATTTAAAAAATTACGTAACAATAGTTGAAACAACATGTGAAACGACGAAAGAGTATATCTTTTTTTTAAATAATTAGTCATCAAATTAAACTTCAAATATGTTGAATCAGTTAAGCTCGTCGTTTTTTAAACAACTTTTATAGAAACAACTGTTGATTCAAACAGATGATTCACAAACACTGTCCATAAAGTAGATTTTCAATTAAACCATTTTTACTAACAATATCATCAAATTCGCGATTAGCAAATTGTTGCTATAAATTTATATCAAAATTGATGAACCTTTCTGATAATAACATTCAGGAATACAAATAAAGACACACCAACTTAATCCATTTAACCTATGATTTACAATTAAACCCCACCAAAATAAAAGCATTGTATCAACATCAAAATATTTCCACTCCCTACCATGCCATTAATTTTTAGTTATAACCAAAATTCCTACTGATTGATCAAACTTGAAATTACAGCAGTCACCCATTTTCAATCCTTTGGAGTTTATAAAACTTACCCATCACCTGATTGCAAACCTATTAAGTTAGAATATAAGAGTGTTACTTATACTATTAAAATTAAATGCAAATTTAATTATTAAAATTTAAGTAATACCTTTGGTTACCCCTATCTTTTTCCACATATAGTTTACACTCGTTAACTTCACCATCATTCACTTGAACAAAAATCTTATGCGGCAAAGTACGATTAGCTAAGTTAACTGTTGGAGCAGGAAGCCGCTGAAAAGTTTATGTATTTATAACATTATTAGTTAATTAAGTTCAGTGAAATAATTAAAAATATAACACATAAACTCATATATAACTTACATAACGTTTATTAATAACAACATTATGCTCATAAACTTTAACAGTCATATTTTCATTCAAATCATCTACCTGTACAACCATTTTAAATAAATGTATTAGTACATAACATTAGATATGATAGTATATTAATTGCATATAAATACTTATAATATAAACAAAACATATAAACGGTTTTTTAACCTGCATGTCAAGCTGATCATGATCAGACATTTCAATATCTTGACCTGATTGTTCAGATTGGTGAGTTTGCTGAAAAAGATAACTACCATTGCTTAAAAAGACCATAATTTCAAATGTGAAGAGATCTCTCATCTCTAGAAAGACAAAATCGAAAACATCCAACTGAAGATCTTTAACTACATTCAACCATCCATCGTACAAATAACAGTGTTTCTCGAAGGTAATTATCTTCAACCGCCAAGAATGATCACCAAATTTAATAGTTACTAAATGTTCAGTAACTTTAGCATCACGATAGACACAAGAAAAACTATCAGGTACTCTCTGTCAGTAAAACAAATAAAAAAATTCTGTTATTTTGTTATTTTTAATGATAAATATGCATATAATGTTGGAAAATTATTAATTAATTATTATATTAATGTGTAATATAATGATAATTAATTATAAAGCCAGATGAATGAGAGATCTAAACTTTAAGTGTGTGGTGGAAATTTAATGTTGTGGGAATTGTGCTTGTCCCACATTTGTGGAGATATAAATCATGTGTCGGTTTATATGTAGAATTCTGTAGATAAATGTATTCCTATACAACTGGACACACCCAGTGGCAGCCAGGAGGGTGCGAAGCACCTGACGCGCCCGCGCCCGGGCACGGGCTCGGACTCGGGACCGGGACGAGGGCGATGGGCGTAATGTGGCGTTTAGATGGCGCACTTTGCACTTCGCACGCTCGCATCGCCGCGAGCCGCTTGAGAGCCGCCGTTATATTTTTAACTGAGCTTGGACTGGTATGGTTCGAGTCTATGGCTAGGACTAGTTAATTGGTGTGGTCAAGTCCTTCGGAATTCCTAACCTGTCAAGTATCATTAAGTCTTGTAATTCATTACAGACTTAAATAATGATTAAGTCTTGCAATCAATACTAACTTAAGTGTCATTGAAATCTGCATTCAAGACAAACTCTTGGCATGGTTGCGTTTTGTCTATATATACAGAGTTTTGTACTCTGGTTAAACACACAGAAAATTCTCTGAGTTCATGTTCACAAACCACCACCTCTTGTCAGACAATTTCCCTAATTTTTCTGCCCTCTACACTCTTGTTTCAGGTACTATTTCAGGTGCTAGGTTCACTCCGGCAGTGCAATCTGCTTAGGCTGTTGTACCCTGGGAAACAGACGGGTTCACGTGGGTGGACCGAAATCTGTTTTAAGGGAAGCGTGTTTTACACGTGTCTCAGTCACTTCGAGTTTTCCTTGTACTTGTTTCGTATTTTCTTTTCATTTTGTAATTTTCGTTTATCTCTTTGTATTATGTTTATCCTTCATTATTGTAATGTAATCCGAAATTACTTAATAATATTGTATTTCTTTTATTTTGTGAACGGTGCTCCTACAAGCTTAAAACAGATTTTAAAACTCCGTTCATACTCTGTTTTAAAATTTTTCGGATTCAATATATATTGTTTCTTTAAAACTCTTTGTGAGTTTGCTTTGGTATTTTGTAAACCAAACAAATTGGTTTTTTTGTAAACTGAATTTGGTGTAATTATTTTTGAACACTGATTATTGTTCTCTTGTTTCAGAAATGGCTACGAATATTACTGCTTCATCAACAACCATTGGATCAACTTCCACCACTATGGGGCCATTAGTTGGCACCCAGGCAGCCCAGGCGGTTGCAAACCATGCTGAGAAACCAGAGAAGTTCACTGGTTTGAACTTCAAAAGATGGCAGCAAAAGATGTTGTTTTACTTGACAACTCTGAATCTTGCGAGATTCTTGACCGAGTCCCCCCCTCAATTTGCTGAAGGGAACTCTGACATTCAATCTGTGAGCGCACTTGATGCTTGGAAGCATTCTGAGTACCTATGCAAAAACTATGTGTTGAATGGACTTGCTGATCCATTGTATAATGTGTACTGCAAGATACCAACTGCCAAAAAACTTTGGGAATCTTTGGAGCGCAAGTACAAAACTGAATATGCTGGTACTAAAAAGTTTGTAGTGGCTCGATTTTTGGACTATAAAATGGTGGATTCCAAAACTGTTATTAGCCAAGTCCAAGAATTGCAAGTGATCCTTAGTGATATTCTGTCTGAAGGAATGAATCTTAGTGAAACATTCTAAGTCGCTGCAATGGTTGAGAAACTTCCTCCAAGATGGACAAATTTCAAGAATTACCTTAAGCATAAGCAAAAGGAAATGACCATTGAAGACCTTGTGGTTCGCTTGCGTATTGAGGAAGATAACAGAGTGTCTCTAAAAGGAACTCAAGTTGAAGGTACTGCAAAAGCTAACATTGTTGAGCATGGTCAGTCTTCAAGGGGGAATAAGAGCAACAAAGGCCACAAATTTGGTGAAAAATCAAAAGGTAAGGGCCGGGACCTTGGGCCTAGAAAAGGTGGTGTGAAAAAGAAGGTTAATTCCTTCAAGGGGAAATGTTACAACTGTAACGAAGCTGGTCACAAAGCTGATCAATGCAAAACAGCTAAACGTGATAAGGCGCTTATGCTTGTTGATGATAATGTGCCTTTAGTAGCCATGGTTTCGGACCTCACTGCCAAGATGGAGGAGGTTAATTTGGTGTATAACAACCCAAAAGGGTGGTGGGTGGACACTGGGGCTACTCGCCATGTTTGCCCAGAAAAGACCCTCTTTAGTACATTTAGAGAGGTGGTGGGAGATGAGAAGTTGTACATGGGGAATGCTGCTACAGCAGATATCAAGGGTGAAGGTGATGTGATCTTGAAGTGGACTTCAGGAAAAGAGCTCATTTTAAGCAATGTGTTGTATGTTCCCGACTTGCGTAAGAGTCTCGTGTCGGGCTGGTTGCTTAATAAGTTTGGTTTTCGTCTTCTCTTTGAGAGTGACAAGTTTGTTTTAAGTAAGCGTGGTATGTTTGTTGGTAAGGGCTATGCCCAGAATGGTATGTTCAAACTCAATGTAATGGCTGTTACTAAAAACATGAATAAGAATGCTACTACTTCTGCTTACTTGGTTGAGGCTCCTAATGTTTGGCATGGTCGTCTTGGTCATGTTAATTTTAATTCAATGCGTCGTTTGATTAAATTGGATTACATACCAAATTTTGCCATAGACTCTAAATCAAAATGTAAAACATGTGTTGAAGCCAAACAAACAAGATCATCATTTAAATCAGTAAATCGAATAACTGAGCCCCTTGACTTGATTCACACTGATGTGTGTGATTTGAAATCGATTCCCACTGGAGGTGGCAATAAGTATTTTATTACTTTTATTGACGACATTACGCGGTATTGTTATGTGTATTTACTTAAAAGTAAAGATGAAGCAATTGCCAAATTTATCTTGTATAAAGCTGAAGTTGAAAATCAACTTAATAAGAAAATAAAGCGTGTGCGAAGTGATAGGGGAGGTGAATATGTTTCGCCATTTGGGGATGAATGTGCCAAAAGTGGCATAATACACGAGTGTACCCCTCCCTATACACCTCAATCAAATGGCATTGCGGAACGAAAGAATCGCATACTAAAGGAAATGATGAATGCCATGTTGATAAGTTCTGGAATGAGTCAGGACATGTGGGGGGAGGTGATGCGATGCCGGATGCATCACATTTGTATAGGTTAATTCGGTATTTTTATTGTTTGTTGTGTGCAGGTTTGCTCGGAATTAGGTGCTTAACCGAGAATGTGGGTCGACGAGCTAAAAGAGCTAAAACAATGATTTTACGAGCTTATAGTGCGAAGACACGAGCCAGAACGAGAACGTATGCAAGAAATGATCAAAACCGGAAGACGAAGTTGAATTTTCCTACACAAACCTCTTCCGCGGACCGCGGAGGAAAATGGAACCCCTCCCGCGGCCCGCGGAGCGCGGAGAGATTGATTGACTCTTCCGCGACCCGTGGGGGAGACTTATTCGAAGAAACAGATCTGCTTCGTCTTTCCAGCCTGTTCCAGCGCGAGATCGCACCTTCTTCACCATTAAAATCGACTAGAGCTTCTGTGACGAATATACACGATGGGACTTGATCCTAGATCAGTCCCAAACCAAGAAATGAACCCAAGAATGCGTAGGAATGATGCTTGTTCGGTTGTAATCATGTTCGGTTAGATTCGTACCTCACTTCTGGGTGACGATTTGTAAGATTTTGGTTTGCATTAATGTTTTGACTATGTATTTTGTTTATAGTCTATGATGATATAATTATTGTGTTACGGTCGTGATGTTGGATTGGACTTATTGTATGCTTAGATATGTCTATGTGTTTAGGATCTTGAGATGAATCCCGTCACTTATGACGTAGCATAATATAGCGGATTTAGTGAACGTAAGCGATAAAGCATACTATGGTCCTAGTGATAGTAGTTGATGGCTAAGTTACGGTTCTTTGTCCTCGCATATCTAATAGAGAAATTCATATACTTGTCAATTTATTTTGCATTCTAGGACTTGCCTATTCGATCCCGGGAGTAAGTACTTTAGTTATAATTTTAGTTTAGTTACCATATTGTTACCGAGCCTTGATATAGTTGTTTGTGGCTTTTATCGACGCTCAATCTATCCAAAAATATAAAAAGAGAAAAAGAATTAGGTTGTTAGAACTAAAACTTCATAATTGTATTTTCATTTATTTCAATAAAACTAGACAAAACAACCATTCGGTGTAGTGCTAACCACATGCTCTTCGTGGATTCGATACCCTTCTTACCCTAGCTACCTAGGTTATTAAGGTTTTGTATGACCCGTAACGACCGGTTCATCGGGAGGCCATTTTGTCGGCCAATTTTTTGTTGAATAAAGTTCTTTTCAAGAATACGGATGTAACACCATATGCGTTATGGTGGGGACATAAATCATCCTACAAATACTTGAAAGTGTGGGGATGCCTGGCCAAGGTAATTGTTACACCTCCAAAAGCTCTTAGAATTGGGCCTAAAACTGTTGATTGCATATTTATTGGATATGCCTAAAATGGGACTTCACAACGTTTTCTTGTGCATGAGTCCAAAAATCCTGATGTTCATAAGAACTCCATAATTGAAACAAGGCCAGGAAATGCAACTTATTTTGAAGAGGAGTTCCCAATGTTAGAAAAAACTCATGCGAGTTCATCAACAGCGGCTGATAAGGTTGTTCAAAATGAAACCTATGAACAATCAGAGGCTGAAGAGGTTGAGCCAAGAAGAAGCAAAAGGCAAAGGGTTGAAAAATCCTTTGGGCCTGATTTTCTTACCTACATGGTTGAGAGTGAGCCTCAAACCTATCGAGAAACAGTCACCTCTTCAGATGGACCTCAATGGAAAGAAGCCATCAAAAGTGAGATTGATTCGATTTTGCAGAATCATACTTGGGAGTTAGTTGATCGTCCACCAGGGTGCAAGCCACTTGGATATCGATGGATATTCAAGAGAAAGATGAAAGCTGATGGTTCTGTTGACAAGTATAAGGCAAGGCTCGTAATCAAAGGGTATAGACAAAAGGAAGGTCTTGACTACTTTGACACGTACTCGCCTGTGACTAGAATAACTTCTATAAGATTGGTGCTTGCAATTGCAGCTTTGAGAAATTTGGAAATACATCAAATGGATGTAAAAACTGCATTTCTAAATGGGGAATTAGAGGAAGAGATTTACATGGAGCAACCTGAGGGTTTCTCTGCTCTTGGCCAAGAAGGCAAAGTATGTAAACTCGTCAAGTCATTGTATGGCTTAAAGCAAGCTCCAAAACAATGGCATCAAAAGTTTGACCGAGTTATGCTTAACAATGATTTCAAAATAAATGAATGTGACAAGTGTGTCTATGTGAAGGACACTTCTAAAGGTTATGTAATCTTATGTCTTTACGTGGATGATATGCTTATCATTGGGAGTGATGACAAGATGATCAGATCTACTAAAGACATGTTGAAAGCGAGATTTGACATGAAAGACATGGGTCTAGCTGATGTAATTCTTGGAGTGAAGATTATTAGAACCCAAAATGGTCTTGTGTTAAGTCAATCTCATTATGTGGATAAGATCCTTGAGAAGTTCAATTCGGAGGACAAAAGTGTAGCTCAAACTCCGATTGATACCTCTCAACATTTGTCTAAGAATAGAGGAGAGGGTGTTTCTCAATTGGAGTATTCAAGGATCATTGGCAGTTTGATGTATCTCATGTCATGTACCAGGCCAGACTTAGCATATGCCGTGAGCAGCTAAGTAGATATACTAGTAACCCCAGTGTTGAACATTGGAAGAGCATGACAAGCTTGTTAAGGTATTTGAGATACACGAGAAATTATGGACTGCATTATGGCCAAGATCCAGCTGTTGTGGAAGGATATAGTGATGCCAACTGGATATCCGATATGAAAGATTCTAAATCCACAAGTGGTTATGTGTTTACCCTTGGAGGAGCAGCTATAGCTTGGAAATCGTCCAAGCAAACTCTTATAGCCAGGTCCACAATGGAATATGAATTTATTGCTTTAGATAAAGCTGGATAAGAGGCAGAGTGGATACGTCAGTTTTTGGAATATATTCCAAGATGGCCTAAGCCTGTGACGGCTATTTGCATACATTGTGATTGCCAGTCGGCGATTGGTAGAGCTCAAAGTGCAATGTGTAATGGCAAATCGAGGCACATACGACGTAGGCATAATACGATACGACAACTGCTCTCAACAGGGGTTATCACTATTCACTATGTGAAGTTAAAGGATAACATTGCGGATCCGCTTACAAAAGGCTTAAGCAGAGAGGCAGTGCACAAGTCGTTGAAAGGAATGGGACTAAAGCCCTTGGAGTAAGTTTGTACAACGGAAAACCTATCCTAGAATATTGGAGATCCCATGATCTAGGCTCAATAGGACCACCTAACTGTACGAATTACGATCACTGTGGGGGGAGTACCCCAAGACACAAAGGGAGTTGCATACTTCCTAGTCCATCCTTAAAATAAATCAGTGATGTCAAAGGAGGTTAAGCATACGGATTTTAATGATTTTGGTAAAATCACCTATGTTAGAGAGAAGTGGGGTCGCTTCAAATGGAATTGTGGAGGGGGGGGGGCGCAGTTCCTAGAGCTCTCGCAGAACCAGGATAGTGCTCCATGACCATAAATGGACACGACAATGAGGGGTTAACCAGACCAGGAAGAGTAATGTGTGATGTGTAACAACGTCTACGTAAAAAAGGGGTTGGTTCAAGGACATCGCGTCTACTAACCGCTAGGAGACAAAGTACACATCACAAAGGAGGGTTCAAAGGGAATACCTACCTATCCTGCATTGCTTAACCGCTGAAGTTTTATTGTGACACTTGAGTGTGTGGGTTGATCTCCATTCATGTGAGGGATTGTTGGAAAATTTTTAATTAATTATTATATTAATGTGTAATATAATGATAATTAATTATAAAACTAGATGAATGAGAGATCTAGGCTTTAAGTGTGTGGTGGAAATTTAATGTTGTGGGAATTGTGCTTGTCCCACATTGGTGGAGATATAAATCATGTGTTGGTTTATATGTAGAATTCTGTAGAGGAATGTATTCCTATACAACAGGACACACCCAGTGGCAGCCAGGAGGGTGTGAAGCACCCGACATGCCCGCGCCCGGGCACGGGACCGGGACCGGGACCGGGACCGGGACGAGGGCGATGGGCGTAATGTGGCGTTTTGATGGCGCACTTTGCACTTCGCACGCTCGCATCGCCGCGAGCCGCTTGAGAGCCACCTTTATATTTTTAACTGAGCTTGGACTGGTATGGTTCGAGTCTATGGCTAGGACTAGTTAACTGGTGTGGTCAAGTCCTTCGGAATTCCTAACCAGTCAAGTATCATTAAGTCTTGTAATTCATTACAGACTTAAATAATGATTAAGTGTTGCAATCAATACTGACTTAAGTGTCACTGAAATCTGCATTCAAGACAAACTCTTGGCATGGTTGCGTTTAGTCTATATATACAGAGTTTTGTACTCTGGTTAAACACACAGAAAATTCTCTGAGTTCATGTTCACAAACCACCACCTCTTGTCAGACAATTTCCCTAATTTTTCTGCCCTTTACGCTCTTATTTCAGGTACTATTTCAGGTGCTAGGTTCACTCCGGTAGTGCAATCTGCTTAGGCTGTTGTACCCTGGGAAACAGACGGGTTCACTTGGGTGGCCCGAAATCTGTTTTAAGGGAAGCGTGTTTTACAAGTGCCTCAGTCACTTCGAGTTTTCCTTGTACTTGTTTCGTATTTTCTTTTCATTTTGTAATTTCCGTTTATCTCTTTGTATTCTGTTTATCCTTTATTATTGTATTGTAATCCGAAATTACTTAATAATATTGTATTTCTTTTATTTTGTGAACGGTGCTCCTACATATAATAATAGTAGAAAAATACGTACTAAAAACTCGCTTGAAGGGTCATATATAACCTGAATGAAAGAAGTCCCACAAATCAAGTTCCGGAAACAGGACATTAACAAAGTATCTTTAGAAACATACTCAAATAATAATATATCATGGACTTCAAATCCCATATCCTTAACAACAATTTGTCATCCTTTACTGAACTCGGCTTCATTTAAAAAATGCCTCGTTAAAACAACTTCCCATTTCCTTGTATCTGATGTAGTAGTTATAATTACATGATTATCCGTAGCTTTAGAAGGATGAGAGTTATCAACGACATTTACTTTCTATAAACACAAAACATTTAAAAATATCTAAGCACCAAAAAATACTTTATTACAAGTTTTACAAGTAATATAACTTTCAATAACATAATAAATACCAGATTTTCGGCTTCAAGCTCAACAACACATCCAATGAATGAGCTCATTTTAACTGTTTACATATTAGAATCAATGTAAAACAAATTACTAACACAAATATAATATCTTAATGATCATAAAAATATAATCACAATAAAAAATACGGCTGATTTCCATGTTAGTTAAATATTTGTAAATATTCACGTAAGATATCTTGATTCAGAAATGATTTTACCTGATTTAATGTTTGTGAAGTTAACTTTAGTACTTGTAAATAATGGATATCTGCATTACAGATTCACTTGGAAGTCTTTTAATTTGTTCACAACTTTGATACAAAACTTTAACTCTGATATTAGACAGCTCATATATTGGGTGGGGACACCGATATAGTATACACTATAGTTACTTGTATTTCAAATATTCTATTAAAAAAATGCACTTAAAAACTCAATATTAAATTAATTTTGACTTAAAAGACTTTCATTATTAACTTATAACTTAAATGAAATATTTATTTGATATATTTTTACTAATTTAAATTACAACTATAAATTCATTTAAGTACTATTAAATCAATAAAGGTTAAGAAGAATTTCTTAATCTTATCTATTATGTATTTTCTAATCACGTGTTCCAGTCAACAGAAATTACAAATAACTGATAAAATCCTAGATACTGTTGCCATATCCTGAAATTATTCTACAGTAGATTAAATATCTGCTAACGTTTATCATCTGTTCACTCAAAACCGAATATCAATTAACTTTTTTTACAACAGATGTTGTTCATTGTAAAATGTGTTTACTTTCTATAGAGTTATAACCTTTTTTTAAATAAAATAGGACAATATTTAAGTACTTTTGGAGAATAGATAACCACAATGCATTTTTTAATCCTATCTTTTCTAGCCATCTATTCGACAAAACAGATTTTACAAACATCTGATAAAATAATAAAGACTGTTATGTATGGTCAAATCATACCACAGTAGTTTAAATACCTGCTGACGTTTATAATCAGTTTTGACGTAAGTATGATTTTTTTTTAAAAAAATAACACCTTCTTATGAAGAATGTATCAAATATGTTTGGATTAATTTGTGTTGAATGTACCTATTATACAAAAAACATAAACAAAACACTAATATTTTATTTAAATATTATGATATTACATCAAGATCTAATACATTACCATAAAAATATGAAAAAAAATTTTAATAAATAAACATAACATTCAAAATGAATTTAAAAAATTCAACTTCAACTCGATAGACAACTTAAGTGACTTTACAATATCAGAAATTATTTCCAACTGTTCCAGATCACTTTCCATCGAATCGATGTAAAAGCCTACACCAATGTCACGAATAGTTGATGAGGGCAAACACTTCAATTTCCTCACAACCTTGGCTTTTTATCAAAACAGTTTGAAATACGGGTGAAATTTTGCCTTAACACATCTTTATACAATGTATCTTTATCATATTGGATCAGAACTTGTCTTATAAAATCGATCTTCAAATCCACTGGGAGTACTGCTGGTGAAGATGATGATGCCATAACTTTAAAAAATTAATAAAGAGCAATCTATATACAATATGACTACATAGAAGAAATTTTCAGTAAAAGATCTACATATTTATAAGCCGATAGTTGAAACCAAAGTTACCCATTTCGTATTAATTAACGAAATTAAATGCTATAAATACGGTAGATGAAAAACCATATTTACAAGTGCCAACTGTAAAATTTATAGACTTCCAATTTAAACGTCACTGCGTAAAGCGTAAAACACGTGTACCATACCGTGTTTAAAGTTTTTTTCTATTCACACCACCATATATATATATACAAAACACTCGATTACAATGCACATCTAACCTTCCAATAATCAAATACTTACATTACATAACATAAAAACATGTCATCTTCTTAAAATTACCAAACCAGTGTACAACAAATAGCCCATGAAATTCTTATTAAGTCTTTCAAAAAAGAATCTTTTAAAGAAAAAACAATAAGAAACTCATGTGGAATGCTTACATCTCTACTTGTTACGGATCTAAGGAAAAATGGCAAAACCATGATTGATATGGTTGAAATTCCAAAATCAATTGAACGAACATAGCTCTACAATATCTTGCAGATCAAATCGAACTAAACGACGACATTTCCAAGAAGATGAAAGGCCTTACTGATAATATTATTTCCATCAGCAAGGAAAGGAAGCAGCGTCGTGAAGAAATTATCAAGAATCATCAATAGTAACTGTAATTTGTCACAACAATGTAGTTTTGGATTAAAAATCATTGAAAAATGTAAATCTTATGTATCTATATATACATATGTTATGTTGTTTATATTATATTGAATTTTAAACAAACATAGAGCAAATCAAACAGAAATTAAATAGATGATGAAAACATTTATTTCACAAAACACAATTTATAAACAAACACTGAAACTTTTACATTCCTCATACTTAAGTTAGTTTATTATTATTTTTTAATCAATACAAATATGTATATATTAATTTTTGATAAATAAACACAAGTAAAAAATATCGAACCACTTCAAAATTCGATTTTCAAGGTAATGATTATTACTGGCAGTCAATAGCCCTAAAACGCTAGCATGATTACTATACAGTTCAAGAATCTAGATGGAAACTTGCAAAATACGACTGTAATTAATGCTACTTCAAAAGGTATGCTGATTTTATTGTATATAATCTGTTTTACAACATCTGTTGAATGATAAACAATGGTTATCGAACAATTGTCAATGTATACAATTTTACTATTAAAAATTAAAATAAATATACAATTCAAATTGAAATTTTTTTAATTAAATATCAAAACTAAACTTCAAAAGTTTAATCCTTAAATTTGAATTTTGACAATATATTATATGAAATAAGTATATCTTTAAAAATATAAGTAGAACTTATTGAATGTAATTAATATTTAATTAAGTAAATCCATTATTTGCATATAAATCAACAGATGGTTATTTCAGTTGCAGCTAATTAAAATTTTAAAAAACATATTTCAGTCTTTATCCAACTTTAAGATTTTAATGTGACTTTTAAGTCCTTATATTAAGCTTTATTTTTATAATTAAATAAGTTAGTAAAATTAAAGTTGTTAATAAAAGTTTTAGACCAACTACGACAGATTATCATAATTATTATTTACCATACAACACTATTAATAATCAACTGATCTTTTAGTCATATTTTGGCTTAATATTTTGTGATATCATTTTGTAACAACCTTTTACAAAATTATTTCAGTATGTTTGGGGAAAATCTTAATTGTTCAAACGTATCTTGAATATATTCCATACTACAATACTGAAAAAAGGTATAGCAATATAATTCGTCATTCCAATTGCATAATTTTACATAAAATATGAGGATAAAGAAACATACAAGATACAAATTACAACCAAAACACTACTAATGAAAAATGCTTATAAAAATACAAAATAGAAGTACTGTAACCAAAAACTTCAATATCGCTAAAAAAGTGAACTAATACCAACTAACATATCTAATCTATAATAAAAAGAGAAAATACATAATCCATTGTGATACCCCGCAATTCCAGGTTCTCACTTTAACTGAACTATGGTTATTTATACATACTTCTATTGCATTCTAAGTTAACTAAGGTTAGTTAGGATGAGCCTTGTTTCATAGTTATAGATTAATAACTGCATGAAATGGTAATTCGGGGAATTATCAGACTACATACACAAGTAGGGAACCCGGAGCGTTGGTGACTTGACGAAATGTGAACTTACGTGATTAGACTTTAATGGATCGGTAACCGGGACGGATGGACCGGGATTTGGATATGTATGACGAACGTTTATGTGTCTTTTGAATATTAATATTTGGAATATTAACATGGTAAAAAGGTTAGGGTTTTAGAATAAATAAAAATGAAAATTTTAACATAAACCTTCTCCGCGGTACGCGGAGGGGAAGGATATGTCTCCCGCGGCCCGCGAGGGACGTACGAAGTCAAAGGCGGTCAATAGGGACGCCGCGGTACGCGGAGGAGAAGAGGAACGGTTCCGCGCCCCGCGGGCGAGTCCAGTACGTGGAAAACAAGTTTAAGCCTCCTTAAAACGATTTTAAACCCATACAACCTCATTATCACAACCCTAAGGCTTAAGAACACCATTCGGGAGGCTTGGAGAGCATTCGGTTGGTGGTTTTGAAGTGCTTTCGGTATGATACACAACCTTGCATGTTTTAATTATCTCTAATATGTTTTAAAACATTATGATTGAGTTTGTCCAGGTCTGAAACGTTTTTATAAAGATTAAAACTTGATGTTCATGAAAGTTTAATGGATTAAACGCAATGAGATGTGATGATTATTGTATGTTTTGCATGATATTGCATGTTCTTGATGTTTAGACTTCTAGGGTTTATGGTTGATAATATATACATGTATCTTGCTAGGTTTTTGATCATGTTATGTAATATTAATGTTGTATGATGATTGTTGGGTTTTGTTAATTGGTATTATGAGGAATTAATTGATTAAAACTAGGGTTTTCGCATGATTAAAATCTGGACAGATTGTTTGGGTCAACTTGTAGGGTCTGTAATGTGATCTTAAAGTATGACTTTTGATGATTTCTTTGCATGGTTATATTGTACTTGGTCTTAGATTTTCATAATGGGCAAAACCAACTGATTTGGACTTCGTTTGAGTAGTTTATGGAATTTTATTTGATTAAAGGTCATATCAGAATTTCGGGTTAGTAAATTGGGTTAACTTTAAACGATCATAACTTGAGTTCTAGAAAGAGTTAGGTTATGAAATTTGGACAGCAGGTCAACATCGGAAAAACTCGGCTTTTCCAAGTGGATTCATCCCGTTTGGATGAATACACGATTTTAGAGAATTTTTATACTAATCTGATCTGTTGTGGAAACTTTCTGGACATAGCTGTGTTGTACGATTTTTCATAACTTTTGTACATGGTTTTGTGACAAAAAAAAATATGGGTTTGTCGAGTGAATTCCCTAGAAAATTCAGTAAAATTTTGGAAGTTTAATTCATTGGTTAAGTACTTTAAATAAATTATTTTTCACAGCACACAATCTGTCCTAAAAACGCAGATTGTGTAGTGTACGCTTATGTGATTATTTAGAGTCTTATTTGACATGAACTTGTGTGGGCACTTATATGAGACATATATGAAGTGTATGTATGGTGATAATCTATGCGTTCCCCAACGGGTTCATAGGACTTACTTGTGCAATTAGAACTATTAGGTGTCACTCACATGGTTTTAAACTTTTAAAACGTCTTGGACAAACGGGTCATATGGTGTAATGATATTACACATATACTCACTTAGTGACACTTGTAATAGGGAGTCGGTAGCTTATTATTATACGTGGAATTTGGATTATTTGCTTGCAATCTAAGGTGAGTTTCACTACTCTTTTCTCAAAAGCATGCGTCTCAGGTTGAGACAACTTTGGTAAACGTTTTCTAGTCCGGTTTGGGACTACTTTTACATCCCGGGTTTTGGGGTGCTATGGTTCATGGGGTGAATCTGCTTTTACTAATTCATGCTTATGTCCTTGATTAACTAAACCAACACTATCATTGAAGTCCTTCCTATACCGAATGAGTTGCCGGGTGGCAAGCGGGTTACTAGTTGATAGCGCTATTAGGTTTCACAAACCTCACATCGTGCTGGGAGCATGGGTGTGAACTATAACTTAAACTTTAATTATCATTGGTGATAGACAATGATGCAAGGCACTTTGCTCACTATTGTGGGATCTCGTTGTATAGCAGTTCGGTTTATACCGGTGTTAGTTATCATGAGTGGGTTAGCTACCCTTGGCATGTGAATTAGCTTTTATTACTTAACTTATTGGGTTTTGGGAAAACCTGCATATCTGTTTACTCGCTTACATTACTTTGTGAACTCACCAGCTTTATGTTGACACACTTTAGCATGCTTTTGCAGGTCGCTAGGTACGGAGCACGTATAGGACATGCATCATATAGTGTCATTGGGATATGAACACTTAACTGTTTTGAATACCTATTTAATACTCTTGGTTTTGGGCGCGTTGTTTTGCGCAGACTTTTGTTTAACGGTTTTCTTTGATTACGCTTCCGCAACTATTTAAAATATTTGATTAACTATGAAACATGTTTTACAATAACGAACTAAATGGTTTGTGCATTTAGAGTCGTTTACGTGACTTATGGCTATGGGATCCTGGTTTGTCATGCGCCGCGCGGTATAAACCCCGCAGTGGAAATTTGAGGGTGTGACATCCATGCTGAAAGAAAAAGAAGGCGCGTTCCAAAGAAAAAGAAAACAAATACAATAATAAGCCTATAAATACCGCAAATTTTAGAGACATATTATTTATATAGAGAACCATCTCAAATTGGTCGGGCTCTCGTATTATAATAGAACAGATAATATTTTCCTTTGATTGAAAGAATCTTCCAGCAACAACCATTCCAACCTCATTAGCAACGGATTATTGGTAATACATTTTTCTTTCAGACGGAGAATTTTTGAGAAGTCTTGAGCTACGAAATTTACATGAAATAACATTATATACTGAAGGTATAGATGGTTGATTTGCTTTTCAATGGTTCAAGTTTTACAAAAGTTGCAAACTGAAATAAAGAGTTACCGGCCTTTTATAGACTGAAAAAATAGGTATATACCTACTCTAATAAGATGTTTTTAATTCGGCCCTCTTATACAAATATAAATAAATTGAAAAACAGTTACAATTACAATTACTAACACAAACGATAAAAAAAATGATAAAATAATAAAGTAACTTTCAATATCATAATAATTAATAGTATTTCCATGTAATAATAATTTTTATTGCCGACTTATTAAGTCTAATAGTACTTCATTACAAACTTATTTAACAAATGACGTGAAATTTACTCATTGTAAACATGGTTGTCACCACAAACCGATTTAGGCTTTGTTTGCAAACAAACATTTTTTAATATTATTTTCACAAACAAATTAGTATTTCTTCAGCAATGTGGATGGTCTAAAAGTCTTTGCAGCCCAATGTACAGATGAACGATGAAGATGCAACCTGACAGAAAATACAGCGGCAATTAATGCTAAATGTACTTATTTTTATATGCTTAAACAAAAAAAAACGTTACAATAAAAATTCTTAAAAAAATAAGACATATTTATAGAAATAAAAACTCTTTAAAAAAATCAGTAGTGTTAAAATGTGTAATAACAATTTTTATTCACAACGTATTATGTTTTAAATTATTAGTATGAATATTACAATTACTTTTAATTATATTGTAAATTGGTAATATACTTTTATATTGATACTTATTCTAACTTCAAAGCTATACAAAATTTGACAACTTGCCAACCAATGTTTTCAAACAACTGACATCCAATACAATTTTCAACTGAAGGATGATGTAACCAGATTTTTAAAACAGAGTTTGTAAAACCTAACTTGTAATTAATATCTAACGAAATCATGTTAAACAGTCGACACAACCCTAAAAGTCTTTGATGGCCACTGTGGAAATGAAAGATCTAGATGAAAACATAACATAAATTTACACATTATTCTTTTTATATTAATTAAACAATTAAAAATATTGTTCTTACAAATTGTTAAAAAAAATAATCATTAATAAAAATACAATGTACAACTTCCATACGACATATTTTATACATAAATTTAAACATTATTCTTTTTATATTAATTAAACAATTAAAAATATTGTTCTTACAAATGATTTGAAGTCTTTTATTGTTCCTATAACTTTAAAAAAAGGAAATATATTTTATAGAAATAAAATTCTTCAAAAATATCAATATTTATAAAATATGTAATTTTAGTTTCTATTGATGAATAATTATGTTTTAAATAGATAATATTTTCATGAAAAACTTTTTTAAGAAATGACATGAAATATTTACATGTAACTCACTTAAGTTATTATAACCATCTCTTTCATTATGTTTATCAACAACTATTGAATTGTTAACATATATTAAAATTCAACATAAGTTAATAATGTCTGATGAACAGATGAGAGGTTTGTAAAATACAATTTACAATTTCCATAAGACATATTTTATAGCAATAAAAATTATTAAAAAAATCATCATTGTTAAAAATTGTAATAATAGTTTTTATTCACAATGTATTACGTTTTAGATTATTAGTATTACCATTATAAAATTAATAAAATATTTGATGACTTATGAACAGATGTTGTCAAACAACTGTGAATCATTATAATAATCCACTGAAGAATATATAACCACATTTTTAAAACAGATTTTGTAATGAATATCTAACGAAATAACTATAAATTTAAATTAAACCAGTCTTTTCAAATTCATAATTAGTAACAGTCGCTACAGCCCTAAAAGTCTATGATGACCAATACACAGATGAACGATATAGATTCAAGCTGACAAAAATACACCAGTAATTAATGCTAAATGTACTTATTTTTACTACTCTTAAACAACAAAAAAAGCTTACCATAAAAATTCTTAAAAAATTAAGACATATTTTATAGATATAAAAACTCTTTAAAAAAATTAGTATTGTTAAAATGTGTAATAATAATTTTTATTCACAACGTATTTTGATTTAAATTATTAGTATGAATATCATCATTAGTTTAAAATTACATAGCAATAAACTTTCATATTTAAACCAATTGTAAGTTCAAAGCTATAAAAAAATTGACAACTTGCCAACCGATGCTTTCAAACAACTACGATGCATTACAATTTTCAACTGACTTTTAGGATGATGTAACCATATTTTGAAAACAGAGTTCGTAAAACCTAACTTCTAATTAATATCTAACGAAATCAGTCTTTTCAAATTCATAATTTCAAATTTATAAAATATGTAATTAAGTTTTCAATAAATAATATTTCCATGACAAACTTTTTTAAGAAATGATATGAAATATTTACATATAATTCACTTAAATTATTATAACCATCTCTTTAATAATGTTTATCAACAACAATTGAATTTTTAACATATATTAAAATTCAACAAACGTTAATAATTCCCACTGTACATATGAGCAGTTTGTAAAATACAAGTTACAATTCCTATAATACATATTTTCTAGCAATCAAATTTGTTAAAAAAATCATCATTGTTAAAAATTGTAATAATATTTTTATTCACAATGTATTACGTTTTAGATTATTAGCATTACCATTATAATTAGTTTCAACGTCCTAATAATAAAGTTTCATATACAAATCTATTCTAATTTAAAATTAATAAAATATTTGATGACTCGTGAACAGATGTTGACAAACAACTGTGATCAATTACAATTATCAACTGAAGAATAATATAATCACATTTTTAAAACAAACTTTGTAATGAATATCTAACGAAATAACTATAAATTTAAATTAAAGCAGTCTTTTCAAGTTCATAATTAGAAACAGTCCCTAGAGCCCTAAAAGTTTTTGCTGCCCAATGAACAGATGAACAATTAGATGCAACCTGACAGAAAATACAGCAACAATTAATGCTAAATGTACTTATTTTTACTATTCTTTAACAACAATAAAAGTTTACCATAAAAATTCTTAAAAAATGAAGACATATATTTTAAATATATAAAAATTCTACAAAAATATTAGCGTCCATAAAATATGTAATTATAGTTTTTGTTGACGAAATATTATGTTTTAAATAAAAAATATTTGCATGACAAGCTTTTTTAAGAAATAACATGAAATATACCGATTGTAAGTAATATTTTAAAGAAACTAAAGTATTACATTGTGAATAAAAATTCCTTATTCGAATTTTGAAACATATTCTAAGTTAATGCTATACAATATTTGATGACTTGTAATGAATATCTAACGAAGTAACTATAAATTTAAATCAGTCTTTTCAAATTCATAATTACAAACACTCGTCACAGCCCTAAAACTCTTTTATTGACACTGTACAATTAAACAACTAAAACTATGGTTCTAACAAATGATTTGAAGTCTTTTATTGTTCCTATAATTTTAAAAATTTAACATACATTTTATTTTATAACAATAAAAATTCTACAAAACATGTAACTATAGTTTTTATTATTGATGACTTATTATATTTTAAATTAAAAATATTTCCATGACAAACATTTTAAAAAAAATGAAGTCAAATTTAATAATTGTAACAAATATTTTAAGGAATAACTGTCACAAAATTTAATATTCAAGTATTATAAAATACTCGAGAAACTGTTGTTTTAACAGATATTGCATAACATAAGTTATAACAGATGAAATTAAAATAACATTACATCCACTGACAAAACAGATGTTAAACAACAGTTGTTAACAAAAATTTATTCATTCAACTGAAAAACTAAACAAACATTTGAAAACGCTAATAATAAATTCTAAGTTTTGAATCTAGCAGTCTTCTTTTTCAATCTTTTGCTTGTACAAGTTTGGTCAGCAACATTTGCATTAACAAAATCTTCAACACTTGTTTTCCCATTAGAACTTGTGGGAGTATCCACAACGGCATCAACACATACAATATCCTTCAAACAAATAACGAAAAAACTAATAAAATGTTACATGACAATACAATTTCTAGAAAAAAGTTACACATAAATGCAGAAAGGTATAAATACCTTAGGAGTAACTTCAAACCCAACTTGCGATCATTCTGAAAGGTTAACAGATTTATTTTCACAAATTTCCCGAGTGACCTAAAAAGTGGTCATATACAAATAAACATAACAGATTTAAAAATTTACAGAATATAAATGCTTATTACAAAATATCTAGACTAAATACCTCGACAGAACTATCGTGTACATTCTCATGTCCGTCGACCAACTCTTCAATTATAACAGCATCATCACAAATCTTGACGACAGTATACACATGGTAGTCATTTGTAAGATTGTAATCAGAAACATCAATCTTGAAGGCAAGTTTCTTTTCAAGGATTCGGGACAACTCATGCGGCAAACTTTTTGTGTCGCCTTCCTTCAACAGCCTTTCCCTAATATCACATGCAGCAGCTCCACTGACCCTCATAACATCTTTATCAAACATGACAAACGATACACTACCAGATTCATCTTGAACCCTTATCTGTAACTTGAACCTAAAACAAAAAAAAAAACATAATTTATCTAAAAAAAGCTGCATGAAATGAAATAAAAATTCTGAAACAAAAAATGTGTATACATTTACTGGTTTACATACTTTGTGGTAACGGAACTACATTCACACTGGCATTTTCGACAAACCAACACAGTAGCAGGCAATTTGAGAATCGCTTCAGAAACTTCTTCAGCATTTTGCAAATACTCTGACTTGCTTAAAACTTTCTTGTTACACTTCTGGCAGGCAACATAAAACCAACCATAGTTTTCTTCAACACTTTTTATGGTCGCAACCACAACATAAGACATCGGTTGCAAAGACAGTATATATGTATGCAACATTAGTAGTTTTAAAGAATACAAACATATAATAAACTAAAGACATATAAAAGGTACGAATAAAATATTGAAACCTCTTGAATATCAATGAGATCATCAACACGCTTCTTCTGTGTTCCAACTATGAATTCCTAATGGGTTGGATAAACAGTCTCGGACGAAAGAACAGTTTGAGAAGTACAAAGAACAGTTTGAGAAGTACAACCAGACTCTTGTTCTTGTTTCAACATCAAGCTACATAAACACAAAAACAATTAAATCTCTTAGCTAAAATAAACATAAATGTAAACTTTCGTATAGAAATATAAATAAATAGCACCCCGTCTTTAGGTCAGACACCTCATCTATAAGTTGATTGAGAAAGAGGCGAGATCCATACTTATCGGTTTGAACTGTAATTCTTTTTAAAAATTTGACAACACACATATCTTTACTTACTTCATATTAATATGTTTTTAAAATAACAACACTGAAACACAAGTTACCGTTCCAGTCTCTAACCCTTCCATGCTGGATAACAGCCAGTAAATGCTCCTCAGTGATCTTTGAAATGAATTCCTTAAACTGTATTGCATAAGAGTTCCACAATGTACATCTTAAGATCGTACATCTGCAACAAAACAACAAAAACATAGATGTAAAACATTAATGTTGATGTAATTTATTACATTAAAAAAATATGTTCCACATGAGATTCAAAACAGTCAGTCATAGAATACGTTGTTCATAACATTTATTACACAAACTAAATTTGCAATACTAAACAATGATTGTTTACAAAACTATATAACAATTTTAAGGAATCCTTACTCTAAGTCCTGAATATCAAGATTCATTCGTTTGGTTTCGTTAGGAGCTCGTCTAAAGACATCCAAATCACTACACCAGATGACGCTTCCAGCAACATCTGTGAAAAGAAAACAGACAAGTTAACCAAACCTCTGTTAAATATAAAGCAACAGTGTTCAACCAAACTGAATGTAAAAAAATTGTAGTAAGGTAAAGAATAAAATACAAACCAACGCTCAACAGACTCTTGGCTTCTCCGTTAAGTATTTGGTTAAAAGTTAAGAAGTTGAAACCATACTCCACACCTTCCCAACCCTTAACCTGTTTCACAGTCGTACAACGATAAAAAATTATTTTGAACTGATGAGCTACAACTCTGTAGATGTCCTTGTTTTCACCTACACCGAACTTAGACAAGACAACCACACCGTCTTCTTCAATTTGATTGTCAGAAACCTGCATAAAAGGTGCCTTGGCAGAACCTTGAATCTTATCACCCTGCATATATCGGTTAACACAAGGTAAAAAGCATACATAAAAGAACACGTCTTCATGAATAAACAAAGCTATAAAATTTGCCTGCTCATCAATGAATATGACCTCCAACTTATAGGCTGTCTTCCACTTCTTTATGACTCGAGCCTTCATGTACCACATGTCTTTGGGTGGATTTAGATCACGAATGAAACTGACGTGTTTTTCTTCACCGTCCATTGACGCCGACACAATTTGAAAGTTATCTTTTAAGAGGGAAATTTGAAAATCTTTGTTTAGGTTTAAAAAATTGAAAGCTGATATTAGAAATGGCTGAATTGTTTGTGTGCTTATATATAAAGAGCTAATGAGGCACGTTTCCCTAGCTTAATTTAAAATTTCCCCCTTAAAATTCAAACTTAGGGCCTAAATGCTGCACCGTACATGGCTAACATCTGCTGCTTGACGGCAGACCCTTTGGTTGGGAACCGCTGTTCATGACAGCAGCGGTGCTTTAACGTGGCCCACGTATTATTTGTGCATATTTTAAGGGGGTTACTAACGTCAGGTTTTGCGTCACGCAGACATTGGTGGCCTGCCTAAGCTGTTGGCACATCAGCTTTCTGACGTCACTCACGACTCTCCTATTATTGAAAGTATAGATAGATATAGATGAATCCTATTTCTTTGTTTTTGTTTACTTAATTCCTTTTATTATTCTTATTATTTTAGTTATTGTTGTACAAAAGCAATGGTAAATTTCAAAAACGAGGCAAAGAGCAATTTTGAATCAATTCAAAGTTATTTCAAGTAAGAAATAGAAGATCTTTAGGGCTTAAAAAAGCTTAATCAAGCATTAATAGTCAACGAACGCATTACAACTATAATCTGAGTGGAGTATATGTGAGAATTGAGTTATGTATCTTTACCGGGGACAAGTGCAAACAACAAAAATATTGCTCCCTCACCATCGCTTTTCAAGAAGAAGTAATATTGGAATTCAAACCTTTATCCTAAAAATTAGTTTGTCCCCTTATGATAAAAAAATTTCTTTTAAATTTAACAGAAGACAATTCTCACTTGCTTTGTCAAATGGCCAATTGTATGTTGCGCTATCAAAAGTCAAGAGTCGAGGCGGACTGAAGATGTTAATATTAAGCAAAGATGAAAGCCTTACGAACAAAACAATTAATGTTGTGTACAAATAAATATTTGGAGCTTTATGAATAACCTTATAAGATTTTAAATTATCTGTTTTTTTATGTAAGGTTTTTAATGTTGCTTCAAAAGTTTTAACGGTGAAATTTGTTTTTAATATTATTTGTATGTTATGGGAAACTATATTTAGTCACATTGAATGTTCATGTTCATTTGGCTTCCATTGGAATAAATTCGGTATTTTTCATTTGATTCCAGTCTTTGTTTATAATTTTGTCAAATCAAACTTTACTTAGCTGATATATCTCTCATTGCGTTACATTAAAAGCCTTATATGATATTTTGCATTTAACAACAAAATCCATACCAATTGAACCACCAAACATTTAGTAAGCAAAACAACTTGCATACTACAATTGATTCCAGTCTTTGTTTATTTGTCAAATCGAACTTTACTTAGTCGATATATCATCACATGGGCAGTTGTATGTTGCCCCATCAAAGGTCAAAAGTCGAGATGGACTGAAGATACTAATACTAGATCAAGATGGCAACCTTACAAACAAAGCATCAAACATTGTGTATAAAGAAATATTTGAAGCTTTATGAATAACTTTATAAGATTTTGATTTCTCTGTTTTTTATTTTAGGTTTATTAATGTTGCTTTAAAAGTTCGAATAGTGAATTTTTTATTATTATTTTCAATGTTATGAAAACTATACTTAGTCACTTTGAATGTTAATGTTGATAATAAATCCATTAGAATAAATTTAACATTATTCATTATATTCAATTCTTTGTTTATATTTTTTGTCAAATTAAACTTTACTTAGTCGATATATCTGACCATTGTGCCTATTGAAGGTCTTGGGCAACGGATGTCAGCTGTTGAATATCGGGTCATCCTCAAATATCGGCTCATGGTACCTCTTTTCCATCCGGACGAACCATGCCCCATTTGCAAAAAAGCTGCTTGGATAGATTCGGCGAGCATGCCCTTCATTGTAAGCAATTACCAGGGTTCAAGTAGCGTCATGACTGGGTTAGGGATGTTTTATGGACGTGCTTAGACGCGCTGGAATCTCGTCCAAGAAAGAAGCTCTTGTTAACTTTCTGACTGATCTGCGGGAGGGGAGATCTACTTTACGTCCTGCGGATATCCTTATGTTTGGCTGGGTGGGGGGCAAGCATGCATGTGTCGACCTCAGTGGGGTCTCCCTGTTGGTTGGGTTGATAGATAGTGGCTTTGTTCCGGGACAAGCGGGTTTAAGGGCGGAAGCTAAGATGGTGGCTAAGCACGAGGCAGCCTGTCTAGAGAATCAGCTCGTGTTCCTTCCGTTTGCCTTCGATACATTTGGGTCCTTAGCCCCTGAGGCGGTTCGTTTCTTGGAGCGGATTCAGAAGGTGGTTCACAGCGACTCGCATAGTCCAAGGAACCAAAGGTTTGTTTTGCAATTCAAAAAGGATAACGACGCAGCTTATTGCCCGCTTACCCATTATCTAGATGTAAGTTTGACTCTTTTTTATGAAATTAAGTAGCAGGTTTTTATTTTAAATATACACACACATATTATATATATATATGTATGTATATCCATCATTTCGTTGCATTAAACTGTTAGATGACATTTTGCATTTAACATCAAAATTCATACATATTGCATTATCAAACATTTAGTAACTAAAGCAACTTGCATAATACGATTTTTATTTTCCTACTTTTTTTCATTTTACTTTCGGGTGAACCGTGTGTCCCAACAGGACTGTATCCTATCCTAGTACATAAATAAAGGTTAGTCTGTCACGTTAGATTGATTGAGCTAGAGAAAATATTAATGACACCCGCTATATCGGGCGGGTCAACCCAGCTACATTTGACAAATGCTTCGTTTGTGGTTTACATAGAAGAACGCAATGAAAAATTTGTAACCCTGGCTGCTGTGTTGTTCTTCCAGAGGCTTTCATAATAAGTCGTTGGATAACCCCAAATTAAAGCTTCTGGTGCATCGAATGACTGATCACGGCCACAAGTACAGTCCCTTTGTATCTATCTATCTATCTATCTATCTATCTGTAGTGATGTGATTTGTGTGTATTTGTTCGTCATTGGTCTACTTGATTTTCAATGTCAGGTCGATTCAGATCTTTTTCCACCCATCGATCTAATTAACAATGGTAGGCAAGCGAGGTGCAGAGGAGGTTCAAGTTGTGGGTAACAAGAAGCATAAGAAACTGGAGGAACAGAACCAGGTTTAGTTTTTTTTAATTATTGCTTTCTACTCAATGTTTTGCGTTTGGTTTCTTTCTTTCTTATGAGTAGTTATATGCAGTTTATTTGCTTATTAAGTGCTTCTTTGATTATAAGTTAGTAATAGATTGAGTTTAGAAAAAGGATGGTTTTTAAAAAAAAAGATACTTCCACAATTCCACCTTGTTAGAAAGATAAGCAACATCCAGCTTGGTAGATCCCAGTTCTTCACCGAAATAGAATAAAGGTTACCGACATGTACGTATAATTGTCTTCACTAAATTGTTAAATTTGATCAAATGAATCTATATATTTTCTTAAAAATACTTGTTGAAAACGGTTCATATACTAAACACAAATTAACGTATGATTAAGAATTTACATTTCGGACGATCTAAATTTGACCAAAGTATGGTTTTAATGTTTGTTTTTAATGCTTAACAAGGACTATTTTTAAAAAAAAATTTAAACATACTCAAAAATATGTTTCCCCACCCCCACACTTAAGATAAACATTGTCCTCAATGTAAAAATGGGAAAAACAAACAAAGAGAACTAGAACAACTCCCCTTTCGATGTAACAATGTATGAAGTTGTGTCTTCCAAAATTTCCATTCCGCTTGTATAGCATTCCATTCGCAAGCAAAACAGATGATAGTTCTCTCAAGTAATCAAATAATAATGTAAGACAAAACACACCAAAAAATGTTAAACACACCACAAATATTAACATAAATATATATACATCACAATCCAATCCACAAATCCCACAAATCCCAAAATAATATATACAAACCAAATGCATCAAAATAATAAGAGAGAGTATGAATCACAACCATAAACCGAGCTAATCAGCAGCAGCAGAATCATCATGTTGAGGTTCGCTCGTTGCAGCTCCCTGATCTGGTGGCTGGAAGTATGCAGGCAAAACAATACTGATCTCCTCTGCTCTCTCTCCTGATCTCCTCTGTCCTCTCATCAATCCTCTGAAATAACTGATCGCGAAGATCTGTCAAAGAATCCACCGGCGGACGTGATCGAGACGGCTTAGCAAATGGCGTAGCATCAAGCTCAAGTCGAGCTGCTGCTGCTGAGGAGGACTCGGCTCGATCAATAGGGCGGGCCCGACGTGGCTGTCGTGCCAGAGGGACGTCACTCCAACGAACCGGCTCGTCTGGAGGACACATACCTGCAGCCCTCATCTCATCCAAACTATAACGGTCCGTCCCAGGACCTAAGGCAAGCAACGCTCTAGGATATCGATCAAAAAAGCCCAAACTCGCCGCTAACTGCCCAATATAGGGCCCCATCTCCAGTCTCACGTCGTGCCCCGCACGTCGTCCCTTTGTCAGGGACGTGAGAAGTACAATAGCTATGTTGACCTCAGTGCGGGTCACAATAGCATATAAAACAAATAAGTCCCTGTAACTGCACTTTTCCTGCCCGTCATGACGAGCAAGAATAGTGCAGGCGATGATCCGATGGAGATAGCGGATCACCGGATCAGTAATGTGGGTAACTGGGACACTCTGATCGTATGCGCAGTCTGCGATGGTGTCCCAGAAATCCGTGAGACGCTGCTGCGTCACCCCACGAGTAGGAGTGGTATCAGACCTCACTCCTCTCAGCAACTGCTCGAATGCCGGTGCCCTCGCCTCCTCGGCAGTATATAATCCAGTGTGGATCGCAAAAGTGGGCAACGACATCGAATGTAATCTCCTGCCCAATGAAAATGTAACAGTGTCTGGGTCAAGAAAATCACCTGAATGGAACTTCAGGAGTCAAAGCTCGTAGCCACCTCTCTCCCAACATCTCTCTCAACCTATCCTCTGCACCCAAGTCGCGCAAAATATCCCAATGAAACGTCCTGTGGGATAGCAGAGGCATGTCCAGAAATCTTTGCAACCTATCAGCTCCCGTCCTCGAACATCAGCAATGTGTGTTTTGCCAGGACTCGATCCTCTAGCGGAACCGGCTCCGCATCCTCAGCAGGAGGATCCTCCGGCATGGAATAACGGATCTGACGTGGCGGCGCGTGGACGGCCACATGGTGCCATATCTGTACAAGATAAAACATAACGCAAGTCTGATAAAAGTATGGGTGGCAAAATGGGTAGGTTGGGTGGGTTTGGTTGTTGGGTCAGGATGGGTTTGGGTTAGGATGGGTATGGATCAAGATGGGTAGATTAAAAAAATGGGTTAGGATGGGTTGGGTCAGGATGGGTTTGGGTCAGGATGGGTTTGGGTCTGGATGGGTTTGGGTATGGATGGTTTGGATAAAGATAGATTCACATTAAAATAGAATAAAAATTTTTAAAAGAATAAAAATAACAATAAAAAATTTAAAAAGTAAATAAAAATTAAAAAAAAAAAACAATAAACTTAAATATAAAATTTTAGGGGATCTGAAATATTTCATTTTGACCGGACCGGTTCGACCCTATCGGGCTGGATAACAACCCGGACCGTTACGACCCGGCCAGGCCGGGTAGCGACCAGAACTGTTTCGACTCCCGTAGTGACCCGGCCGTTTCAACCTGACCCGTCCCGTTTCGACCCGGCCGGGCCCGGTAGTGACCCGGACCGTTTCAACCCGGTCGGGCCCGGTAACGACCCGGACCGTTTCGACCCGACAAGACCGGTAGCGACCCGACCGGGCCCGGTAACGACCCATACCGTTTCGACCTGACCCGTCCCGTAGCGACCCGGATTGTTTCGACCCGGCCGGTCCCGGTAACGACCCGGACCGTTTAGACCCGCCCGGGCCCGGTAGCGACCCGGACCGTTTCGACCCGGCCGAGCCCGGTAGCGACCCGGACCGTTTCGACCCGACGGGACCGGTAGCGACCCGCACCGTTTCGACCCGACCGGGCCCGGTAACAACCCAGACCGTTTCAACCTGACCCGTCCCGTTTCGACCCGGGCGTGCCCGGTAGTGACCCGGACCGTTTCAACCCGGTCGGGCCCGGTAGCGACCCGGACCGTTTCGACCTGGCCGGGCCCGGTAGGGACCCGGACCGTTTCGACCCGGTCGGGCACGGTAGCGACCCGGACCGTTTCGACCCGGCCGGGCCCGGTAGCGACCCGGACCGTTTCGACCCGACCGGGCCCGGTAACGACCTTGACCGTTTCAATCTGACCCGTCCCGTAGCGACCCGGATTGTTTCAACCCGCCCGGGCCCGGTAGCGACCCGGACCGTTTCGACCTAGCCGGGCCCTGTAACGACCCGGGCCGTTTTGACCCGACGGGACCGGTAGCGGCCCAGACTGTTTCAACCCGACTGGGCCCGGTAACGACCCGGACCGTTTCAACCCGGTCGGGCCCGATAGCGACTCGGACCGTTTCGACCCGGCTGGGCCCGGTAGCGACCCTGACCGTTTCGACCCGACGGGACCGGTAGCGACCCGGACCGTTTCGAATCGACCGGGGCCGGTAACGACCCGGACTGTTTCGCCCCGACCGGGCCCGGTTTCAACCTGACCCGTCCCGTAGCGACCCGGATTGTTTCTACCCGGCCGGGCCCGGTGGACCGTTTCTACCTGGTCGGGCCCTGTAACGACCCGGGCCGTTTTGACCCGACGGGACCGGTAGCGGCCCGGACCGTTTCAACCCGACCGGGCCCGGTAACGACCCGGACCGTTTCGACCCGACCGGAGCCGGTAACAGCCCAGACCGTTTCAACCTGTCCCGTCCCGTAGCGACCTGGTAGCGGCCCAGACCGTTTCAACCTAACCCGTCCCGTATCGACCCGGACAGTTTCGACCCGGTCGGGCACGGTAGCGACCCAGACTGTTTTGACCCGACCGGGCCCGGTAACGGCCCAAACCGTTTCAACCTGACCCGTATTGTTTCGACCCGACCGGGCCCGTTAGCGACCCGGACCGTTTTGGCCTGACCGATCCCGTTTGCAACCCGGACCGTTTCGTCCCAACCGGGCCTGTTAACGACCAGACCATTGTCGAACTGAATGGGCCGGTCAACAACCCAGACCGTTTGGACTCGATTAAGCCTGCTAACGACTCGAACCGTTTCGATGAGGTTGGTCTCGTTAAAGATTCGTGTTGTTTCGACATGGTCGTCCGTTAACGACCCGAACGGTTTCAAACCGACTGGGTTATCAACAAATGCAAAAGATATAATTTTTTGTTTTTAGTGACATTGATTTCTTTGAGGTATCAACACTTTTGGTGTTGGGTGAGTTTTAATTCAGATTTGTATATGATTATCTAAAAATACCCATCCTGACCCATTTATTTTTTTTGACATACCCATCCTGACCCACTTACTTATTTCCTACAATTAAAATTACCCATCCTAACCCACTTGAAAATTATACTAAACCCATTTTAACCCACAAGGTCAAATTTTAAACCCAAAACAACCCAAACTCAACTAAATGGGTTGAAATTGCCAGGTCTAGATAAAAGCATCACAAATATTTTTGTAATTTTTAAATTTTTAAATGTTTTTGTATTTTTAAGAAAACGTTAAAATAAAACAAAAGAATGATCGTATAGCATTTCGGTCGCAACCATTGTGAAGGTGACACAAAAACACACAAAATTAGAAAAAAATGAAAAATTGGGGATACTTGTTTCGTAATTTCAATATCCAGACCGACTTCGCCCAAATGGAGATTGAGTATGGGCGAAGCGATCTAATGTCCTGTTTAATGATCAAAACAACAAGTATTCCCTAAATAAACTCTCACACACAACAATTCAACAAAACGCTAACTACTATTATCTAAGCACACCAAACCAAGCGCGAAACTGTACAAAAATCGTTAAACATGCATGGACGCACAATTATGAAGTAACAACACACCATTTATGAAGTAATTCACCAAAACACAACAATTATGAAGTAAAATCATCCAACATATGAAGTTAACATCCCATCCCCACGATAATGCGAAATTGTCCTCAATTTAATACACCAATACAAACAGAAAGGCATGGCAATGATCACATTCGACTAAGACGCAATATATCACCAATCATCTTCGCATTATAGAATCAATCTGGACATAATGATATTAACTCTTTTTCGTATCAACCCCCAAATAGTCCTAATTAATCATAGTCAAATACTATATCACCAATCCACTATGATGTACCTAGTAATTCCATTCGCTAATCCAAATCATATCATATCATATCATCACAAGGTCATAATGTCAAGCAATCACTATTCGTTTTTAATTAAGATAGTAATAACAATTTAATACAAAAACGAAACAAGTGAAAATACGTACCAACTGATCGGAATGCCAAGGAAACTGAACTAGACACAATCTAGGATCAACCTGCGAGAAAGTGGGACTGAGGTGGTGGTACGGCGGTGATACGTGGGTGATTACAGATGATGGGGATGGTTGTAGAGGTCTAGTGTTGGTAGAATGTGGTGGTTGTGTGATGATCAGGCGGCGGTATTGTGGTGGTGATGAAAGGGAGGGAGTGGTGATCGTGGGGATGATGATAATGGAAAAGGGGGAATGATTAACGACGATGTTGATGATGATCGGTGTTGATGGTGGTGAAATGACGGCGATCGGCGGTTTGTTGTGGTGGTTATGGTGAATAAGGGTGGTTGGGTTGTGTGGGGAAGACGACTCAGTCGTCTGGGTCTTTTATATTTTTTTTTCAAATTTTTAAGGGTTGTCGCGGACCGCGCCAGGATTATTAAATCCTAGGCGCTCCGCGGCCTAATTGATTAATTTATAGGGTTCACTCTGTCGCGGACCGCTCCAGGAATAAAAATTCCTGGGGCGCTCCGCGGAGGATTATTAAAATCTCGAATTTAATAAGTTCGGGCGGACCGCGACGGAATACTAAAAATCCCCGCGGTCCGCGATGGACCTAAAAAATCAGAATGTTCACAGAAACTATTTGTTGCTGTTTCTCAGCCCCTTTTTTTACCAAGTTTACCCATTCTACTCAAATAATGACCCAAACCTATCCGTTTCGACTTTCGGAGACCTAAGACTTACCCGGAATCCATTGCTTGTCCAAAGCGCTTCCCCAAATGCGTCCAAAACCTTGTAAAACTCACAAACACATGAAAACAACCAAAAACGACAAAAATACTAAAAATGCCAAAACTCACCAAAAATAAACATACAACTATATACAAGCACGCACGCACACTCAAACATGAAAAATGGATATTTTTTTTTTTTTAAGTTGGAATTCCCGGTTCGACATGCGGATCCCATTTTCCATTTCCATCCCAAATAGTCTTTGGCGGATGGCGTTGCTCTCCATATTTTGACTCCTCCTTTGAGTCAACTACCTTCACATTCTCAACACACGGGTTAGTCAAATCATCATTAAAATCTAACTTAACCTCCCGTGAATCCACATCCACTATCCGGACCGTTCCTTCCACACAATTAATATTCGCTTGTGCGGTCGCCAAAAACGGTCTACCCAAAATAATCAAAGGTGGTGCGTCCGGTGGATCGGGCTCATCATCTATGACTAGTAAATCAATTGGGTACATACATCCCTTTATTTTAACAAGCATGTCCACCAACATCCCTCTTGGTTTTAAAGCTTTTCGATCCGCCAATATGACTTTTATATTTGTTTCTTCTAATGGTCCAAAGTCATATTGGTCATATAAGCTACCCGAAAGGATACTAAAACAAGCTCCATGATCCATTAATGCCTCTTTAATGTCAAAACCTTCAAGTTCAATAGGAATCAAAGGCATTCCCGAATCTTGGAGCTTGGGTGGGCATTTACCCAACAAAACGGCTCGAGCAAGTTTGGATAAATGTAATGTTTTTAAAGGCTTGCTCGGCCCGTTTTCATCCTCATATCTACCTTGAATGGGATTATCTTTCACAACTTTAGGAAATGGTTGTTCAAGTATAGGAGATTCTAAATCATCATTACCTTCAATCTTTTCATTTACGAATCTTTCACAAAATATTTTCTTAAGATTTTTATGTTTAAGTTGTGAAAGTAAATCCCGTTCATCCTCACAATCCACAAGACTAGGTGCCAAAGTTACCGAATTGATCCGCGCATTCTTTGAAGTAGAAGTTGATGCTTGATGCGCGGAGTTCACCTTGGTGTCACTAGGAAGCTTACCCTCGGTTTTCTTCCATTCGGACATATCTCCCGCAACTTGACCCATCTGCATATTCAAAGATTGAGTAGATTTTTCATTAACATCAAGTCTATGTTTAACAGATTGTAGTTCTTGTTGGATTTGTTTTAACATGTCCATCATTTCATTATTTCCTTGGTTTGATGGACCCGTGCTTTGGTAACTCTTTTGGTAACCACCATTATTTCCACCTTGGTAATTGTTTTGGCTATATTGAGTTCTAGGTGGAAATGATTGTTGGTTACCATTTTGCCTATTACCCTGAAAATTAGGGTTGCTTTGATTGTTAGAGTTACCATAGCTAAAGTTATGATGGTTTCTCAATCCGGGGTGGTATGTGTTAGAGTTCGAATTAGACCAATTTCTATTTCCACCCTGGATTTGATTAACCTCCTCTGATTTACCTACAACGCTAGGACACGTATCAGCAATGTGTCCTAGCTCGCCACAATGGCCACAAACTTGTGGACCTCCCGTTCCTAGCAGCGCCAACTGCTGCTCCAACTTGGTGAGCTTTTCCTGATCACCTGTGTCAACATCCTTGACTGCTTTCACAGTCACCTGCCTTGATCTCCTTTGTGATTATGCCTTCCTTTTGGAGATCGTTGCTCGCCTTTCCAAATACTCCCAGTCAACATGCTCATCATTAGAGGTGAATGTGCCTTAGATATAGAATCTAAGGCAAACTGATCCTCGCTGCTCAAACCATCATAAAATGAATTAATTAGTTCCCACAGTTGAATATCATGATGAGGACAATTAAGAATAAGCATTTTAAATCTAGTAAATGCCTCATGAAAATACTCCCCTGTCTGCTGAGCAAAACCTCTAATATTCCTTCTAGCTTCATTAGTTCTTTGTGAGGTATAATACTCATCTAAGAACTCCTGTTGCATCTCTCGCCATGAGCGAATAGAAGCTGAAGGTAATGATTGGAACCATGCTAGTGCTTTATCTTCCAAAGTGAATTGGAAAAGCACTAACATGACTTCCTCAGTCGTGAACCCATGTCCACCTACAGTGTTGCATCTAGCAACATAGGCTCCAATGTGCATATATGGTTCCTCGGTCGCTAAACCATGGAACTTAGGCAAACTCTGAATCGCCTGTGATCGAACCTCAAAGGACCTACCCTGGCGTTGTGGAATCATAACAGCCGAAGGGTTGGTGATAATAGCCGGTCTGAAATGACTTTCAATCCCACGAATGGGACCTCTGTCAAGTCGCCTAGGAATGCCTCCCAGATGCATCTGTACTGGGGCATGCCTTGGGCGAATAGGCTGGACTATCTCATGCTGCTGTAAGGGTGGAACCTGCTGATATAACGGGTTCAAAGGAAACTGCTGAGTGTTATGCCTTTGATGCCGCGTCCTCGTCCTCACGACCTCTTATCCCTCGTGATCCAAATCGTCTGCATCCGATCCATCCTCTGGCGAAGTAAAGTAGCCCTCCTCGAACCTGTTAGCAAAACTAGTGGTAGGTTGAGGCTGTGGAATGGATGGCTCTATGTTTTGGGGGAAAACGGGTAGTGATGTGGATGTTGGGTCATCGCGTAACACTCGTATATATGGTGAAGACTGTGATATTATGGGTGGTTGTTGAGTGGTAGATTGGTTTTGTGATGATGTTTGACCCTGTTGAGGCCAAAAATCATCAAAGGTGAGTGGTATGGGTATAGTAGGCATGGTGGTGGATGGTGTGACTCTAGGTGAATGTGTGACTGTTGGGTTAGGCAGTGATCTGGGGTGGTCACCTGAGCTTCCCATGGTGTCCACGGGTGAGGGCGGTAAAGAAACTGGACGCGCCCTTTGCAAGATTCGGTTATTCCTAGCGGTTCTTTCTATTTTGGGGTCAAAAGTCAACGGTGAAGAATTTCCCGAACGCCTCGTGTGATGCATGCACCTGTGAAAGCACCTACAAAACACAAACAACAACAATAGGCGTAAATCTACACAACACACAAAAAATAACAAAAATCAACGCGAATCACAATATTTTTGGACTTTATCAAATCTAACAATGAATTCACCCAACTAAACACAAAAATCAAATATCTCACTAAAAATACTAAAAATAATATTAAATTCAGAAAATTTTTATAATTTTCAGAAAAATTCAAAAAATGCTAAAAAAAATATTTAAATCAGAAAATTTTTAATTTTTCAGAAAATTTTAGAAATATAAAAATTAATTGTAAAACATAATTTTTTTTTATATTTTTCCAGAAATCAGTTTTTTTTATAAAAATAAATATTTTTGTTTTTTTCAAATTTAAACAACACAATCTATCAAATAACACAAATCAAATAACTAACTAACAAATAACAATCTAAACACAATTTTAACAACAAATCTATAAAAACAAAATATTTTTATATTTTTTCAATTTTTTCAAGATCTAAATACCACTAATAACAAAAATACTAAAAATCACACAAAAACAATATTTTTTTCAATTTTTCTTAATACCACTAATATCAAGCAAGATCTATTAACTAAGGCAAATCTAGCACAATTTCTAAAATTAAACTAAGCGCACCTATTCCCGGGCAACGACGCCATTTTGACCTAGGGTTGTCGTGTACTCTTATCAAAAGAATTTATATTTAGCAACTTCTAACTTACAAACTAATGAAAATAGGGAAGTCGGGTTGTCGAACCTACGAGGAATGAGTGGTTAGTCTAAAGGCGAATATACTAGATTTTATGTCACGGTTTTTATAGTTTTTAGATTTTTTGACAAGAAATGTAAAATCCGGTTTTGAGATTGGTTTGAGAATTATAACTAACAACAACTAAATTTCTGATTATAACAATAATACTTAAACGAGTAGCTTCCTCCCGGGATCCTATTCCTATGTTTTGCTCACAAGTAACGATCTGTTGATCTAAACACTTCCTGTCACCAAGCCTTGGATTTTTAGCATTGATATAACAACTAGTGAGATCTAATCATTCTAGCTATCCCTACGCAAACATAAACCAACCTCCTTATGGTGTCAATACGAAAGACCACAACTGATAGATAATTTGATTTATGCAAACAAGGTTTAATCAATACACACAAGTAGTCAATGAGCTAGTTTTTGCAACAAATACACAAACAAGATACAAAAACATACGAATAATCACCCGGGGAAGAAGCTACTGTGGAGGATTTAGCTCCGCATAACGGTGCCAAATGATGCCACAAGGTTGAATGATGCTTCCATAGCCTCTAGAATGAAGAAGGGAACGATTTGGAAGTGATTTGGAGTGATTTGGAGATGATTTGGGATTAAACCCGTAACTGTTCGTCTTCACAAAAGCTTTGCGAGTTTGTTTTAATAATTTTCGTCAGTGCAGGAACAAGCTGGAAAGGAAACAGATAAGAATCGCATTACTTGGCGTCGCGGACCGCGACGGATTAGATAAATCTGTCGCGCTCCGCGACAGGTCTTAATATATCTGAATTATTTTCTGGGGTTCGGGCGGACCGCGGGGGAATTAATAAATCCCCCGCGGTCTGCGACAAGGCCAGAAATTCAGAAACTTTAATTCTTTTGACGTTTCCTTCCGTTTCGCGCACCGTCTTCCGTTCCGACTCGTATTTTCTCGCTTAAGACTCGTAATTACATCGTTTTAGCATATTTTCAGTCTTCTCCATCATTCTCCTTATTGTAACTAATTCCCGTTCAAACTACATACAAAAACACACAAAACAAACAAATTAAACTATTAAGACGTGGACCTTTCGGCCGCACATCAATGAGCCATACCTAAATCTCTGTAATCAGAAGACAATTACATGGTTTCAATAACAATTGAATGAATAATGACATATATGCAAAAGGAATTCTAATCGACAGAACACAAAAGTTAAATACCTGTAGGTTGTTTCTTCTCCACATAATAACCCTTATTCCATTTTCCAAATAAGACCAAGTAAGCTAAAATTCGATGTAACTGAGACAAAATAGAATTGATAACATGCGTGATTGAAAGATATAGAGACTTAAATGAAAATTTCGATTGAAAATCTGTATAGACTATACATATTTAAATTTGGGAAAAACATAGGAAACAAAACTAATATCCAAAATTGGAAAAAAGATATCCAAAATCACACAAAGTTCATACCGTTCTCAACTTCTCATCATCATCCTCATCGTCCAGCTCTCCAAATGAACCTCGTATCTAAATGCTTACATGTGAATATTAAAAAAAAAAAAAGCAACAACAAAGAGGTGAGGGGAGATTGAGAGCACTAAGGGATTAGCTGGATGAGCATATAAAAAGAGAGCCTTCAAATAAACCATTGGGGCATCGTCTTCTTCTTCTTCTTGGCATACCTTCACCTCTTGAATCATATAAAAGAGGTGGGGGTTGCGAATTGAAGAATTCATATGTAACTGAACTTCTATGATTAAAAGGGGGATTGAAGGAGCTTTGAAATAATAACCCACGCAAGCATTTAATCTGGTGTTGAAAGCGAAGTTCGCAACCTACGAAACATTGAATTGAGAAGGAACAGGATGGATGGCATTAAAGGAATCAGAGGGTAGAATTGTTAATTTGTTTTGATATTGTAAAGGAGGAAGATGATGAAATATCAATATTACCCTTCAAAGTGTCTCAATTGTCCCCAATATCCCTATAATACCCTTATGAAATAAGCTTTATTTTCTTATACTTGTTGCTTTAAAAATTGTACCTATGTCAAAATTCCAATATGGTACACAGAGCCGGTCCTGGGGATTTAAGTGCCCCGGCCGAGCAAAAACAAAAGGCCCTTAGCAAGCCGGTCTTAATAGTCCAAGTATCATGTATAAGCTAAAAAAGAAAACCCTTAGACCCTAACAAATTATATAAATTGCTTTAAAAGACAATCAACGTTACGCGCAATAAGTTATGAAGTTCTAAGTTTTTGGATATATGGTTGAATAAGTTTTGAGGTTTTAATTTTAGAGGGCCCAATAATAATTTTTTTGGTTTTATACTCCCTCCGTCTCATTTTAGATGTCATGGGCCCACAAACACACAAATTAATAAATCTTTAATTGTATGTTGTAAAATGACAATACTATTCTCAAGTTATTATTTCAAATCTTTGATTGTCTTTTATGGGCAAAACTGAAAAATTGCTTTGAAATTAACATTTAATTTGAGACAACAAAAAGTAGAAAATGAACATTTAAAATGAGACAGAGGGAGTAGTTTTTTAAAATAATAAATAGACATACAATGACAGCTAGAAGTTTAGGAATAGGTAACACGTCACAATAGAGTTTTTTAACCAAATAAATTAGTGCATAAGGAAAACTAAACAACATTATAATAAATAAAAAATAATATAGAATTTAATCCCCCGCAGACTAAGAAATAAATAAAACTATCGAATAAAACAATTATTGATATTTTAGTTATGATCAAATCAAATGATAAAGTTAAAATAAGGGTCTGTCTATTGGCACCCCCTCAGCTTCTATTTTAACTCCCCTTTGAAGCGCCTCGCTTAGGCCAAAGCGAGGCGCTTCGGCCACATTAATTACAAATCAGTACGAGGTTGCATGGGAGTTTGAAAAAAAAGGGGCCAAGCGCCTCGCTTTGGTCAAAGCGAGGTGCTTGGCAACAGGGGGGATGAATCTGGACATTTTGATGTTGAGAAGGTTTTGGTTTGGATTTTTTTTGTTTTTTTTTTGTTTGTTTTGAAGTGTTTTTTTAAGTGTTTTTTTTTTTTTTTTTTTTTTTTAACTTTTTTATCTATTTAGGGTCTTTATCTATTGTAATTTTTTTAAATTTAAAAATTTTAAAAACACCGAAATAACCCGTGTTTTTTTTAAATCTTTTTTATTGATTTAGGGTCTTAATGTATTGTAATTTTTTAAAATTTAAAAAACAACGTAATAACCCTAATCAAACTATAATTAATCAAGTAATCCCAACTTTAACCTATTAATAAAGTGTTCGATTGTCACTGTGACTGGATAAATTATTCACGGAGAAGACCTCGTCGAAGAAAGATTGAACGAATTCACGAATTTTGATACGAATATGGTGGTTGATGGTCAACGTGGCGTCGTTTTGTTTCATAACATGTAATTTTTATTTGGTTTGGGATTGAAAGGGTTGAGTGATCTTTTAACGTTTATAATCGAATGTTTACTGTTTGGATCTCATTGGTTTTACTGGCTTGCAATTTATAATTTGGTTTTAGTTCGTTTATTATTTATGGGTTTAGTATTTATTAGACAATTAAACATTCAAAACACACAACATATATATATAAACAAACGATCAAAATGCATAATAATAATAAGGGTAATAAGTTTGTCCATACACATCATAAAAAAAAAAATATAAGTAAAAAGAGTCTACTGCGGCGGTGGTGGTGGGGCCCCCTGTGCTGGTCCACGGTGTGGTAGTGGGCGTAACTCTACCTGCCAATGCCTCGCCATCGCCTGCATCGCGTCGACCGTCCACTCCTGAACCTCCCGGAGCTCACCGATGCGGCGATCGATGTCCTTTGCCACAAAACGCGCAGCAGGAGTGAGGTCATCATAAATATGACGGGGGTACTGCTGCTGTGGTGGCGGCGGAGGAGGTGGGGGGGTCATCGTCGTCAGCCTCGTCGTCCTGACCCGCCATCTCTACCAGGAGTGGCTCTCCCGGACGCACCTCAACGTAGGCTGGTATATCATCGAAAGTAGGAAGGGGGCCGGCGCAAACGCCCTCCTGGTTCCGATAGCTCGAAACCGATGCACACCCTTCGAGACCTCGAAGAGGATCCCCATGCTCCGGGCATTGGCGTCACCGAGCTCTACCGATGGGATCGAGGGCAGCAACTGATGGTCGGTATCTGGAGAGAGCCCCAGATGACGCGCGATGTAAGTGATGAACGCCCCGCCAAAGAGATGTGCGCGAGCCTGGCGCATGTGGCAGCACTTAAAGTAGTCGACTAGGGACGCGGCTAGGTTGCACGGCTGCCGCATAATCAAACAGTACAAAAAGAAAAGGTCAGTTTGGTTGACCTTCTCCCGACTGTTCCCCCGTGCTGCGATAGAGGTGGCGATCGCATGCTGAAAGTAATAGTACAGGGGGTCCCTAATCGACGTCGCCTTCGCAGTATTCTTACCAAAGTGCGACTTGGCGATGAACCTCCAAAACCTAACCAGGGTCGGCCTATCCACCGTAAGGAGAGCGTCCCGGTACAACGCAGACTCAGTCTCCGGGGCTGTGTACAACCCCGAAGCAACAGCAAACTCCTGCAAAAAATAATTGTAAATATTAACAACTTTGGTAACATAATAATAAAATGCAGATAATTGAAATAACATACCTCATAGGTCATCTGCTGCCAACTCCTGGCCAACCGAAATCGGATGGGGCGAAAAGTCTGAGCCGGGTTCGGGTTCTCGGACGGATCCAGAACCACGAACGACGACAGAAACTCTATCGTCAAAGCCCGGTAAGAAGGCTCCTTCGCTATGTCAAAGAGACGACGCCATGGAGTGTCAGACCCCACAAAGTCGTGAGCCCTGCCGGTCTCGCCGACCTTCTCCAGAAGCGACCAACTCATGTACATCTGAGGGTCGACAGGCATATGACGCATCTTCGTGCAGCAGCGCCGCGCATCCTCAAACCCCTCCTCAAAGTGCAGGTACGGGTGGTTCGGTAAGGGGTCCGGTGGTGGAGCCCGTCGCTTCCTCTTCGACAAAGGCCCCGGTGCAGACGACCCAGCGTCATCTCCACCACCAAAAGCAGCGTCAGCAAAATCTGGCTCCATATCCATATATATGTAAACAATAATTTTCAATTACTAATGATAATAACAGTAATAATAATAATAATAATAATAATAAATAGGGTCGTTCTAATTAAACCCCCGAACTTCGTAATAATAATAATAATAATAATAATAATAATAATAATAATAATAATCGTAATAATAATAATAATATTAGTAATAATAATAATAATAATAATAATATTAGTAATAATAATAATAAAAGTAATAATAATATTAGTAATAATAATAATAATATAAGTAATAATAATAATATTAGTAATTATAATAATAATAATAATAATAATCGTAATAATAATAATATTAGTAATACTAAT